>CM040439.1:66457300-66472300 GCA_022702705.1 Papilionanthe hookeriana x Papilionanthe teres | reverse complement strand
CCTCCCATTAACCCAATAGGTCAACTTTTGACCAAAAAGACAACTTTGGTCAAAATAGTCAATTTTTTACCCAAGGACCTACCCGTTGACCCAATATATCAAATTTTGACCAAAAAGTTTTCTTGATCAAAATGGTCAAATCTTGACCCAATTACCAACTCATTGACCAAATATGTCAACTTTTGACCAAAAAGTCAACTTTGGTCAAAATGGTCAATTTCTGACCCAATGCCACCCCGTTGACCCAATGGGTAAACTTTTCACAAAAAATTTAATTTTGGTCAAAATAATCAATTTTTGACCTAATGACCAATTTTAGACTCAATAAGTCAATATCTGACCAAAAGTCAACTATGGTCAAAATGATCAATCTTTGACCCAATGACTAACCCATTGACCTGATAGGTAAACTTTTGACCAAAAAGTCAACTTTGGTCAAAATGATCAATTTTTGACCCAACGACCAGCACATTGACACAGTAGGTCAATGTTTGACCAAAAAATCAATTTTGGATAAAATAGTTAATTTTTAACCTAATGACTAATTATTAACCATAATAAGTCAATCTCTGACCAAAAAGTCAACTTTGGTCAAAATGGTCTATCCTTGACCCACTGACCAACCCATTGACCCAGTAGGTTAACTTTTAACAAAAAGTCATCTTTGGTTAAAATGGACAATTCCTGATCCAATGACCACCCCATTGACCCAATGGGTTAACTTTTGACAAAAAATTCATTTTTGGTCAAAATAGTTAATTTTTGACCAAATGACCAATAATTGACCCAGTAAGCCAATCTCTGACCAAAAAGTCAGCTTTGATCAAAATGGTCAATCTTTGACCCAATGAAAAACCCATTGACCCAATAGGTGAACTTTTGACCAAAAAGTTAGCTTTAGTTAAAATGGTCAATTTCCGACCCAATGACCAACCCATGTTGACCTCATTTTTGATGAGGTCTTCTCTTTCCCTCTTTAGTACTTAGGATCTAGCCTTAGGCTTTTCCTTTGACTATCCTAGAGGACTAGAAATGGAATCCACCACTTAGAAATTCAAAATACTTCTTAACTCCCTACAAACCCCGCAAGCTTGATTGTAAACCCGTAATCACCTAGAGGGTTGAGATCAAATGTGGAAGTTTAAAGGATGAGCTCCCTATAGGACTCTTGGGCCTTAAGATCACCCTGGGTGGCCTTGTCTGGTGAGGGCTGACTTACACATACACTACACTCTCACACACACATTCCAAATCCTAGAACCCACACTTTCACCCAACTTGACTTTCTGACTCATATAGGTAGTTCATATGGGTGGTCCTTAACCCCTAAGCCCCTAGCTAAGAGGGTTAGGAACAACATAGTGAATGCCTCAAATGAGTCCTCTCATGGCTCATATGGGCTTAATATGGCTTCATGGCTCAACCAAAATGATTCTATTCTACTCAAATTTGATCAATCTTCATTTTTTCAAAATTTTAATTTTTGACCCCTTGGGCCCCGGACCCACCTAGCCTACCAAGAGCCCTTAAAATTACCGAACCTCCAAAATTTCCAAACCACCCAAAACTCTCCAAAATTAACCTTGAACACTCCCAACCATTCAAATTGATCATCTATAACCAAAAATACCAAAATTTCCAAAAACACCACCAATACCCTCCAAATTTCCAAAATACCCCTCTTGACCCAAAAATTTAAAAATTCCAAAAATTCCTAAAAAATTCCAGAAAATCTCAAATATTCTTAATTTCATTTTGTTCAACTACACCATGGGCCAATTTTATCAATTTGTCCCACTTTTTCCAAAACCCCCAATTTGCCCAAAAGTCAAACCCAAATGAACCCAATGTCAAACCAAACCTTTCCAATTGACCTCAATTTTGGTCCAATTCAATTCTAAACTTCAATTAAATATCCTAAATATCAATCTAGACCAAATTTAACCCCAATTTGATTGACATTTGGGCCCAATTTAATTTTTAAGCTTAAAGCCCAATTTTGACCCATAACCCAAACTTAGCCCAAACCAACCCAATTCAACCCCAATGGGCCCCAAATCTTTTCTAAATCTTCTATAACATCCCCATAAACAAAACAATAACAAAGTTTGCCCAAAATTTGGACCCAAACATTACTCAAATTTAACCCAAACCCAAAATCCCTTAAATGGACCTAAACCCAAACTTAACCCAAATGGGCCCAAGTCCCAAAATTGAACCCCAACCAAAGTTGAAAACTCTTCATAAAATTCCCCTAAGCATTTCTCAACATTGATTTTACATCAAACCCAACATTAGCCCAACCTTAGCCCAAGTTAGTCCATTTTGATCTATTTTGACCCTATCACCAAGGGGACCCAAATTAGACTCAATTCAATTCCAAATCACCTCAAATTTGTCTCAAATCACTCATGACACATCCCTAAACCAAACCCAACATTTATTTAGCATGGCCCTTTGCAAATTTTTTTATCTAAAAGCCCATTTTGAAACATAAAAGCCCATTCCCTTAAGCCATTTTAAAAGCCCACCTTTACTAAATTTTAAAAGCCCAAACCCATCCTAAGGCCCACATTACAATCTCATCTCATCCTTACTCAATTAAAGTCATCCCTAAGTTCTAAATCAACAATCAAACTTTTCTAAACTAAGCCATATGACAAACCGTCCAAATTTCACACCAAAATACCAAAATTCCTAAAACCTACTTCCATGAAACCAAGCCAACTTTTCCCAAGCCATATAAGAGCCATGAAGCCATCCTTAAGCCCCATGTGGAGCCATGAAAGGTTTGACATGTGACCATACCACATTGGGCAAATGGAGGAAGCTCTTTCTAGATTCCCTTAACGTCATTAGCCTTAACCATGATTACCCTTAACCCAAAATTAATCCAAATAGGTTTGGATGGGGACTTCTCCACTAAAAACCAGCTGACTTACCAGATTCCCCACAGCACCCAAAGTCCCTTGGAGGGTGCACCAAGCCCTAAACAATGGGTTGACCAAATGAAACCCAAAATGATCCCTCCCCCCTTCTACTTTGAATCAACTCCTTTACACTTGGCACTTGCTAATTGAACTCACAAACCTCAAGCACTGACCTCCCTGATGACAACAGTGACCTGACCCTGCTGGCCAGCCGCCTGAGTCGCCGGAAAATGCTACAGCCGAAACCTTGGGATGAGCCAAAGTTTGGAATTCCCACCTGCTGAGCTTCCCCATGCCCAATGGCCACTGCAGCTGTTCTTCCCTTGCCCTGAGCAGTTGATCAAAGTCCCTAACTCCCCCTGGGAAGCCATGGCCATGGCTATTTAAGCCAGCCAACCCCTCTCGGCCATAAGGTTGGCTAAACCAAACCTTCACAGAATCCCTCCAAACTCCTCACAAAGCTTCCCCTAGCCAAGAGCAATCCATCCCCACTGTTCTCCTGCCCTAATTCCCACTGATTGAGCTCAATTTTGGAGCTCAATTCTCAGGCCAGAACAGGACACTTCCAAATCCTCCACCAAAATCAAATTAAACTCACCCACACCTGCACAATACCAAGAGAAGGAGTTCCCCACTGAAAGCCCCATCTCCAGGCCACCCATTTGTTCTAGCCTCCAAAGGTTGAAATCGGGTTTGGTGGAAATCAGGTCTAGGCAATTCCCGAGGGCCATAAACTTCATCTGGAGCTTTCTTAGGTCCAATAGAAGGTCACACAACTCTCAGATCGAAGCCACGCTTCTCTGAGCAAAGGTATGAGCTCTCTCTTCTTTCCGAGCTTCTGAACATTCTCTATTTTGATTGGGTTAATTTCATGCCACATAAACCATATGGATGTGTTCGTCTCTTCAAGACGAATCCATAGAGCATAAGAACATGAAAATTCGTTGAGAATCGAGAGAGATCTTAGGGTTTTAGTGTGGATGGTCACGGGTGCACACCAGTCGTAGACGATGACCAGGAGCCGTTGGATCGCGCGTGTATCGAGCGGACGGCTCAGATGGCGTCAGACCAGGAGATGGTACGTGAACCGCGGGCCCCGTGGCAACTGACTCAGATGGCGGCTCCGAATCAAAATGCGCCGCGTGGCCTTTCGGAGCTGTCGAGGATTGCGTGGCGCCGCATGGATAAGTAGGAAAATAGGGTATTTTTTCTGTTTATTTAATTATCAGAACTTCAAAAATTCATAACTTTGTGTAGAAAAATCATAAAAATAAAATAAAAATACCCTCTTGCTCAGTGAACAGAGGAGAATAATGTGGAAAAGAAATCAAGTCATTTCATTAAGTATTTTATTTTTAATCATTTATTTACTCTCTACATTGTTTTAATTCTCCATTTGCATAGGCAATTCACCATGGCATGACTGCTGTAGCTGGTCAGGATTTAGGATGTTTTCCAGAATTCTGCAGTTCCATTGGTTTTCAGACCAAAAGGTATTAACATAGCATTTAGATATAGAAGGTCCATCAACATTTTGTGGGCAAGTGATTTTCTCCCCTCCCCACACCCAATTATCAAGCCAAAAATTGATTTGACCCTCTCCCGACTCCCAGATAAAGGTCTGTTCAGCCTTATCTTTGACCTTCAGCAATTCCTTCCACAATCTAGAGTCCCCCAGTTTAGGCACCACCAGAGAGGGGTGATCCTTTCTACAGTATTTACCATGCATATACTGAGACCAAATGGTATCATTAGCCCTGAATCTAATCCACAATTTACATAGATTTATGAAGCTGAGCTGTTCAAAGCTTCTAGACCCCCAGCCTGAAGGGGTTTACAAAGTTGCTTCCAGGATGACCAATGGATCCGCCTATGCCGACTGTACCTAAAGAAATTTGTTGAAAATTCCGCCAATGCTTGTTTGTGTACTCTTTTTCATAATAAACATCCGTAGAGCATAGGAGGGAGGGCAGTTAAAATGCTCTTCGCAAAGTTAGCCTCCCCCCATTGAGACAAAAAGGAATTAGACCACCCGTAAATTTGTGTTTTGATTTTCTCGGAGATTTCTTGAAAATGAGTTTGTCTTGATCTTCCCTTAATCAAATAGACACCTGGTAACTGATAGGCGAAGTAGCGATCGAAAGCTCGTGTAATCAAGCAATCCGGGTTTTCATCATAAGGCCGACATTAGAACTAGGGTATAAATGGCATTTCGAAGATTAAGCTCCAAACCGAAACCTCCTCGAAATGAGCTAGTGTTTTCATTACTTTTTAATATCCACTTTAGAAGCCTTAGAGAAGATAATGATATCATCGGCATAAGATAAATGACTTACAATTAAATTGGACTCGTGATGGTAAGTCGAACTTGGTGTTTGGGTGAAAACAAAATCCAATAATCTGGATAAGTAGTCAAATGCAAGGATAAAAATGGTAGGGAGAGAGGATCACCTTGCTCGATACCTCCGGAAGCTCTAAAGAACCCATGGCATTTCCCATTCACCATAACGGAATGAGCATTATTGCTTAGCCACCTATGGATGAAGTCGAACAAAACCCAGTCGAAAACCCCAAGACATAGAGTTTGGGTGATAAACCCTGAATCGATGGTATCATATGCTTTTCTTATATCCGACTTGAGTATCACATTGTTGCCTCTACATTTCTTATCTAAATCCAACACCAATTCCCGAGTCGACAAGATATTATCCGAAATTGATCTCGCCCTTCACAAATGCGACTGATTGGGGCAAATCGAAGATTCAAATGTGGGCTGTCGAGGACTTTCCTCGCTCTCGTTAGGGTTCCGGCATGACCTCGCCGGCAGCCTACTGGCCGGTGGCCAAGGTAAGGGGGTCTCTTTGCTTCCGTGAAGGTTTCCTGGCTTCGTGAGACTTCGAGGCCGCGCTCGCTGGATCGTTTTCCATCTTCCCGGGCTTTTCTTGGTTTAAATTTACTCGTTACATCGGCTTTCGGACTCCGTGCTTCTTTGGCTCTCCCGGTGACATATTTCGGTTCCGGTTCTTTTTTTTTTTTTTCAAGTGGCCGTCGTCGGCTAGGTGAGTTTGTTTCCCATGAGAACCCCTATTGACATCCAAACTAATCTGGATCGGGTTAAAAATTCTTATGCTCTGGGGCCGTTGGTCGCGGCTCGCTACCTTTGATTCGCCTCTTTGGTTTTCCCTCAATCCATGCATGATGCTGCTCGCTGGGAAGGGAACCTCGTCCTTTCATCAAACCACTTGGTGTTAAAGATGGTTTCCCTGCTCGTTTTCTTCACCCCCGAGAGCTAGAATCTCTTAATGAGGAAGTGAAACTTACTTTGATAGAAAAATTTGCTTTAGGCCATCCCAAGATGGAGCTGGTCAAAAACTTCTTTGAATCACTTAATTTCAGCAGTACTTGTAAGCTTGGATTATTAGATGGGAGACACCTTCTTATAAGCCTCGAGTTCGAAGGAAGACTATGCCAAATTATTTGCCAAACAAGTTGTCACCATAGCAGGGAATGGAAATGAAGCTTCTAAATGGACTCCGATTTTGATCCTAGTAAAGAGCCCCCATAGTCCCCATTTGGTTTAAACTCCCTGCCCTTCCTTACGGATATTTTAATCAAGCTGACTCTTTTTCAGATTGGGAGGGCCATTGGGACCCCTCTTAGATTGGACCCAACATCTCTACATAGGACTAAACCTGAATATGCAAGGATACAAATTGAGAGGGATATAACCCTCCCTGAAGTTCACAAAATCTGGGTGGGTTCTGTCGAAGAGGGACACCGGCAGGAGGTCATCATGCAACAAAGACCCTACTATTGCACACACTCGCGAATGTTCGGTCATACCACTGACAAATGTTTTAAGCTGCATCCACCTATCAGGAGATCTACTGCTCAGCTCAGGACTGATTCCAGCTCCCAGATTAATGTGGCTACCACTAATCTCCTACCCCTTCCACACAAGGGTCCCATGGGCACTGCAGATCCCCCTTCCCCTCCTATTGTTCCCAATGCCACCACATTGGGCTTCCCCACATCCCCCAACCATACCGCTCGCCCCAGCTTTCCACCACCAAAAATCACCCCACACATAGGCCCTTCCCACAATCCCACATCCACTTTTCTCCCCCTCCCTAATAAGCTTAAAACCACTAATGATTCTATGGAGGAAGAATGGGAGATTTATTTTCCCAAAAAAAGAAAAAGAATAGATCCGAATTACAAAAAACCTCGGCACCCTCAAACTCAACCTTCGGGATTTTTCCCCTACCCCCTCTTACTAGGGGAAGAACTAGATCTAGCTCCCACGGATCCTCTTCCCCCCTCCCTAATTCTCATGATAAACCTCCTTTGTTGGAACATTAGGGGGATTGCACGCCCCAATCCCTAAAAAGACTTATCAACCTAAACAAAAAACACACCCCTTGGTGTATTGTTATTTTGGAACCCTTGGTTCATCAAAACCCATCTAAAATTCTAAACAAATTCCCAAGCTTTACCTTACACTCCAATATAAATAATAAGATCTGGCTTCTTTGCGGATCCGAGATCACTCGGTCCGTTCTCATGGACAACTACCAATTTCTTCACCTATCTCTCCAATTTGCTAATCACAAAATTTGTGCCACCTTCATCTATGTTGGTTGCAAGAAACAAGATAAAATTGACTTGTGGAACCATCTTATCTCATTCGAGCAGCTCTATTGATCATCCCCGGTTGGTGGGGGGTGATTTTAACTCCATTGCCACCCCACTGAAAAATCGCGGGGTAGGCCTCCCATCCCTAGCCACTCAACTCTTTTAAGAATAACATTCACCTTTCCGGCCTCTTTGACCTAGGCTATAAGGGACATCCTTTTACCCGGAAGAGAGGCCAAATCCGGGAAAGGCTAGATAGGTTCCTGGTTAATGAAGCTTGGCACTCCAATTTCCTCCTCACTTCCATTACCCATCTCCCTTTTCTTTGTTCTGATCATAGACCACTTTTACTCACCATCTCTGCTGCCCCCCACAGATTCTCCACCCCCCCTTTCAGATACCAAAACTTTTGGTCCACCCACCCCAAGTTTCTTAATCTGATTTACCAACAGTGGCAAGGGGAAGTTCATCCTGATCCTTGGACTAATCTGGGGTTGTTACATCTGAAGACCAGCAAGGCTCTAAAGCATCGGGGTTGGTCCGAATTTGGGGATGTCTTCTCCACCGTGATGGATGCTCGAAAAGGAGGTAATTAGAATGGAACAACAAGTCTTAAGAGGTGCAGATTCTGATCTTTTAGTGGCTGCTCAGGCTCATTTATCCAATGCCATTGACATACAAGATATGTACTTGAAATAAAAAGCTTCAGCAAAACATTTCTCAGAGGGGGACAGAAATACAAAATACTTCCATGCTTATATCAAATACAAAAGGAGTTGTAACATCATTCATAGCATTAAGGATGATGAGGGAAATTTGCTAACTGACACTATGGCCATTGGCAGAAGTGCTCTCAGACACTTTCAGCAACTTCTTTCTTCTAACAACCCTGATAGAGATAATATTTCCACCAACATTCTTGATGAACACTACCAGTTTATTAATGCACTGCCTTAGCCGAGCCCCCTACCGAGGTCGAAATCCGGGAGGCTATTAAGAGTATTGACAGAAAGCAAATCTGCAGTGGCCGGATGGCTTTACCGCAGATTTTTACAAGAAAGCTTGGCCCATTATCAAATCTGAAATTACCAATGCCATTACCAGCTTCTTCCTTGGCAAAGATATGATTTATTATTTTAATTCTTCAACCATTGTGCTCGATTCCTAAACACAATGAATTGAACACTCGGGATCGCTTCGAGCCTATAAACCCGACTTCGTGATCGCAAAGTGCTCAAGCAAAATCCCGGTCCTAAGGATTCAACCTCACCTAAACAAGATCATTAACCTAAATCAGACTGCCTTCATTAAAGGTAGGTCTATTTCTGATAATGTTCTGTTAGCTCATGAGATGTTATTGGACATCAACAAGAAATGCAGGGGGGAAACTTAATCTACAAGCTTGATATCCAAAAGGCTTATGACACAATCAATTGGGACTTCATTTTGGATGTCTTAGCAGCCAAAGGTTTCAACCCCAACTTTTGCAACCTGATCCATAGATGGTTTCACAATAACTCCCATCCCATTCTGATTAATGGTTCGGTACTGGGACCCTTCACTCGCTACCGAGGGGTCGAAGCAAGGGGACCCCTCTCCCCAACTCTCTTTATTATTGCAATGGATTATTTTTCTTCTATGATCAACCAAGTATACAAGCATCACCCCCTGGTAAATTTTCACCACAAGTTCAAATATCATTATTTCTCATCCGATTTATGCAGATGACCTCATGATTTTCTCCAATGCATCCAAGAAGGTTCGTTAAATATATTCAAAACCGCATCCAAATGTTTCAAAATCAATCTGGGCTAAAGTTTAATAAAGCTAAATGTCGGATCCTTTTTTCCAAAAGGGTGTCCCAGAAGCAAAACATTGGATTCTAAATCACACGAGGTTCTCAAAGCACCAACCTTCCTATCAAGTACCTTGGGGTCCATCTAAGCACTGCGCGAAGCAAGCAAAACCATTTTGATGAGGTTCAACAAAGGATTTGTAACTACTTATCTAACTCGGACTCACCTATACCTATCTATCGGAGGGAGGATTACCTTGCTTAAAAGCATTCTAACTACTTTACCAAATTACCTCATGCAAATGACTACTATGAAAAAGAGCACCCGGATCCAGTTGGAAACAGACTTTCAACCATTTTTTATGGGTCGAGTACAGGCAAGAAGATTCATTGGGCCGCTTGGAGGAAACTAGCTAAACCACGTGGGCTGGGGATTAGGCTTCAAGTGTCTAAGCCATCTTCTCAAAATTAACCATTGCAAACTTTGGATTAATTTCAGGGCTCAAACCTCTCTTTGGGCTTTATATCTTAATGGTAAATACTGCAGACACATTGACTCCTCATTGGCTACTGCTAGAATGGGTGATTCTAGAATTTGGAAAGCCATGTTGAAAATTAAGCAGGAAGCTGAGAACCTATATTTATGGCAGCTAGGCAAAGGAAAGATCAACTTTTGGTTGGACCAGATGGTGCCCCCATGATCGGCTCCAACCACACACTCCTACTAGAGAATTTAATCTCTTGGTTGCTCGATTCTTTGGGAGGAGGACCACCGGTCTATCCCTTTCCTCCACTCCATTCTCACTCGTTTCCTCGGCTAACAAGGTTAACACCATACCATTTGACAAATCCAAGCCCGACACTATTTGTAGAACTAACAAAAGCCAAAGTTTCTCCAAGGAGATTTATGATAAACTTGTACACCGGGAGAGTGTACCACGGGGTGAGATCTGCCTGGAACAAGTTCTTATCCCCCTCTATGGCATTATTCGTCGGTAGACCGTTCGGGAATCTCCTTCCCACTCGATGATATCCTTAAACTCGAGGGATTGAGAGGCCCTTCTTCTCTGCGAGTTATGTCATTTGGAGGAAGAATCAATCAACCACCCGTTCTATGCTTGCAGTTTCTCCCAGCGAGGTTTGGACTCAGCTTCCTCCAACACACTAATTTAAATACTATTCAGCTTACAGTGGAATCATCCGGTTACTTGCTGGCAAGATCGGCGCAAAGTCGGGATTATCGCTATCCCTTTACTCATTGCATGGTTCATTTGGATGGCTAGAAACAAGACTACTTTTGATAACATCCCCCAAGATGCTAAAACTCGTCACTAGCCATTGTTTAGCTCTATGTGCTTAAGCTAATCAAACTTAAGAACTTCCCCAACATTTGCTCCCAAAACTCCTCTCCTAAAACTGCCTCCCTCGGGATCACTAAAGTAACTTGGTTTCCCCCGACCCAAAAGCTCGGATCAAGGTCAACACCGATGGTCGCTACAAACTTGCTCGGGGTGGCATTGGAGGTATTTTCGAAATCACAAGGGTAATTGTTTACTTTATTTTATGGCCCCTATTGTTGCTTGGTGATGCATTAGATGTCGAGCTTCAAGTCGTCTATTGGGCTTTAAAGGTGGTTGTCCACCTTAACCGGTCTCCCCTCATTCCGGAATGTGACTCTATGGATCCGATAACTCTTGTTTCAACATATGCTACACATAACGGGCATGCCCTCAACCGGACGACTAATTTCCGGGTTCATAAGATCAAAATTCTCACTACTAAGGTGCAAGTTCAATTTCGAGTTCATTTTCGGGAGGGGAACAAGCCAACCGATCGGATTGCTTAACATGGGAATTCTCACCTCCAATTTTGCTCTTTCCACCACTCCTTCTCCAATGCTCAGACAACTAATTGCTGGAGATCTGCTGACTATCCCTCATCTCAGGCTGAATAACTAACTTTGCCTTGCTGCTTGGTCTTGTCTCAGCTCCTCTTTTTGTTCAGCTTGTCACTTGTACTCTGTTTGACCTTGTTTTACTATTGTGTTACCCTCTCTGGTGGTTTTATCTTGGTAGGGGCTGCCATTAGCTTTTGTTTTTTGTTAGTTCTGCAAGCCCTCCTACCTATTTTTGTACCTATTTTTTGTTTTTCAACATGTAGGGGCATCCTTGCCTTTCCTTTAAAAAAAAAATGTATATATATATATGTATATATATATATATATATATATATATATATATATATATATATGTATATATATATATATACATAATTCTATATAATATTATTTTTTATTTTAAAATTTTTAAGTATAGTATATTATTTATAAATATAATTTAATTATAAGAATATGTAATAGTCAATTTTTGACTTAATGACCAATTAATGACCAAATAAGTCAATCTCTGACAAAAAAGTTAATTTTTGTCAAAATAATCAATCCTTCACCCAATGACAAACACATTGAACCAACAGGACAACTTTTGACCAAAAAGTCAATTTTGGTCAAAATAGTCAATTTTTGACCTAATGACCACCATTAACCCAATAGATCGACTTTTGACCAAAAAATCAACTTTGGTCAAAATGGTCAAATTTTGACCCAATGACCTACCCGTTGACCCAATTTATCAAATTTTTGACCAAAAAATTTTCTTCAGTCAAAATGGTCAAATCTTGACCAAATTACTAACTCATTGACCAAATAGATCAACTTTTAACCAAAAAGTCATGTTTGGTCAAAATGGTCAATTTCGACCTAATGCCACCTCGATTGATCTAATGGGTAAACTTCGACAAAAAATTAATTTTGGTCAAAATATTCGATTTTCGACCTAATGTCCAATTTGAGACCCAATAAGTCAATATCTGACCAAAAAGTCAACTATGGTCAAAATGATCAATCTTTGACCCAATGACCAACCCATTGACCCAATAGGTAAACTTTTGACCAAAAAGTCAACTTTGGTCAAAATGATCAATTTTTTCCCAATGACCAACACATTGACCCAGTAGGTCAATGTTTGACCAAAAAATCAATTTTGGACAAAATAGTCAATTTTTTACATAATGACCAATTATTAACCCAGTAAGCCAATCTCTGACCAAAAAATTAACTTTGGTCAAAATGGTCTATCCATGACCCAATGACCAACCCATTGACCCAGTAGGTCAACTTTTGACAAAAAGTCATCTTTGGTCAAAATGGACAATTTCTGATCCAATGACCACCCCATTGACCCAATGAGTTAACTTTTGACCAAAAATTCAATTTTGGTCAAAATAGTCAATTTTGGTCAAAATAGTCAATTTTTGACCAAATGACCAATAATTGACCTAGTAAGCCAATCTCTGACCAAAAAGTTAACTTTGATCAAAATGATCAATCTTTGACCCAATGACAAACCCTTTGATCTAATAGGTGAACTTTTGACCAAAAAGTCAACTTTAGTTAAAATGGTCAATTTCCGACCCAATGACCAACCCATTAACCCAAAAGGTTAACTTTTGAGCAAAAAGTCAACTTTGGTCAAAATGGTTATACCTTGACCCAAAAACCAACCCTTTGACCCATTATGTCAACTTTTGACCAAAAAGTCAATTTTGGTCAAAATAGTCAAATTTTGACCTAATGACCCCCCATTAAACAAATAGGTCAACTTTTGACCAAAAAGTCAACTTTGGTCAAAATGGACAATTTTTGACCCAATGACCAACCCGCTGGCGAAATTGGTCAAATTTTGACAAAAAAATCAACTTTTTAGTCAAAATAGACAATTTTTGATCAAATGACCAATTATTAACCCCATAAGTAAAGCTTTAACCAAAAAGTCAACTTTAGTCATAATTAACAATCCTTGACCCAATAACCAACCCACTGACCAAATAGTCTGACTTTTGACTAAAAGTCAATTTTGGTCAAAATACTAAATTTTGACATAATTACCAATTATTGACCAATTTGGTCAACTTTTGAAAAAACTAGTCAATTTTCGACCTAATGACCACCTCATTGACCCAAAAGGTCAACTTTTGACCAAAAGTCAAATTTGGTCAAACTTGTCAATTTCTGACACAATGACCTAAATGTCAACTTTGGTGAAAATGTTCAATCCTTCATCCAATGACCAACAAATTGACCCAATTTGTTAACTTTTTGCTAAAAAGTCAACTTTAGCCAAAATGGTTAATCCTTGACCCAATGACCAACCTGTTGACCCAAAAGGTCAAACTTTGACTAAAAAGTCAATTTTGCTCAAAATTGTTAATTTTTGACCTACTGACCGCCTCGTAGACCTAAATAGATCAAATTTTGACTAAAAGACAACTTTGGTCAAAATAGTCAATCCATAACCCAATGACCAACTCATTGACCCAATAGGTCAACTTTTGATTAAATAGTCAATTTTGATTAAAATATTCAATTTTTTACATAATGACCAATTTAAAGAAAGTATAAATAATTAAATATATATATGTGCATATATAAAAATAAATATATATTTATAAATATACATATATATGTCTATATAAATTTTAATAATATCACTTTTTTAATTTAAATATTTTAAGTACGAGTATATTATTTTTAAATATAATTTAATTATAAAAATATTTAATAGTTAACAAAATTATAAATAATTAATATATATATATATATATATATATATATATATATATAATATTATTTTTTAATTTTAATATTTTAAGTAAAGTATATCATTTATAAATATAATTAAATTATAAAAATATTTAATAATTAAATAAAATATAAGTAAATTTATATATAGGTATATATAAATATATATAATATTCTTTTTTTATTTTAAATATTTTAAGAATAGTACATTATTTATAAATATAATTTAATCATAAAAATATTTAAAAAATATAAATAAATAAATTTATATTTGTATATATAAATATAAATATATATTTATATATATACACACATATTTGTATATATAAATTTTAAAAATATTATTTTTTAATTTATATATTTTAAGTATAGTATATTATTTTTAAATATAATTTAATTATAAAAATATTTAATAGTTAACAAAATTATAAATAACTATATATATATATATATAAATTTATTTAATATTATTTTTTATTTTAAATATTTTAAGTATCGAATATTATTTATAAATATAATTTAACTCGTAAACATATTAATAGTTAACAAATATATATATATTTATAAATATTTTTATTTTTATTTATATATATATATAAATTTATTTTATATTACTTTTTAATTTTAAATATATTAAGTATTTTATATTATTTATAAATATAATTTATTTATAAAAATATTTAATCGTTAAATAAATTATAAACAAATAAATATATATATATAAATTTTTTTTTATTTTAAATGTTTTAAGTATAGTTTATTATTTATAAATATAATTTAATTATAAAAATATTTAATAGTTAAGTAAATTGTAAAAAAATATATATATATAGGTATATATAAATATTTAAATTTATATATATATATATAATTTTATTTAATATTGTTCTTTTTTTTTAAAATATTTTATGTATTATATATTATTTATAAATACAATTTAATTATAAAATTTTTTATAGTTAAATAAATTATAAATAATTAAATATATATATGTGTGTGTG
>CM040439.1:66152300-66454800 GCA_022702705.1 Papilionanthe hookeriana x Papilionanthe teres | reverse complement strand
TTTGATCCTTCTTTTCTTGCTTCCTGCTAAATTCTGATGTTCGGGTAGGCTTTTGCAATTTGGATTGGAGGTTTTTTTGCTTCTTTTGGTTTTCCCGGGTTCTTGAAGTTCAAATATTTTGAATTTTATTGTTCTTTGTCTGGTTCTCTTTTCATGGCTGATTCTTCTTCTATTTCTATTCCTGGCAAGACTTCTTTTGTGGATGTGGTAAATGCTGCTGCAGATCTGTCAGATAAATTGGTTTTTCCTGATTGCTATCATGAATTAGCTGCTGGTAGGGGTAATTGCCCTTTTATTAAACAAGTAAGCAAGAAGGGAGGTAAGCCTGCCTTAATCTTCGCGGATTCTGAGCTTGCTTCCTTGGTTGAAGTTCATAAATATACTCTTGTGGGGAAGTTTCAATATGGGCATCCTAAGATGGAAAGAATAATGAAGTGTTTTGAAGATTTGAAATTGTCTGGTTCATGGAAGGTTGGGCTGTTTGATGGAAGACATATTATGATTAAGCTTTCTAAAGATGAGGACTATGCAAATTTGTTTTTTAAAAAGTTCTTGATGATGGATGGAAAATATATGAAAATTCTGAAATGGTCTCCTGATTTTGATTCTAATCAAGAAGCTCCTATTATTCTCGTTTGGTTTAGAATTCCTAATCCGAAATTACAATATTTCAATGATCAAGTGATCTATGCAATTGGTACTGCTTTGGGGAAGCCTCTAAAATTGGATATCTCTACTTTTAATTTGTCTAGACCTTCTTTAGCAAGGATTCTAGTTGAAAGAGACATTACTCTTTCTGATGTTGAGGAAATTTGGCTTGGATCTCCACATAATGGTTATTGGCAACCACTAATTATAGAACAAAGGCCTGCATACTGTTGTAATTGCAAGATGTTTGGTCATTGTAAAGACAACTGTTATAGGATTCATCCTAATCTTAGGCCAACAAATGCTAAGGTGGTTATTTCTACTGCAAATAAATCCAAACCTGATGTAGTGTCTGCTGTAATGCCTGCTGTACCTGATGTACTTGCTCGATGTACCCGATGCGATGACTCGCTGTAATGCCTGCTTATTGTGCTCGCTCGTAGAAGTTGGGAGGATGGCTTCTGTTGTTTCGGCATTCTTCCTTCAATTCCTTCGAGGTTCCCGAAATTACTTTATCTTTATCTAATCCTGCATCTATTTCGATGATTCTAATTCAATCTTGGTTCAACTTAAACAAGGAGTTATTTTTACCGATAATGAGCACCGTTACAAACAATTCGCCATGGAAGTTATGGATCCTGTTGGTAATTCTGATTTATCTTTGCAGAATGTTATTCAAAATTCTGTAACTGGTTCTAATGTACCAGATGTTCCATCTTTTATTCATTCTGAAACTTCTTCTGATTTGATCATTCTTGAGAAAGAAGGTACTGTTATTGAACATGTAGGAAGAGATTTAAACTTTTCAAATAATATACGAGTATAATTCGGTTTCAACTATCCCCAAACTCTGTTGATTATCCCATTTTTCAAAATGTTACTCAAGATGGGTTAACTTCTTCCTTGGATAATCTTGATGCTTCGTCGCTAATGATCTTAAGGATGATTGGTTGATCAAGAAGTCTAAAAAGAAAAAGAAATCTGCTGATTTATTGTCTTTATCTGAAGCTAACATTATTCCTTCTTCCTCTTCTAGGTTTACTAGAAGTGGAAAGCTTGCCCTTCATGATTAAGTTCATATGTTGGAATATTAGGGGAGTGGCCAATCCTGGCTCCCTTAATAGAATTCTGAGTCTAAACAGGATTCATAAGTTTTGGGTGATTGTGCTTTTGGAACCTTTGGTGAAATCTAATTTTGATAAATACATCGGAAAATTTCCTGGATTTTCTTTTTTATCAAATTGTTCTAATAAGATCCGGTTGCTCTATAGAAAGGAATTATTGGTGAATGTTCTTCTTGATCATTCCCGTATTTTACATTTTCATTTTCGGTTAGATCATTTTCGAGGTTTTGCATCCTTTGTGTATGCTGCTTCTCTCCCTAATGACAGATTAGAGCTTTGGAATAAAATTCATGAGATTAGTTTAACAATGTCAGAAAATTGGATGGTGGGTGGAGATTTCAATTGCATTGCTCATCCCAGTGAGAAGAAAGGAGGCGGAATCCCAATTTAATAGAGATGCTTGAAATTTACTAATGATATTCATTCTGCCAAGCTTGTTGATATTGGCTTTGAAGGTTCTCCTTTCACTTGGAAGAGAGGATCTTTATATGAAAGGCTTGATAGAATATTAGTTAATCAATCTTGGATTAACATGTTCCCTATTTCCAAAGTTAAACATTTGGCTAGAATGGGTTCTGATCATTCTCCTTTGCTTGTTTGTCGTGCTCCTTTTTACGTGGTGAAATCTAATTCATTCAGGTATCTAAATGTTTGGTCCGATCACCCCGATTTCGAGTAAAGTAATTGAGAGGAATTGGTGTGCTCCTATCACTCGGTTTTCCAAATCCTATTATCAAATTATGGTTTTTACATAAAAGACTAGCTAAGGAACTTAAAGTATGGAACTGGAATGTTTTTGGAAATATTCATCAAAAGTTCTGTTCAGCTGAAGTTTTTGTTTCTGCTGTGGAAAAAGATGTTGAAGCTGGGAGAGCTTCTGAACAACAATTATCTGCTGCCTATGCCAATTTAAATTCTGCAATTCATCAAGAAGAGTTATTTCTGCAGCAGAAAGCTGCTGCAAACTGGTTCCATCATGGAGACAGAAATTCTAAATTTTTCCATGCTCTTATTAAATACAAAAGATCAGTCAACACTATCCTCCAAATTAAGACAATTGACAACAGATATCTGTTAAATACTAAGGATATTGCTGAGAATGCTGTTTCTTATTTCTGTGAGTTGTTTGCTGCCCAGACCACTAACTCTAATATGTTTTCTGCTTCCATATTTTCTTCTTCGGATTCATTAATCAATCATTGGATTTAGCTGCTGCTCCTAATGAACATGAGATTTCTATTGCCATTAACTCTATGGAAAGTGATAAGGCCAGCAGGACCGGATGGGTTCACACTCGATTTTTATAAAAAATTTTGGCATATTATCAAATCCGATATTACTGCTGCTTGTACAAAGTTACTTCCATGGTAATCAATTGTCTAAATATTTTGCTTCTTCAACTATTATTCCGATTCCTAAGAATACAATGAAAGCTTCTTGGTCCGATTTTAGACCTATTAGCTTAACTTCAACTTTTTCTAAGATCATAAGTAAGATTCTTGTGGCCGATTACAACCATTGCTTCGGAAGATTTAATTTCGGAAAATCAACCGCTTTCTTAAAAGGGAGAAGTATTAGTGAGAATGTGCTTTTGGCTCAAGAACTTTTAATCGATCCGGATAGAAAGTGTAGAGGCTCCACCATTATTTTTAAATTGGATTTGGCCAAAGCTTTTGATACAATAAGTTGGAAATTCATTATTGATGTATTGGAGGCAAGGGGATTCAAAGCCGATTTACGTAATTCGATTGTTAGATGGCTTACCAATAATCATTATAGTGTTATGATCAATGGGGAGTGTCATGGTTTTTCTCTTCTGGTAGAGGTATTAAACAAGGTGATCCATTGTCACCTTACATTTTCATTCTAACTTTTGATTATCTATCCAAGATGTTAAATCAAATTCGAGCAGTCTCATCCATATACTCAATTTCAAGCATAGATCTTCACAACTAATTTCCCATCTTGCCTATGCTGATGATGTTATTGTGTTCTCTAATGGAAGTAAGCAATCCATTAAATGTTTAATGAAAACTTTGGCTATGTTTGAAAGTGTTTCGGTATGCTCTTCAACAAACCTAAATGTCAATTTCTAGCAGGGATCTAAAATTAGCATATCTATTAAAAATTGGATTGCTCGATTTCATCGGCTTTAAAGAGGCTCATTTTCCTTTGCTGTATTTGGGGTTTCCATTGATTAAGGGAAGAAGGAAGTTATGCCATTTTGATGATATTGTTGCTAAGATATCTTCACAACTTAACTGCTGGTCTAACAAGTTTTTATCTAATGGGGGAAGAATAACTCTTCTTAAAAGTGTTCTAACATCTTTTCCCCTTTACATCCTTCAAATGATCAGAATGAAGAAGAGTAATCATAAATTAATTTCTGTTATGTTCAACAAATTCTTATGGAAGGTAATCACAAACAAATGCACTGGACAAATTGGGATAAATTGTGCAAGCCTGTTGATTGTGGTGGTCTTGGGTTAAAAGCTTTCAACATCTAAGCTTATCCTTCTATTGTAAACAGTGGCTCAAGTTTAGAGCTAATGATTCTCTTTGGTCTAAATTTATGCATGGTAAATACTGCTATAATACTCATCCTACTCAAGTTTAATATAAAGTGGGTGATTCTAGAACTTGGAAGGAGTTGCTTAAAATTAGAATGAAGGCTGAAGATCTCTTTACTTGGGATATTGGAAATGGCCAAATTAATTTTTGGTTTGATAAGTGGTTGTATGATGAATCTTTAACAAATCATTATACTTCTTCTTCTAATATTAAGATTGTTGCTGATTGCTGGAAAGAGCATAAATGGAATTCTGAAATGCTTCAACATCATCTTAATCCCGAAATTATTAACGGGATTTTATCCATTCCTATTCGATTCATCGGAAAGGATAGATTAATACCTAAGAATTCATCTACTCAGAGTTTTTCTAAGTTTGTTTATCACTCTTGCTTCAACTGGCATAAAAATGATTGGGGTACTAAATTATGGAATAAATTTATCACTCCATCTATGTCCTTCTTTTGTTGGAAATTATTTAAGAAGCTACTCCCAACTGATGATATTTTGAAGCTTAAAGGTATTAGAGGTCCTTCTATTTGTCCTTTTTGTCATCTTGATGAGGAATCTTTATTCCATATTTTCCTTAATTGCAATCGGATTCAACAAATACGGAAGGAGATTCTATCCAGATTAGGTCGGAATGAAAAATTTTTTGTGTGGTCTTCTATTGAGGCTTGTTGGCAGGATTGGAAAGATGGTTCTTGCTACTACACTCCCTTGATTATCTTCTGGTTCATTTGGTTGGCTCGAAATGATGTTAAACATCTTAATGTCTCTTTCTCTTCTCAATCTATTATTCGGAATTGCTGGTCTTATCTTAACAAACTGCATAATTTTATTACTCCTTCTCAGACTCATTCGAAAAGGCAAATTGTTTTAGTACAATGGAAGGCTCCTATGCATCCTTGGATGAAAATTAATACAGATGGCAGCCTTAAAGCTACTTCTGCTGGTATTGGAGGACTTTGCAGGGATTTTAGAGGACAATGTCTTTGGTTCTTTGTCGCCCTCGTCATGGCTTGTTCGCACTAGAATCCGAAATAATTGTTGTTTTTTGGGGATTGAAAATTGCTGAAAAAATGAACTTAAATTTTCTTCATTTTGAACTTGATTCATTGCTTCTCTTACGGATTTTGACACGAAATCTGCTATACAATGGTTCCTTCATATATGGATAAAAAAGATCAAGGTTATCACTTGCTTCCAAGCATATTATTTGGTCTCACATCTACGAGAGAAGGGAATCGGCTCGCAAATTGGCTTGCATCTACCGCATCTTCTTCCTTTAATATAGTTTATAGTTCTACATTGTCTCATCTTTTCCTTTTTTAGTTCTCTAGTACATGGGGATTTAATTAAGATCCCTCATGTTAGATGTATCAACTCTTCAATTTAATATATTTTGCTTCGTTAATATATATATATATATATATATATATATATATATATATATATATATATATATATATACATATATATTTAATATTATTTTTTAATTTTAAGTATTTTTAGTATAGTATATTTTTTATTAATATAATTTAATTATAAAAGTATTTAATAGTTAAATAAAATATAAATAAATAAATATATATATATATATATAGGTATATGTATATATATATATATATATATAATATTATTTTTTTATTTTAAATATTTTAAGTATAATATGTTATTTATAAATATAATTTAATTATAAAAATATTTAATAGTTAATTAAATTATAAATAAATAAATATATATGTATATATATATATATATATATATATATATATATATATATATATATATATATTTATTTATATTTATGTAAAATTTTTTTTTATTTTAAATTTTTTAAGTATAGTATATTATTTATAAATATAATTTAATTATAAAAATATTTAATAATTTAATAAATTATAAATATATATATATATATATATATATATATATATATATATAATATTATGTTTTTATTATAAATGTTTAAAGTATAGTGATAAACATTTATACATTTATATATACATTTATTAGCACTAAAAAAAGGCCTGAGAGATCCTGGAAATTCTTAAGTAAGTGATAAACTTTTCTGATACTATTCTTACAGGCGTTAGAGAAAAGAACGACATCGTCAGCATAGGCTAAATGCGAGACCACCTCGATGAATTAGTAGAGTAGTGAACCGACGGGTCACGGCCATATAAATCCTCCAGCATCCGGGAGAAATAGTCAAACACCAAGATAAATATAGCGGGGGAAAGAGGATCGCCCTGCTTGATGCCCTGAGTGGCATTAAAGAAGCCATAGGAGTTACCATTAATGAGAATGTTATAGTGATTGCAACGAAGCTAATTGAGAATAAGTTGGCAAAATGCAACAAAAAATATTCTTTCTTTAAGAACTTCAATTATAAAATGCCAACTAACGA
Source organism: Papilionanthe hookeriana x Papilionanthe teres (assembly GCA_022702705.1). Lineage (NCBI taxonomy): Eukaryota > Viridiplantae > Streptophyta > Magnoliopsida > Asparagales > Orchidaceae > Papilionanthe > Papilionanthe hookeriana x Papilionanthe teres. The sequence goes on along the minus strand of CM040439.1, from coordinate 66,448,046 downwards.
AATCATAAGCTTTACGAATATCCAGCATAAGGACCATATTGCCACCACGACACTTCTTATCAATATAATATATAATCTCCTGGGCTAACATAATATTATCAGTGATACTCCTACCCTGGATGAAGGCCGATTGGTTAGAAGAAATGATATGATTGAGGTGGGGTTGAATGCGTTTCACCATAATTTTACTAATAACCTTGGAGATTACCGAAGTAAGCGAAATAGGACGGAAGTGGTCCCAAGACGTCTTTTGTGTAGACTTAGGGATAAGGACAATCGTGGCAGAAGAGAAATTTTTACCCGGCGTTTCCCCCATAACAAAACTCTGAATGGCATGGATCACATCTCTCTTTACAATGCTCCAACATTTAATGTAAAAATCAGCGGTAAAACCGTCCGGACCCGGCGCTTTATTAGAGTTGATATATTTTAAAGCATCATAAACATCATCAGCTGTAGGAATACCAAAAAGGTCAAGATTCTCTGTAGAGCTTCTCATATCATTTAACAAGAGAGCGTCGATGGAACCCGTAGTCTCCCGAGCAGTGTAAATGTCAGTGCAGTAACTAACCGCACTATTCCCCAAATCCTGAATATCAATAAGCCAACGACCCTGGTCATTCTTAATGCGAATAATATTGTTATTGGCCCGACGTTGCTTAATACAAGCATTGAAATACTTTGTATTTCTATCGCCTTGAGCAAAATGATCCTCACCCACCTTCTGTTGCAAATAATCCTCCTCCCAACGCGAAGCTTCCAATAAATTAGAGTGAGCCACATGAAGCTGAGACATAACTTCACTAGTAGCTTCATCAATCGCTTGAAGATCCATAACCCGTTGCTCTGCATTGCAGACCTTGGCGTGAATATCACCAAACACATTCCAATTCCAAGTCCTCAAAGCGAAAGCCACCTTTTATGTAATTTCCACAGACGAAACTACGCATTCCCAATGTCATCAATATTCCAATTATCCTTAACCAACCGTAAAAAACCCTCATGTCTAGACCAGACATTTAAATAATGTAAGTGATAATTAGCAGTTTCTTAAAATGATTAAAAGAAAGCAATAGAGGTTTATGATCAGAGCCCAAACTACAAAGATGTTGAACCTGAGTGAACTCATAAGAAGACATCCAGGCTTGATTAGAAAAACACCTATCCAGACGTTCAAAAATTTTACCTCTCTTCTAGGTAAATTTGGATCCAGCAAACCCCAAATCCGCAGGCCTGCATTGGCCATAACCTCCCCGAACCTATTCATGAGAGAAGCGTCAGGGCAACGGCCGCCCAACTTTTCATAGTTATTCATAACCATATTAAAATCTCCTCCCACCATCCCTCTATTTGGGATAATACTACCATATCAGTAATTTTCCTCCACAACTCATGTCGAGCGGAAAGGTGAGTGCTAGCGTAAACAAAAGTTAACCAACCTGAGAATTCATCAACAGAAAAATAAGTGTGAGAAAAATAAGTATGAATGAATTGGCCATCATCCACAACAATTTCTAGATAAATATGCTTCCGCCAAAAAAACCAAATTTTATTAGATCAATTCCGGAAGCAAGAAAGCTGCTTAAATTTTCCCATCACGCGAAGCTCATTAGAAGAAATCATAGGCTCCAAAATAGCGAACATATCGACCTTATGGATCCTTGTCAAAAATTTCAATCTACCAAGGGAGTAAGGATCCGCAACTCCCCTGATATTCCAGATTAGGATATTAAACATGTATAGACAAGGAACCCTCCTTAGGAGCCCTAGTTCAGGTTAGTCTACCTTCTTCCTCGGAGTGATAATTTTTTCTTCCTTCAATGTCACACCCAACCCCTAGGTTGGTCTATTCGTAAGATCCTTCTTTCTCTCTACGGCAGAACTTTTGCACCACCCATTCCTCTCTAAGGAGCTCAGAGACAGCTGTCAACTGAGGTTCCAAAATAAGAGGGACATCACCCAAACTTGCATGTCGAATTAAAGTGCCAGCCTCAGACATCATCGAGGTGGGATGTCTAGGAGCAGAGCAAACTACATTAACAGGTTGTTGCCCACAACAGCCAACCCAAGATGTACTAAAGGCACAGAAAACCCATCGTTAACATCCTTAACCTGATTGATCTCAGCAGTAAATTTATCAGAATCAGTGATACCAGGTACAGAAGGGTTCACCACAATACACTTCAACCTAGTACTACCCTCAACAATAGTGGGAACCGGCTCTTCAATGACAGGAGGGGTCATATGAACACCCTCATCCACCAAGCCTTCTCCCTTAAGGTCATGTTAAACGATATTCCCGGGCACCTCAACGACCACGAGTCGTCGGGATCCAAATGAAGATTGATGTGGATGGAACCGGCTTTAGGTTTCTCTATACTAACTCTCCTGAGCTCAGGGTGCAAGTGATAGCATTAAGCAGCACTGTGCCCAAACATCTTACAATGAGGACAGTATAAGGGGTGTCGTTCAAGAATAGGCTTAACCCAATACCCATTATGAGCGGACCCAATCCACATCTCATCAGGTAGGGATTGAGTAATGTCTCGTTCTATAAGAAACCTAGCAGTAATTGGTTGGGAACCATCTAAATCTTTGGTAGGAGGATCAATCTGTAGAGGTCTCCCGAAAATCCCTGCAATTGAAAATAGAAATTGAGGCTTAAAGTGATGAACTTTCAAACCGGGCAGACGTATCCAGACCGGAATGGTTGGGGATTGAGCTCGCGGGTCGAAATCAACTTACCATTTAAGCAGTTTCATAATTCGATTGTCAATCCTCAAAATCCTGCGAGCAAAAAGCTGAGTATAATCTTCATCGTTAGAAAGTTGAATTAGGATATGCCTACCATCTAGTAACCCTACTTTCCATGTACCCACTAACTTCATAAGCTCGAAATCCCTCCGAATTAGTTCTAATTTCGGGTGACCATATAGGAATTTTCCTACCAAAGTCAGCCGAAACGGAGCCACGAGTAATTCATTCTCAGCATCCGAAATGATAAAATATTTAAAACAAAAAAATAATATTAAATAAATTTGTATATATATATATATATATTAATATATATATTTAAATAATATTATTTTTTTATTTTAAAAATTTTAAGTATAGAATATTATTTATAAATATAATTTAATTATAAAAATATTTTGTAATTAAATTAATTATAACTTTTTTTTTTTTTTTAAAACAAAAGGAGCAAGCATCACTCCCTACATGTTGATCTGAAAAGAACGTTAGAAAGGCAAACAATAAGAAAAGGTGAAAGGAGGACCTCTAAAACTAGTGGATCCCCACATCCAAAACATAAACTACCTCAAAACTACCTAACTAAACAAAAACAAACATTCTGGTTACATGTATACCAACAGAACAAATAAGCCTTTGAGGACCAAAAAGAGAAGAGGAAGACTAGTATCTAATGAAAGGCGGTCCTAAGTTATCACCATGGATCAAAAGCTTGAGAGGAGGGGAATGATATTATCGGCTTTAGTGTCCTCATTGTAGCGGCCACTGTGTGGCTAACCAATGAGCAGGAGAGTTGCCTTCCTAGGGATGAAAGCAAACTTAACCACCATGTTATCCATATGGTTGGGCATCCTGTTCATCCATCTCTTGATATTCCAAGGAGCGAGTTCAATCTTGGTAATATAATTGATGCGGCAACTAGAATCGGATTCTACCAAGCAACTCGGAGATCTTACAAATCTTGGCAATCTTGATGGCCCAAAAGATGGCAATGATCTCGGCTTCCAAAACATCAACAACAGATGTGGGAGCATGGAAATACGATAGGCGATGGCCACGGTAGTCTCTGTAGATCCCACCAATACCAGGCATCGGAATCGAACAACTTCCATCAGTATTAACTTTAACCCATTGAGGAGGGGAGGGTACCAAGCTACAACGGAAAACATTTTGTTAGCCATTGGTCTTACCACCGCAAATATCCTTATAGTGATGTAGCTTGATAAGCTTGTGGATGTAGCTGAGACATTGGACTGCAACTCTGAAGAGGAGAGGAAACCTTCCCATCGAACTTAGCTCTATTTCTACACATCCGGAGGAACCAAACCACCAAGCAAGGGATCTCCAAAAGCTGTTCCTTATGCCAATCCACCCGGCAGGTATCCAAGCTATTCCGACTGCAGTTTAGAGTGTTAATAGAGAAACGACTAATGAGATGTTTCCGGACTTCCCGAGAGAAGAGACATTTGAAAAATAGATGGTCGACGGATTCTTCATCTTGAGAGCACAACTGGCACTGGGAAGGTCCTTTCGGACCCTTAAGTTTGAGGATGTCATCTGTAGGAATGGCAAGATGTCTCAATCTCCAGGCAAAAGAAGGAGATAGAGGGGGTAAGGAATTTGCTCGAAATTTCGGTGCCCCACTGAACCGATCCTGAGTATAAAATTTTTGGTAAATGTAAGAAGAGAGCTTCGAGAGCTTTTTATTCTTAGTAATCCAGTGTGTCCTTCTGTTCAAGAGTAACATTTGTTAACTTAACTTGCTGCACCTGCTCAGGAGTTAACAAGGTATTCAGTAGCTTGTAATTCCAACAGTCATCAGTCCAGAAATCCTTAACAGGAGTGTGGGACTGATCAGGTTTTGGGTTGTCAGTGAGCTTAGAACCATTCCAGATCCACTGATCCAGCCAAAAGTTTATCTGCCCCTCACCCAACTCCCAGATAAATAGGTGTTCGGCCTTTTCTTTAACATTCGAGCATAGAAATCCAAAGCACGGAGTCACCCGGCTTTGGCTTAACCAAAGTTGGATGTTCGAATCTACGATACTTGCCATGGAGAAATTTGGCCCAAAGTGTATCGTTGGCTCTGAACACGATCCACAATTTACACATATTGGTGAAGCTCATCCGATCAAAGCTCCCGAAGCCAAGACCCCCGGCTCGAGTAGGTTTACATACCTGTCGCCAAGGCGACCAGTGAAATTGCTTGTGTTGTCCAGCCCATAAAAATGCGTTGAAGAGTTTGCGATCGGTAAAGAACTGCTCTTCTTCATGGTGAACATCCGGAGAGCATAGGAAGGGAGAGCAGAAAGAATACTTCTCGAGCAAGGTAATTCTTCCACCATTAGATAGGAAGGAGTTGGACCGGCTAGAGATTTGATTTTTTATCTTATCTATAACTCCCCGAAACCGAGTCCGTTTAGATCCGCCTTTAGTGAGATGCACTCCAAGATAATCGATGGGAGGGTTGCCGATTGAAAGCCAGTGTAATCGAGAGATCCATCTTCTATGGCTTAAGCTAACATTCTTGCTCAGGTAGAAAAGACATTTAGTAAGATTGAATTCCATCCTGAAACATCCTTGAAATGGTTTAAAGTCTTCGAACAACCTTGATAGCAGCTTTAGATGCCTTAGAGAAAATTATGATGTCATCGGCATAGGATAAGTGACTTATCCTAATGTTGGACTTATGGTGGTAAGCAAGGTGAGGAGAAGCGGAAAAAGCATGGTCTAAACACCTAGACGGATAATCAAAAGCCAAAATAAAGACAATAGGGGAGAGGGGGTCTCCTTGTTTGATACCTCTAGAAGCACTAAAGAATCCTTGCTTATTCCCATTCACCAAGCACGGAATGAAAATTGCACTTTAGCCACCCGTCGATGAGCTGAACAAAGTTGGGTTGAAAGCCTCTAGCATGTTAAAATATTCAATATGAACTCCCAGCTGATAGTATCATAAGCTTTTTTAATGTCAAGTTTGAAAATGATGTTATGACCTCTGCATTTCTTATCTAAATCCAAAAGCAATTCTTGGGCCAGCAGAATATTGTCTGAGATGTTTCTTCCTTTAACAAATGCTGCCTGGTTCTCATTGATGATGTGAATCAGATGTGGCTGAACTCTTGAGACAAGGATTTTACTTATTACTTTGGACATTACAGTAGTTAAGCTGATAGGTCTATAGTCACTCCAGTTTTGTCTGACTTTGTTCTTGGGAATAAGCACAATGGTGGAAGCAGAAAAAAATTTGGGAGGATCCATGCCTTGGAAGAAGGCCTGCACAGCTTGAGTAACATCCCTGCCAGTAATTGACCAGCTAGCTTTGTAAAAAGAGGATGAGAAACCATCAGGACCAGCAGCTGTAGTGTCTTTAATAGTATCAAGAGCCTTCTTAATCTCAATCTCCTCAGGAATATCAGTTAGATTCAGATCCTGCACATAGTTATGGCTGTCCTGAAAAAGATCCTACTTGAATAGGAATGCAGCTAGATGGAACCTGAGCAAAGAGGTGGCTAAAGTGTCTCTCAGCATCCTTGGCAATATCAGCTGCCTCAGTGATTTTGATGCCAGCATCATTGGTAATGGTAAGTATCATATTACATTTCCTTTTGAAGTTGATATAGGCATGATAGTACCTGGTATTTCTGTCCCCATCAATAAATCTGGCAGATGCAGCTTTCTGTTTATAAAATTCAGCTTGGTAGTTAACCTGTGTGAGTAGCTGTTCAGATGCTCTAAAAAGATCAGCTTCATCCTTGTTCCCAATTGAGAAGGCAGCTTCAGTATTTGCAACCTCAGCTTCAGCCTTTTGTATATTTTCCTGTAGGTTCCCAAAAGTGTTCCAGTTCCAGCTCCTGAGATGATGGGCTGTCAACTTGTGCAAGGACCAAAGGTTTCCCCAAGGGGAGCTACCCTGAGTGGGCTTCCAGATCTTACTCACTTCTGCCAGAAATTCAGGGTGGAGGGTCCACATGTTTTGAAATCTGAAGTTGCTAGCAGCCTTGCCATCAGTGTTTTGTAGAGAGATGAGTAGAGGCCTATGGTCAGAGCAAACCATGGACAAATGGGTAACAAAAGTGAAGGGGAAAAGCTGATACCAGGGAGAATTGACCAAGACTCTGTCTAATCTTTCCCAAGTACTCCCTCTCCTCCATGTGAAAGGTGGGCCAGTAAAACCCAAATCAAAGAGCTTGGCATTATTAATAAAATGATTAAACCTGTTCATAGAGGAGGTAAGTGGGGGGGAAGCACCTTTTTTCTCAGAAGGGGAAGAGAGTCAGTTAAAATCTCCACCAACCATCCAGAAATTGTTCATGGTATTAGCAAGAGAGGTTAGCTCGGACCACAAAGAATCGTTGTTGGGCATGAGAGCAACCGGCATAAATAAAGGAAGCAAAACCCAATTGTTCCCCAATGGAAAATTGAAGGTGAATAAATTGGGGGTTATCAATAAGAATTGACCATTGTAATTCCTTCCTAGCAAAAATCCAGATCTTATTGCTAAGGTTAAAAAAAAGGTAAAATTAGGGAAAGACTTAGTAATTTTACTCTTGTTTATAGGAACCATAGGCTCCAGGAGTACAAAACACCATAATTTGTGTAGTTTAACCAACTGTTTTATTCTGTTCAGAGAGGAAGGGTGAGCAGCCCCCCTGATATTCCAGCACATGAAATTTAACATTAAGAGATAGATTTTCCTTTCCCCCTGGTTCTAGGGAGAGGTGCTTGAGGGTCTGTCTGGAGGGTCTCCCGGAGATTGAGGTCCCGCAAACCTTGCGGCTTCGCCTTTGCTTTTTCTTCTTTCGTTGTTTTTCCGTACTGCTGTGCACTATGTAAATCTACATCTCGCCTCCTTGATATGAGCTGTGGCAATTTCCACCGTAATCTCAAGAGCCGGGATAGAAGATAAAGGACCCATAGGGCCGGGAACCTCGAGTGGATTCAACTTCCTGCTCACTTCGATTTCTACTTGAGCTACCTCGCTTTCTTGCCCCTCGGCTCTCTCAAATCCTTCCAGTGGGTTAACATTCCCGGGAGATAGCTCCGGAAGAATGCCATCCATAGGAACATCCGGAGGTGAGATAGATAATTCAAGAATCCTTTCTGCCCTCCTGCTAGGCCCAGCTTTTTTCTTGGAAGGGGGGTGTAGTCTATAACACTGCTCCAATAAGTGGCCAAACATTCTGCAATGTTTACAATAATGTGGCTTGAACTCCACTTCAACATCCTGCCAAAATCCCTCTTCTGGAAACTCTTCATCTGTTCTAATCCAAATCTTATGAATATCTGGTAAAGTTATGTCTCTCTCTACCAGTACTCTTGCTGCTGCTGGTCTTGCCATATCAAAGGTGTGAGTATCAATTTTGAGTGGAGTGCCCAGTGCTTGGCTTATATTGAACATGGCATTTTGATTATACAGTTGGATGGGTAAATCTGGAAGTTTAAACCACATAGGGATGATTGGTGGCTCTTTTGATGGATCAAATCCTGGGTGTCCATTTTAAAATCTTCATATAGGTTCCAAGTAATATGTATGGATTGTTGCCCAAAAATTCGAGCATAATCCTCCTCATTAGAAAGTCGAATCAGCAGGTGTCTCCCATCTAGTAAGCCCAGCTTCCAGCTACCAATAAGACTGAGATCATCAAAGTGTTTCCTCACATATTCCATTTTGGGGTGTCCCATTTGGAATTTACCTATCAGACAAAATTTAACAGCCTCATTCAGGCATTGCATATCCTGTTTAGAGAACAAAACTGCAGGCAAACCATCCTTAGAACCCACAGGCCGGATGAAAGGACTTTTTCCTTTACCTGCAGCAGTGTCGTGTAATTCCTGGGGAAAAACCAAATGATCAAAGGACTTATGTGGAGCCTGTCCTTTACCCACAACTCCAGCATAGGTAGCTTTGGCCCAAGAGATGTTGGTGGAGTTGTCAATGGGGAAAAGTCTGGAAGAGGGGTTAGCCATGAGCAAACACCCCCAAGCCCACACCACCAGGACCCAAGAACAGATCCAAAGGAGACCAATCCAACCAAAGGCCGAAAGTCAACCGTGCAAGACAAACCAAACAAATTCCAGGAGATGCGGAACTCCCGTAGAAGCACCAAGTCGCAAACTCAAGATCAATAGAACAAGTAACTCCTCGAAATTTGAAAACAAGCAAAGCCCGGGAAGACAAAAAACAAAAGGAAGGCGTGGAGGCAGACAGCCCCTACCCAAAGTGGAGCTCGAGAACAGGAAAACCAAGGGGACATGGAACCTACCAACGCCGGCCGTGACACGCCCGCCATCAACAACCGATCAACCCTAGCAGAGCACTTCCCTCCTCGGCCGCCATCCGTATATGAATTAAATTAATTATAAATATATATATATATATATATATATATATCATATATATATATAATATTATCTTTTTATTTTAAATGTTTTATGTATAGAATATTATTTATAAATATAATTTAATTTTAAAAATAATTAATAATTAAATAAGTTATAGATAAAAAAATATATATAGTTATATATATATATATATAATATTATTTTTTTTATTTTAAATGTTTAAAGTATAGTATATTATTTATAAATATAATTTATTTATAAAAATATTTAATTATTAAATAAATTATAAATATATATATAAATATATATTTATATATAAATTTATTTAATATTATTTTATATTATAAATATTTTTTGTATAGTATATTATTTATAAATATAATTTAATTAAAAAAATATTTAATAGTTAAATAAATTATAAATAAATAAATATAAATGTGTATATTATATAATTTCTTATTTTAAATATTTTAGGTATAGTATATTATTTAGAAATATTATTTAATTATAAAACTATTTAATAGTTAAATAAATTATAAATAAATATATATAGGGAAAATCACGCTGTCGGTGGCCTCGAGCGCGCCGTTGGTGAGATTCTCAAATATTGATCATTTTTCAATTTTTTGCGATTTCGATCAATTTTAAGCCTCATTGTCATCTATTCGGTCATTTTAATTAAATATTTTAAGTGATTAAGTGATGTATTAACAAAAATAAACGTATACACAAAAAAACTTCACAATTATATATTAAATCTAAGTGTTTACAATCCATAATACATGGCAAAAATAAGCAGGTATTTTTTCAACCTAAATCCATCTAATCAGTGTCGCAATCCAAACCACAATACTCAAAATGCTGAGAAAAAACATTTCAATCATAATCTCAACTATACTGAGATTAAAAAGCAAACTAAGAAAGCAAACACACAAACATAGTTTAAATCAAGTTTAACATATAGAAACAAATAAAGTAATGCAATTCTACGACTCTTCTAAATCAATGCTAGTTTATCCTCTGATATTACCCATTGCTTGAACATGGACGAACATGTTATAAAAAGGTCAAAATAGGAATTCTTCAATCGAATCTTCATTAATCCATCTCATCCTCTTCATTAAGCATATCAAACTCGCTTCAAATTGCCCTGTATGATCAAAATGTTTTTTCATCCTCCAATCGATATGATCAAAGAAATCAGACATATTGTTAACTGTACTCGTTAAATTTTTTACCTGCTTCTCCAAATTCTTAATTCAGTGTAAGATCATCGGTGTCTTGTCCACTACTATAGGTTGAATAGGAACAAAATTTTGCGATGCTTGATCCATAATCACGCCCGTGTCATTCTCCTCATCATTGGCTGGGAACATACGAGTTGGGTCTAAAGGTTTCCAGGGTAGCAGTACTTTTTCCCAAATCTCGTACGATACTTGAAACAGACTCTATATTGAGAAAATTGTTGAAGGATATCTAAGCCCTTTAGATGATCCTTGAACGATCAGGCCAAACACAAACTTCACAATAATTGATCCAATATCGAAGGGCCATCTCATTTGAATGCAGTAATTTAATATAACACTCTCCTTCGTGATTTTACCGATTTTCATTATCGGCAATAACTTCGCAGATATGAAAAAATGCCAATTTTTCGAAACGAGATTTAAAAGTGTTGTAGAAAAACTAACGTACCCGTTTTCTCTAATTTCCCAGTCTTAGGTTTCATCCGTCAAATATTGGTATATTTCATTCATCTTGTCTCTCATCGGCATGAAATTTGAATAATGGCTGTCAGGAACATTCTCAAGCATATATAATTTATTAATCGTAAAGAATTAAATGTTATCCACCTATCTTACACATAGACACTTCTTTGGTTCATTCCATGTAAATTGGCGTAGAATTCCTTCACCACTGGAACGACTACTGCGGCAGTAGTATTGCAAAGTACTTCCCATCTTCACTGCATGATCATTTCTTCAATTGCTGACAAAGAATTGCTTAATCCTCGATTGACAAATCCTCTTTCCTTGATTAGCCTCCTCATGGACATCACCATGTTGAAAAGTCGCCGCGCCTCGGCATTAACGAACTTTCTCTGGTTGTAAACTTGAAATCTAGGGTAATCTACTAAATTGGAAGCCATTAGAGAGGAATTCAAAGTAGTTTTCATTCATTTTTGGAAATTAGAGTGTTTATGAATCGTCCATGGAAGTTTATAAGGGACGAATTCGCTAAAAATTGCCAAAATTTGACATTTTGAACTCGAAAAAATGCCCACATGCCAATCCCGCTATTGGAGGCCTCGATGGCGCCATCGGCGAGTCTTGTGCAATTAAATTCCAGAGCTCTCTAGAAAAACCCACCGTCGGGGCGTCGAGGACGTCGTCGGTGCCCTAGGCAAAATTTTGCACATTTACGTCGCAGTCAATTACGTTTCAAATTTTCTCTATGGATCCAAATTCTATAATAATCAAAGGGCAAATACAAGTAGTGCAATTCAATATTACTACAAACTAATGATAAATTCAAACAAACACTCAAACAAATGAAGATATCTATGGGTTGCCTCTCATAAAGCGCTTGGTTTAACGTCGTTAGCCCGACCTATTCAGGTATTATTCAGGTTGATTGAGCACTAAAACCTCTTTAAAATTTGGTCTTTTACCCTTAAAATATGGTTTTAATCTATGTTCATTTACTTTAAATCTATTTACAGTTTTCTGATCTTCAATTTCAATAACTTCATAAGTATAAACCTGAGTCACAGTAAAGTGTCCTAACCAACGAGACTTAAATTTCCCAGGAAATAATTTCAACATTATATTGTAAAGTATAACTTCTTGTTCTAGTTCAAAGTTCTTCTGGTTAATTTTCAGATCATGCCTTAACTTCAGTTTTTCCTTATAAATTATGTTGTTATCATAAGATTCATTTCTTAATTCTTCTAATTCATTCAATTGCAACAATCTCTTCTCACCAACATTTTTCAAATTATAATTGAATTCTTTAATCGTCCAATATGCTTTATGCTCCCATTCTACTGGTAAGTGACAAGTTTTTCCATATATAAATTTGTAAAGAGTCATACCAATAGGAGTTTTATAAGCAGTTATGTATGCCCATAATGCAGTATCCAGTTACATAGATCAATCTACTCTACTAGGATTTACAATCTTTTCTAAAATTTGTTTAATCTCACGATTAGAAACTTTAGCTAAACCACTGGTTTGAGGATAATAAGCAGTAGAGAATTTATGAACAATGTTAAACTTTTCTGCTAATCTTTGAATGTATTTATTCCTAAAATGGGATCCTCCGTTAGTGATAATCACTCTCGGCGTACCGTATCTTGTGAATATATTTTTCATTAAGAATCTTGAAACACTTTTAGCATCACAATGACGTAAAGCTTGTGCTTCAATCCACTTTGATACATAACCAACTGCAATTAAAATATATAAATTCCCAAATGAAGGAATAAATGGTCCCATGAAATTTAATCCCCAAACATAAAAAATCTCAACTTCTAACATGAAATTCAGAGGCATTCCATTCCTTCTAGATATATTACCAACTTGTTGGCATCTATCACAAGTTTTGATATATATATATATAAACATCTCTAAAAATAGTAGGCCAAAAAATCCAGCTTGCAAAATTTTATGTGCAGTTTTGTCAATCCCAAAATGTCCTCGAATTCTGAATCGTGACATTTTTGAATAATCTGTTTAGTTTCTTCATAAGGAACACATCTCCTAATAATAAGATCGTTACATTGCTTATACAAATATGGTTCATCCCAAAAATATGCTTTTGCATCATGAAAGAATTTCTTATGTTGCTACAAAGTTAGCATAGGTAGAGAAATATCGCTTACTATATAGTTAACAATATCAGCACACCAAGGTATTTTCCACTCATTAATATTATAAAGTTGTTCATCAGGAAAACTGTTTGTAATTTCATTATCGGTGTCAGATGATTCATGATATTCCAGTCTCGATAAATGATCAGCAATTTGATTGTCAGTTCCTTTTCTATCAATCACCACAAAATTGAATTCTTGCATTAAAAGTACCCATCTAATTAATATTGGTTTAGTATCCTTCTTTTGCATCAGATATTTAATAGCAGAATGATCAGTATGTACAATACATTTAGTCCCAATTAAATATGATATGAATTTATCAAAAGCATACACAATAGCCAGTAACTCTTTTTCAGTAACCGTATCATTAATTTGAACATCGTTAAGAGTTTTACTAGCGTAGTATATAAATTTAAAAATTTTATCAAATCTTTGACCAAGAACAGCTCCTATAGAACAATCACTAGCATCACAAATTTATTCAAATGGTTTCTCCCAATCAGGTGAAACTATTAAAGGTGATGTGATTAGCTTTTCCTTTAATAACTCAAAGGCATTTAAGCAGTCTTTGGTAAATTTAAATTTCTTGTCTTTTTCTAAAAGTTGGCATAGAGGTTTGGTAATTTTTTAAAAATATTTAATATAGAGCCTGTAAAAACCAGCATGTCTAAGAAAACTTCTTACCCCTCTCACTGTAGTAGGAGGTAGTAATTTAGCTATTACTTGAATTTTTGCAGGGTCTACTTTCATGCCATTTTCTGAAATTTTATGTCCTAATACAATTCCTCCTCCAACCATTAATTAACATTTCTCCCAATTTAGAACTAAGTTAGTTCTTTTGCATAGCTATAAAACTTTTTCAATATGATTTAAGCATGCGTCAAATGATGTTCCAAACACAGAGAAATCATCCATAAATACTTCTATTCCATTATCAATTAACTTACTGAATATAGACATCATACATCTTTGGAATATTGCAGGTGCATTACATTATTCCAAAGGCATTCTTCTAAAAGCAAAAGTTCCATAAGGACTAGTAAAAGTTATTTTCTCTTGATCCTCAGAAGCAATAGGTATTTGATGGTAACCGGTATATCCATCCAGAAAGCAGTAATACTTGTGTCCAGCAAGTCTATCCAGCATTTGGTTTAGAAAAGGAAGAGGAAAGTGATCTTTTCGGGTGGCGGCATTTAATTTTCTATAATCAATACAAATAGGCCATCCAGAAACTTGTCCGATCGGTATTAATTCATTATTTTCATTTGCATCAACAGTTACTCCTCCTTTCTTAGGAACACAATGAATTGGACTTAACCAAGTACTATCTGAAATAGGATATATAATTACAACATCTAACCATTTTAAAATCTCTTTTTTAACTACTTCTTTCATAATAGGGTTCAGTCTCCTTTGTGGATCAATTATTGGTTTATGTTCATCATTTAATAAAATTCTCTGCATACAAATCGAATGACTAACTCTTTTAATATCAGCTAGAGTCCAACCAAAAGCTTTTTTGTATTTTTTAATGTATCCATTAATTTTTGTTCTTGAATTTTATTTAAGTCTGAGGATACAATCACTGGTAATGTTGAAAAATCTCTTAAAAATACATACTTAAAATGATTTGGAAGATTTTTTAATTCAAATTCAGGGGGTTTTACAACATATGAAATTAATATTTTGTTTTCTGGTGCTGTTGAATCGAGCGTTTCAAACTTTCCTGAATATAATCAGGTTCTTCGCTATCAATTTAATCATATTTATCTTTTTTCCATATCTTCTTTTTCTTTATAATTTTCTTTGAAATATTCTTTTTTCAAATAATCACATATATCCATTCCGAAACATTCATCATCTTTTTCTATTGAAGGATATTTCATTGACTTTGAGATGTTAAAGGTTAGTTCTCGATCATTTACTCTCATAGTCAATTCTCCTTTTTGAACATCTATCATGGCTCTTCCTGTAGCTAGGAATGGTCTTCCTAAAATGATTAGAATTTCCTTATCTTCTTCCATATCTAAAATGATAAAGTCCACAGGAAAGAAAAATTTATCAATCTTGACCAGAACATCTTCTACAACTCCTTTAGGATGTGTAATAGATCGATCAGCTAATTGTAGAGTTACAGAAGTTGCTGCAATCTCTCATATAACTAATCTTTTAAAAGTTGATAAAGGCATCAAATTTATGCTAGCTCCTAAAACACATAATGCTCGCCCATAAAATTTTTCTCCAATAGCACACGGGATAGTGAAACTACCAGCATCTTTAAGTTTTTTAGGATGCTATCTCTAAATTATAACACTACACTCTTCATTGAGTGCAACGGTCTCATGATCTAGTAACTTCCTCTTTTTGTTGAGTATATCCTTCATAAAATTAATATAATCAGGCATTTGTTCCAAAGCATCAACAAAAGGAATATTAATTGACAATTTTTTCAAAATGTCTAAGAATTTAGCTAATCTTTTTCCTTTATCGTGTTGCTTTAGTCATTGAGGAAATGGTGATGGAGGTCGTTCAATAGTAATTTTCATAGGTTTCAGAGGAAAATCAGGATATAAACTTACGTTTTCTCCTTCAGTTTCTTCTTTTTCTTTTTCAACTACAGTTTCTTTTTGAACTCTTGTTTCCAACTCTTTTCCACTTCTTAATTGAATAGCCTTAATTTGTTCTTTTCCTTGATCTTTAGGATTTACTTCAACATTGCTAGGTAAAGTTCCAACAGGTTTAATGCTTAGTGCAGTAGCAATTTGCCCTAATTGGTTTTTTATGTTTTGAATAGAAGCTCCTTAACTCTGTAATTAATAACCCATATTCAAAACTAATTCTTCCATAGATGACTACTTCTCCTTAAATTGTGAATTATTATAAAAACTTGGTGGATTAGAAGGTCTATAATTAGAATTACCCTGGTTGTTTATATTTTTTAATGGGTTTACAGGATTGTTCCCCCACTGAGGATTAACAGGATTAGCATTACCTTGGTTATTCCAATTAAAGTCTGGATGATTCTTCCAACCAGGATTATAATTATTTGAATAAGGATTATTTTGTCTATTATTTATTAAGTTTATAGTTTCATATGAATATTGAGCATCTACAATTTGTCCTAATAAATTTTTTTCTAACACTAGAGGTGTTTGAGAACGATTCATTCCGTATTGATCTATTTTCTTTGAAAGAGCAGAAATTTAAGAAACTATCATAGTGAAAGCATTTGAATCATGAATACTGGCTACTCTCTTAGGATTTACCCTTTCAGCAGGCCATTGAATATCGTTGGTAGCCATTTCTTCTATTAATGCATAAGCTTCTTCAAAAGGTTTAGACATTAGTGATTCACCAGCAGCATCATCAATGATAGATTAAGAGATCCTACTAATCCATTATAAAATATTTGAATAATTAACCAATCTGTTAAAGCATGATGTGGACATTTCCTTAGAAGTTCTTTAAATCTTTCCCAAGATTCATATATCGATTCTCCTTCATACTGACTGAAAGATGTAATATCATTTCTAAGCTTAACAATCTTAGATGGTGGAGAATATTTCAATAAGAACTTTTTTGAAAGTTCTCCAAGTTCTAATAGATCCAGGTGCTAACGAATTTAACTAAGCCTTAGCCTTATCCCTCAGTGAAAAAGGAAAAAGTCTAAGTCTGACAGCATCATCAGACACTCTATCTTATTTAAAGTAGCACAAAGTTCTAGAAAACTTGCAAGATGTAAATTAGGATCTTCATTTGATGTTCCACCGAATTGATTATTTTGTACCATTTGGATAATTGTAGGTTTAAGCTCAAATGAATTAGCAGCTACATCAGGATTTTGGATAGTTAAGTGAATTTCATCTAATGTAGGGTTAGCGTAATCTCTTAGTGGTCTAGATTAATGTTCATTTTCTATTCTTTGGTTGTTTACGTTGTTTTCCATTATTTCAGAATTTATAAGTTCTTTTCTCAGTTTTCTAATTCTCCTAACAGTTTGTTCTAATTCCGAATTGTATGGTATAAGATTTTCATAACAAAATTTATGCATACATTTAAAATCAGTACACAACAAAACAGTTAACTAAATAAGTTGCAATTCTATTAAAAGTTTAATAACAGTCCTGAATCGTCTGTTACTCTAATTTTGTTATATTCCCCAGCAATGGCGCTAAATGACTTGGTAGCGACTCCGCGCACTTAGAGTAATTTTAATTTTTTTTGTCTTTTTGTAACAAGTATATAATATATTCTTTAATCGCAGAGTTACTATTTAACGCAAGTATACGTATCACTCCAGTAATACAGGGCTCTAGTGGAGTCCTGGAAATCGATCCCATAGGGAATATTTTAGAGGCTACAACCTAGGATTATAAAAACCAATTCAAAATCATAACTTGGAAATCGAAATTGCTTATCTGTCACTAATATGCAAATGATAACAATATGAAGTTTTAATAAACTAGTTCTACTAACATATAACTAATTCTACTAAAGTGAAGTTCAAATATATAAGCAAGAATCTTTCTCCTTTGTTAATATATTTAAGTGAATGTATAATTAGAATTAGTTTAAAACAGTGTTGTGCCAAATAGGAGCATTGACTAATCGTATGCTTGGTTACTGAATCTGTGGCTAGGCTGAGAGGATACCAGCTCTCACTTTGAAGCTCCCATGTTCCCCTCTCTTGAGGGCTAATATCTACACTTCAGCACCCAAACGATAGGACTGAATTGAGGATTTTAGTCTGTCACTCAAAAATCTCCAATTCTACACTCAATGAATATTATTTCCCTATTAATTGCACCCTACCTCCAAGGACTTTGATCTCCCTAAATCACAGATGTACTCTTTACTATAGTTATCAAACTCAACATATTTTAACTATTTAATTGGCCAGATAGAAAGTAGATTAAGATTTAAGTAAAAGATTATCACAACTTCTTTAAAATTTTCTTGGCACACTAATTCAATTTACCATTTCACATAAATATCAAAACAGGGAGAAAGACAGAAAAACTACTTAGATTTCATAGAGAGGATACGATAAAATTTGGATTTCATATATAAAGCAAAGTTCTACAAACTAAAACAAGCAAATACAACTTATCTTAAATTCCTCCCCAAGCAAACTCTTTGATGTTCCTTTGAATCTCTTCCTTTCTTTACAGTACTCAGAATTCTCCTTCAAAACACCAATGTGGAAGAAATCTCTCACTTACCTTCCACTCTTACAATCCCTTGAAGAATTCTTCAAAAATATCACTATCTGAACTCACTAACTAACACTCACAGATAACAACAATGGACACTAGTGGACTCTCTATTTGACACTAAGTGAATTTTAGAGGACACTTTTTCGGCATAAAATTATTCCTTTTAAAGTAGTTGAAGAGTTTCCAAGGGTTTTCTAAGCATCCCTTGAAAAATCGTCCACATTCAATGCACCTTGTGAGAGAACCATCGATCTCGCCGTCGGCGGCCTCGAGCTCGTCGTCGGCGGCCTTCTATAATACTTAGCCTTGGACCGGCCCAGCTGTCGGCGGCCTCAACCTCCGCCGTCGGCGGGCTCCCTTGCAATACATACTAAACTCTCGGGAAAAACACACTGTCGGTGCCGTTGATCTCGCCGTTGGCGCCCTAGATCAAATTTTCATAATTTGGTCCTTTTTGCTCCACTTTCTCTCCTTTTTGCATATTTTCGCTCCATTGTCTATAAATCTTCATATCTGCACTAAAACATCAAAAATACCCTTCTTTAAAGTGCAATATCATCAAAATTAGTATAAATAGGCATGAAAATCTTAACATTTTTTTCATTGGGTCAGTCTCCTATTGTTGGTCAGACCTTAGGACCTACCCTGGGGGGTCTAGAGTATACACACACTTACACTACACACTCACAACCCTAAACAATGCACATCACCTTTGATCCCTAACTCTTTGGAAACTCATGTAAGTGGTTTTCCCAAGCCCTTAGCCCCAGGCTAGGGTTTGGCTAGTACCAACACATAGAGGACCAGATGGGGGTGACCCTTGGTTCATGGATCAACCTAAATAATGCCATATTACTCACTTTCAACCAATCCCAAATTTTCCATAATTTCAAACTTCTAATCGCTTGCCCATAAACCTACCCAAAATACCCCCAAAACCCTAAAATCCCCAAAAATTTCCAAAATCACCGAAATTACCCATAGTTTTTCAAAAATCATTCCAAAATACTCCCTACCACTCAAATTAACCAAAATACCCAAAATTGCCAAATTTCCCAAAAAAATCACTAAAATTACCAAAATGCCCCCCTCTTAACCCAAAATTCCAAAAATTCCCATAAATTCCAAAAACCTCCCAAATATTCTCAATTTCATTTCTCTAAACTACCACATGATCCATTTTGGCCAATTTAGCCTAATTTAATCAAAAGCCTCAATTGGACCAATTTAACCCAAAAGTACCCAAATTAAACTCAATGTCTACCCAATTGACCCCAATCTTCTCCAATTTCAATTAAAAACTTTAATTGAACATCTCTAATTTCAATCTAAACCAAATACAAGCTCAATTTGACCCACATTTGAGTTCAATTCACTTAAAATAAAAAATTCCCAATTTTGCCTATATGACCCAAATCCCTTAAATTGACTTAAAACCAATAAATTTATCCCCAATTTAAATTCTAAACTTACTATGACACTCCTATAAACTGAATTGAACTATCAATTACCCATAATTTGGATCCAAGCCTCACTTAAACCCCTTAAAGTCCAAAACCCCAAATTTTGACCCAAACATGCCATATGCGCAAAATCTCCAAAATGGATTGCCCTACTCCCAAAAATTCCACCTAATTAATGTTGGAAACTCTTTATGACATCCCCCTAGACCATTTGGAACCCTTAATTGGCCTTGGACCAGACCCTAACCTAACCTAAACCCAAGTTAACCCAACTTGCCCCAAATTGACCAAAATCCTAAACCAAGCCAAATTGATCCCCCAAGCCAATCCAAAACTACTTCAATCCTTCTCTAAACCATTTATGGCAATCAAATGCACAATATTGCTCAATCACTTGGGATCAATTTAAGCTCAAACTAATTTTTGCCCAATTTAAACTTAAAGTGACCCAAATGAACCCATGACACAAATTCACCAAATTGAACCAAATGTGACCAAACCAACCCCTCCACATCCACTAATTTGATCGTAGGAACCACCCTAGATGCTCTTAACCCAAGCTAGTGAGCCATGGACCAAAGGATCATCAATTTGTGGGATCCCCTTCCATATTTTCTTAAACAATATGGATCATTGCCAAAATTACTCACCAAACTTAATTGATCCCACTTGATGGCCTGGCTCACCTAACCCATGGCTAGCTCCCATGTCCTTATCGGCTGGCCTGGTCACTGGAGGAGCCCAAACCAAGAGCTACATCCAAGCAATGCAAATCCAAACACAACCCTATGGACAGCTCAGCCCAAAATTGCCATTGGAGATCTTCTGCACTCCACCTAAGCAGCTCTTTGCACCTAAATTGAAGCCCTAGCAGCCACTCCAGCCATGACTATTTAAACCACCACCCTTCAAGCCAAAAGGTTGGGTAAACCAGACCTTAAGAAAATTCTACTCAAATCACTCCAAATCCTTCCCACAATACAAAGAACTCAATCCCCCTACATTCCTGCCCTGAAACCCATTGCCCCAACTCAATTTTGGAGTCCAATTTCAGGCCAGAAACAAGACATCCTCCAAAGCTTCAACAAAGTCAAATTAAACTCACTCACACCATCCTCACAACAAGAGAAGAAGTTCCCCACTGAAAACCCCATCACCAAGCCACTTCAGCAGGGACTTCCACTAAAGCTCCAAATATGGCCTTGTCACTTTCATACCTAGGCAATTCACCAGGGTAAGAGGCTTCATCCCTGAGCTCCTGAGACTCAAACGAAGATGTAGAGCATCTCTGATTAAATCTTCACTTCTCAGAGCCAAGGTATTGACCTCTCCTTCTTCTCAAGCTTCTCTAAATTCTACATGTAAGTAGGGTTAATTTAAACCATGTTTAGCCATATGGATATGTTCGTCATGTTTAGACGAGTCCATAGAATCAAACACGAAGAGTTTTCATTGAGTCTAGGCTGAGAAATTAGGGTTTTAGTGTGGACGCTCACGGGATCACTCTAGATAGGAACGAATACGGGCAATCGTTGAATCGCACGTGTTTATGTTGGACGGCTCAGATCGCGCTAGATGAGAAGATGGAATAGAGCAGCGGGCCGCATGGCATCCCAGTCAACTGGTAGCATCAAATGGGAGCACGTCACACGGAGATTTCGATCCGCTATAGGTTAACGTGGTTAAGTAAGAAAATATGGATTTTTTGATTTATTTAAATCACCTAAACTTTAAAAATCCATAACTTAGTGTAGAAAAATCATAAAAATAAAATAAAAATACCTTCTTACTCAACGAACAGAGGAGAATAATGTGGAAATAGTTTGAAATTTACTTGATATGGGTAGGATTTTTAATTAATTAAATATCTTCTGTAGTTTTTTAATTCTCCATGCATTATGACATTTCACCATGGCTTGCCATTTTAGCTTGTTGTAGCCTCTGTCATGGGGATCTTCACTATTTTTCTAAGGTCAGAGGAGACCTCTATGAAGAGAGCTATATTTTCCAAGTTTTGGCACCTGTTTTGATAAATTAATTCCATTAATTAGCATGTTGATTAGAAAAATCCAGAACAATTATGGTAGGTTCCATATGACTAGAGGACACTTGAAAAAATAGAAATTTGATTTAAGTTACTAAAAATAACTCTTAATGGTAATTAAGAACTAAAACCCAAATAAAAATAAATTGGATTATATATAAATGAAAATGGCTTAAAAGTAATTCTCCACTAAATTTTAAAGTTCAGAGAACTCCCCATAGAAATTTCATGACATTTAGAGTTCATTTAGCCACCTAAATGAATTTTCTAAGTGAAATGATAATTTTAAACATTGAACTAATATTAGTAATTAAAATACAACTCAAAAAGTTTTCAAATTAGTGTTGGGACTTCTCTGTAATCAAAGGAGTTTTCTGAAAATAAAATTGGAGTTTTAATAAAATTTTTGTTTTTAATTATATTTAAAATATTTAAATAATTAAAAATAATAAAAATCACTAAAATATTAAAAATCACCAAATTATCACATTTGGTCTCCTAATCATTTAGGGATCATCCACATAATTTTTCTGATTATCTAAATCAAGATATTAATTTTTAAAGGCTTAAATTTATTTTTAAATGACTAAAAATGAATTTTCTTATTTTTCCACTAAAATAACTCTAATAATTAAAATAAGAATTTGAAAAATATAAAACTTATTTCTCTCCGTTTCTTGACTCTAGGGGATTTATGAAAAATATAAAATTAAATTTTCAACTTTTAGAATTTTTTATAATTAATTAAAACTTTAGAAATTAAGATAATTCTAATAATTAAATTAAAACTAAAAAAATCATGAACTTTGGTCCAAGTGTTCCTCTAGTCTTGTCTACCTCCAATAAAAATTTTAAAATTAGGGATCTTGTTTTGGACAAGCTATTGAATTTTAATTGAAAACCTCTATTTTTGCATTAAAATAAATATATAAATTAAATTAAAATTTGAATAATCACATTTTATCCTCTAATGTTTCAAGTTACCCATAAGTGGAGCTACATAAAAGTTTTAAAGTCATTTGAGTTAAGTTGCAATGAATTATGAAGTGATAAAGGCCTTTAGAGGTAAAATTGTAATTTTGAAGAATTTAGCCTTAATCAATATTTATGCTTAATTAAAATGGGAAAGGCCAATAAATGATATTAATTATTATGTTTGAATGTTTAAATATAGAAGGGTAAGGGGTAGAAACCAATTTCATTTTTCCACATTAAAAGATAAAATTTATGATTTAATTAATCATCATAATTTGGAAGAAAACTAAATTAAAAGAGCCTTAAGGTTAGGGGTTGATTTTGGAAGTTAGCATTCCACTAATTTAATACCCCTTCCTTTGATGTTTAAATGATAATTCAATATTTTGATAAAAATCACAATCATGAAGGTCATTTAATTTCTTTTTCTAAAGACATGAAGATACTTACTAAAATTATAAGGGCTTAGTAGTGAGTTAGACTTAATCAAATGAATTAACTAATAAGAATTAGAAAAGAAAACATAGTTAATTTTAAACTACTTTTGAAACATTACAAGCCCATCAAAATTTGATAAATTATTCCATAAGTTAAGTTTGCCTCTAAAGGCCCACTCACATAATTCCTAAGTAAAGTACCAAATGATAATTACTCCACCTTTTGGCTTGACTAAAGCAATGGCTCACTGAGCACAAGGGTATAAAAAAAGGGATCATTTAGTAAATATGATAAATCCAAATGAACTCAAGGAAGTTCAAAAGGAGTGTGAAATGTCCAGGTATCCCCTAGATCCATTTCACAAATCTTTTGGACACCTTGTAGAATAACTGAACTTATTACATCTATTAAATGAAAAATATCTCTCAAATAAATGAATAGGACCCGCCAGGTTAGGACCTAGAACTTTGTAAGCTTATGAAGAACATACCCATAGGTTTTACCTTCCTACAAATTATAAATGTTTATCGCAAGAATACTAAAGTTCAGGTGAAGATGGTGGGAAGACTTACCAAGTATGCTTTTATTTTATTTTAATTTACTTATCTGCACTCTACTGCACTTTCTTTCCTTGAAAATTTACATGCTAAACAATAATGTCACCCTGTATGAAAATTGAGACCTTTAGGATAGTCACAAAACTAAGACCAAAAATCAAAATTAAAAATCATGACAACAACAGTCGAGAATATAAAACAACTCAAAATTTTATCACAAACAAAATAAAAATCACAATTATAACTAAATTAAAACGTCTCGTTGGATGATCGGGAATCCTTCAGAGAAGGTAACCTACCTGTTGCTAACGGTGTTTCCCACGGTCTGAATGAAAGTACGGAACTCATTAAGTTGAGTTTAGTAAATTCATTTGCACTAAGTGAATCTGATGAAAATAGTGTCGGGAAGATGGAACCGTGAGATCTTAACTAGTGTCGCTATAATCAACTTTAATGTTCCCCTAATAAAATATTAAAACAACTCAATTTAAATATTTCCAAAACATGACACTTCTCTTCCCTCTTACAATTGACACATCTTTAAACTAAACCTGCTACGACGAGGAGCTTGGAGCATGCACAGTGGGCAGCACAGCCATCTTCAACAACAAAGCTCCTTAGAAATTAAAACAACAAGCCATAGGACTTCGAGATAACCTGCTTAGTGCAACATAAATCTTAACTATTTTTTCTTTAGGCCCTTGCATAACCATGTTGTGCAACATAAGCCCTAACTCATTTTAGGTTTCCCAGGTTGTCGTCGGATACGAAATAAATCCTCCTATCTTCTAGGCCATCAACATGATCAGTATTAAGTAAATATAACTCCTAAATAATAAAATTGACAGGATGAAACACCAAATGAATATCCAAAATCAAAGCCAAACAATAGGATAGTTTGGGAAGACATCAAGATTTTCTTTGAATCTATGTCCTTCCTCTAGCCTTCTCTCCTTTGATTTCTGATAAAATTAAATGTTCTAAAACTTGAGCCATTCGCCTATTAAATTTCTGATTATCACATTTTCTTTGAAAACCATACTTTTGGAAGTCATTAATATAATTATTTTCTGATCTATATCAAGAGTTTTCTTAGGTAACTTTTGTTATCTAAGACGTAATTAACTATAAGGGCTTACCTTTATAGGAAATATAAAGACCTCAGATTAATATAAACCCTATCTAATTCCTTCATATTAGATAGGGGAAATTTTCAGTCAACAATGGTTCGCAGACCAAATGGATGTCATGAATTCTTTAGTTTTTTTTTTATCAAGCCTCACCCCAAGCAATGTATCTATTCTTCAGGATAAATACATGTCTTGTGGTGAAATGCTTGATTATTTAAACTATTATTTATGAGAAATCTGTTTGATTTTGTATTCTTCAAAAATTAAAATATTATTTTAAAAAATCCAATGTTGACCTCATTTTTGGTAAGGTCTTTTCGCTCCTTAGTGCTTCTTAGGATCTAGCCATAAGGTTTCTCATTGACTATCCTAGAGGACTAGAATTGGGACCCACCCTTTAGCAATTCAGCTACTTCTTGACTCCTCTTGGGATCCCACTTGGATGGTTGCAAACCTCTAAATTACCTTGGAAGGTTAAAATCACCATATGGGCAATCAATAGTGAGTTCCTATAGGATTGTTTGGATTTAGGGTGACCCTGGGTGCCCTGAGCTTCTCTTGCACACACACACTCCTAAGCCATTTTACCCTTTAA
Organism: Papilionanthe hookeriana x Papilionanthe teres; assembly: GCA_022702705.1. Lineage (NCBI taxonomy): Eukaryota > Viridiplantae > Streptophyta > Magnoliopsida > Asparagales > Orchidaceae > Papilionanthe > Papilionanthe hookeriana x Papilionanthe teres. The sequence continues at coordinate 66,422,658 of CM040439.1, read as the reverse complement.
TCCTAAACTTTGAACTTTGCCCCTTTCACCCTTTAAGAAACTCAGATAATTGAACTAAAGCCACTGATCTTTGATTAAGATGGCTAAGGTCAATATGTGAAGAATCATAAAGTAGTTACCATTTGGTTAAGCTTGGTCCCAAAGTGGTTAGACTTTGTTGAGATCCATAAGCCTACCCCTATAGCCATGAGCCTACCCAAAAACTCTCTAAAAACTTCCAAAAATTACCCAAAATTCCCAAAATTCCTAAAAATTATTTCAAAACAACCCCCACCTTTTAAATTCACCAAAATACCCCAATACCCTCCAAATAACCTCCTGATACCCTAAAATACCCTTTTGGCCCAAAATTCCAAAAAATCAAAAAATTCCCAAAAAATTCAAAAAAATCACAAATATTACCAATTTCCTTTTGTTCAACTACACCATAGGCCAATTTTGTCAATTTAGCCCACGTTTGCCAAAATCTCCAATTTGACCTAATCCTAACCCAAGTGGACCCAATGTCAAACCAAATTAGCCCAATTGATCCCAATTTTGATCAAATTCAATCCTAAACTTCAATTCAATATTCTGAATACCAATTTCAACTAAAACCAAGCCCAATTTGGTTCACATTTGAATTCAATACCCAAGATCCCAACTTTTGCCCTAAATCACCCATGAACCCAAACATACCCAAATCCAATCCAAATCAACTCAAATTTTCTTCAAAATTGTCCTAAAACTTGCCTAACACATTTCTATACCAATACCAACATTCATTTGATCAAAAATTTTGGCCTAAAACCCTCTTAAAATTCACTTGGGCCAAAAAACCCAATTTTGGCTCATAAGCCCAAACCCTCTTCAAATTAAACTATGTGGCCCATGAAAATTCCCAAATAGTTTTCAATCAAACTTCAACATATCTAAAGCCAATTTCAATCAATTCCAATTCAGTTTGGTCATCCCATATTTGATTTCAAAACTTCAAATCATCACATGCATGTTAAAAGGTCCATACCCTTGTGCATTCTGAAAAGCCCACTTAATTAAATTTTAAAAGCCCAAAAGTGAGCCCATATGACATATTTTTATCATACTATCACCTCATGATATTTAAAACACCATTCCATAGCATTACATGAAGCATTACATGTATACATGGCTCATTAACCAAATTAGGCATGTTGACACAAAATCCCCAAAATTCATAAAAGCTTTTAATTCCTTTTGCATGAAACTTTCTAATGGCTCATACATAGCATAACATGGCATGTGCATCATCCCATAGCCATACCAAAGTCAATATTTGCCAAATTGGGCAAGGGGAGGTGACCCTTCCCTTCTCCCTTCTTATCAAATTTCCTCACTCTTAAACTATCAAATCTCCTCACCAAACTTCAAAACCAGCCATCTAAGCTCACCCAAACCTCTCCATGGACTTCAAGACCAGCTCCAATCACTTTGGGCAAAGATCTAGCCTTTGGACCAAGGGCTAATCCCAAGTTAGCCTCACCTAACCCAAATCCCAAATATCCATTAAATCTCTACCCTAAAGCCATCAAATACTCCAATTGATGCCACCACTCAACCCCTCTGACCCCCCTGAACTTCTGCCTGACTTGACCTTGGCCGGCCGGCCACCCCAGTCATCGAAAAACACCAGGCCGAGAGGTCCCAATTGATTCAAAAATTCAAAATTCTTTTGTTGAGCTGTCCCATTCCAATTGGACTCCATGGCTCTTCTTCTTCTCCCCTAGGCAGCTGATCCCAACCCTTAATTACCCCTGGGAAGCCCTCCAGCCCTGCCTATTTAAACACCACATCTCTCAGCCATGAAAGAGGCTGAACCTAACCTTAAGGAAACTCTGCCAAAATCACTCCAGAACTCCTCCTAGCCAAGAGAAGCTCATCCCCACTATTCTCCTGCCCTGAATTCCCCCAGTTGAGCCCAATTTCTCAGCTAAAAATCAGGCCAGAAACAAGACACTCCCCAGTGAAAGCCCCCTCTCTAGGCCACCCAGTTGTTCCAGCCTCCAAGCTTTGTGATCAGTCCTGGTGGAAATCAAGTCTAGGCATTTCACCACAGCTCCAGGCTTCATCCCTAGCCTCCTTAGACTCCAACGAACGTGCCGAGCATCTCTGATTGAGGCTTCACCTCTCAGAGCCAAGGTATGGACTCTTCCTTCCTCCCGAGATTCTGTGAATTCTCCATTTAGTTTGGCTTAATTTCATGACATGTTAACCGTATGGATGTGTTTGTCTTCTCAAGAAGAATCCATAAAGCATAAGAACTCAAAAATCCATTGAGAATCGAGGGAGATATTAGAGTTAGAAGGTCGACGGTCACGGGTGCACACCAGTCAGAGACGATGATCGGCCGTCGTCGGATTGCACGTGTATTGAACGAATGGCTCAGATGGCGTCGAACGAGGAGATGGAATGTGAACCACGGACCGCGTGGCAGCTGAGTCGGATGGCAGCACCAAACCAGAAGACGACGCGTGGAGTTCGATCCGCCATAGGTTGACGCGCCGCCGACGTGGATAAGTAGGAAATATTATTTTCTGATTTAATTAAATAGCCAGAACTTAAAAAATTCATATCTTTGCATAGAAAAATCACAAAAATAAAAGAAAAATACCCTCTTGCTCAGTGAACAGAGGAGAATAATGTGAAAAAAGAATTGAGTTAATTTGATGAGTATTTTATTTTTAATTAATTATTTACTCATTTTGGTATTTCAATTCTCCATTTGCATAGACATTTCACCATGGCATGAGAACTGACTTAGGAAACATTCCCTAATTTTTTCAAGGTCAGAGGCCATCCCTATGACAAGTTATGTATTTTCCAAGTTCATGACACTGTTTTTGATATTTTAATTCCTAAAATTAGCATGTTGCTTAGAAAATTCTAGGAAAATTTGGTGAAGTTCCTTAGGACCAGAGGACCCTAGGATAATTATGGTTTGAGTTAATTCATTAAGGATAATCCTAATTGGCCTAATCACTCTAAATTGAAATTTAATTAATTAAAGTTAATTACACATTAAAATGACTTGAAAATAATTCTCCACTGATCTTTAGGATCAGGGGAACCTCACATAAAAATTTGAAGTCAATTGGAAATGTTTAACCCTATTAAATGGATCAATTAAGCCACATAATCAAAATTAAACTTTAAAAATTCATAACTCCAAAAATACATTTAAAAAATTCACCAAATTGATTTTGGGACTTCTCGGATATCAGAGGAGTCTAAGAAAAATAAAATTGGAATTTTCTAAAAATTTTAGCATATTTTAATACATTTAATAATTAAAAAATAATAAAAAACCCAAAAATAATTAAAATCATAAAAATGTCATTTTTGGTCCCCTAATCACTTAGGAACCAATCAAATATTTTTCCTAAGTCTCTAGGTTAAGATATTTAATTTCAAAGCCTTAAAACAATTTTTGAATTAAAAAATGTATTTTCTAGGATTCCCACTAAATTAATTCTAATAAATCAAAGAAAAAATCATAAAAATGTAAAATTTATTTCTCTGACTTTCTTGAGGTCAGAGAGATTTTTGAAAAATATAAAATCTATTTTTCAAATTTTATTTTATTTTATAATTAATTAATTTCTCCAAAACTTAAAATAATTATAATAAATAAAATATAATTCAAAAAATAACCAAAATTGGTTCAAGTGATCCTATGGTCATTAGGAACATACAATTTTCTTAAGGACAAAAACTTTACCTTGGTCATGTTGGTGAATTTTCTTTGAAAACCCCTATTTTCCATTAAAAATAATTATATAAATAAATTAAACTAAAAAAAATCACATTTTCTCCTCATATCTTAATTGACATGTGAGTGAAGTGACATAAAAATTTTAAGTTCATTTAAGCTTAATTGAATGAGTTATAAAATAAATAAGCTTAACGGGGCATAAAGGTAATTAAAAGATTTTAACCCATAATTAAAACTTTAGGTTTAATCAAAATGAGGGTAAAATATCTGATTTTAATTTTCTCTTAGTTGATTGAAACTTTGGGAAATCAAAGGGTAGGAACCCATTAATCAATTTATCAAACCAAAAATGAAACTTTAATTAATTAAATAATTTAAATTTTGGAAGATTAATTAAAATTAGATTATTAAAATGGGGATATAATTTAAGAGGACACTGATTCTTTAATTTAAAAATCGTTAAATAAATCACTTAATAATATTTAACTCTTAAACTTAAGAGGATAAGTGGAATTAATAATTAAATGATTAAAAGTAAATAATTCTTAATTTAATTAAAACCTACATCATTAAATAATTTAATAATTGATTAAAGCCTAAAATGTTAAATAATTAAAAAGTAAATTAAAATATTTAAAACTAATTTAAAATCATTTCAAAACAAACTTAAATCAAATTTGCAAATTTTAAATAATTTTAAGACAACTTACCTTAAAACATAATGTAAAAATTAAATTAATTAATATAATTAATCCAAATTAAATCATCAAAATTTAATAAATAATTTGAACACCTCTTTTGACCTATGTTAATCTAAAAAATTAAATTAACATAAAATATTGATATTATTTATAAAAGGTTTAACTTAAATGAATCAAACACCATTCCAAACTTAAAATCATTGTTTAAAATTTCATAATTAAATCACATTAAAGTAAATCATCAACTGTAACTTCATATCATTAAAATCTTTAACAAATTAACTTGCCCCTGAAAGCTTTAAATTATTATAACTATTAAATGAAGCGTTAAGTGAAATGTCACTTCACTCATAGGATAATCAAACATCCTAGTTCACTGAGCAAGGGAACAAAACTTAACTAAACCCTTGGATGATTAATTTACCTGTGTAATTAAATTCACTTGGACTCAAAATCGTCCCAGCAGGTATTGAAAAGATGTTTAGGATTTGTTCTAAGCACTTCCTCAATACGATGGGTAGTTTTAAAGAACAATTGAACTTAATTGTTCTTTGGTGAAGAAAATCATTCTTAATCAAAATCAAGAACCTATACATCATAGGAAATGATTAGCTATAAGATTAGGATTCTGGTAGACAACCAAAACCCTTCCTTTAGTATTTTCCTAGGTAATTGTTGAAATATTTAAATGCTTTAATATGTGTTTTAAAGTGTAGCTTGGAATGACAGGAAGACCCTCCAGGTACGCTTTTAGGTTATTGCAATTTACTTTATTGCATTTTCTTTACCTACACTGCGCTTTACTTTTCTTGCATGTTAAACAAGACTATTGCATGAAAACTAAAACCTTTAGGATAGTCCCTGAACTAAAACCAAAACTAAATTAAAAGTCATTACAAGATAAAATCCACCGCCACAACATTCAAAATATAAAATAACTCAAAATTTAATCACAAACAGACAACAAAACTACAACTTTAACTAAATTAAAACATCTTGTTGGATGATCGAGAATACCTCGGATGATGTAACCTACGTGTTGCTAACGAGATTTCCCACGGTCTAAATGAAAGTGTGGAACTCATTCAGTTGAGTTTAGCAAATTCATCTGGATTAAGTGAATCCGATAAAAATAACGATGCCAGAAGGATGGAACAGTGGGATCTTAACCAGTGTTGTTATAATAATTTTAAGATTTCCCTAATAAAACATTAAAGACATTTGGATTTTATGATTTCTCTAAACCAAAAAACACTTCTCTCATCCTTTGATTTATGACTTCTAGAACTAAACCTCTGCAACAACTAGGAGCTTGGAGCATAGTAGGCAGCACGGCCATCGTCATCAGCAAAACTCGGGTCTGCATCAGCAAAAGCTTTTCCTAGAATTAAATAACCAAGCCATAGGATTTTGAGGTAGTTTGCCTAGTGCAACATAAATCCTCAACTTTTCATTAGGCATTTGCATGATCATGTTATGCAAATTAAGCCCTAAACGATCTTAGGACTCCGAGGTAGTTGTTTGGTACGACATGAACTCTCACTTCTTCGAGGCTACTTGTGTGATTATATCATACAAGAATAAGTCCTAATTAATTAAAATTGGCAGATCGAAACACTAAATTAATTTCCTCAAATTGAAGCCAAATAATAGGATAGTTTGGGAAGTTGCTAAGATTTTTCTTGGATCTCCAGCTTCTCCTACCTCTCTTCCATTGGACTCCAAAATAAACTGTTCCAAATTTGAGCTAACCCCTTTTGAAATTCCAAAATTAGATCCTTTGAAAACCTTAAACTTTGAAATTCTTGAGAGCAAAACCACTGATCATTATCGAGAGTTTTCTTAAATGATTCCCGTCATTTAAGATGTAATTAACTATAGGGGCTTGCCCTTATAGGGAACTTTAAGAACCCAGGTAATATAAACCTTGTTTAATTCCTTTATATTAAGCAGGGGAACTTGTCGGCTTATAAAATTGGTTCGTAGACCAAACAGATGTCACAAATCTTCTAGTTTGTTTAATCGAGCCCCATCATCAAGCAGCGCGTCTATTCCTAGGAACAGATACACGGTTTGTGATGCGGCGCTCATTTATATAAACTGTTTGGGATGTGAGATCGGTTTGATTTCATATCTTAAAATTTTTCAAACTCAAAATTATTTTCAAAATCAAATACTACTTTTCAAATTATATATTTAAATTAAATTTAAAATTCGACGACAATTTCTGTAGGCGACCCCTTTTTAAAATCCAACACATAACCTAAAAATATGCCGACAACCATATATATTAAACTAAATCAAATTCTATTTTATAAAACCACTTCTTAAACATTTTCAAAAATTTCAAACCCCCAAAATTTAACGGCTGACAGTTTTCTGGCGACTCTGCTAGGGAATTAGTTTCTCTCTTCATTAATATCAGGAAATACTATATTCATATATCGGTAATGTGCTCATGTCCCTCATGAGCCAGATTACAATTCTTCCGTTGACATACTTCACCCATTTTCTTCTTGGGAAAGTGTGATCAACTCCTCAAGATTTCAAGGCTGTCTGTTTGGTCACTTCTAAACAAAAGGGCTCAGGAATCTTTAGGTTTTTCTTTTGATCTTGTGGCGTTGGACCCCCAATAGGTGTTTCAACAAGCAAATTTTCCTTGGGAAATCTGCATTATGAAGGGGATCTCCAATAGGTCCCATACTTCACCTCCTTTTTGTATCTCCCGGGTTCAATCATGTCTTCAACAGATTGACCCACTCTTACTTAAATCTTAAGATTCATTTTAAGAAACATATGAGAACCTAAACAATGAAATAAAAAGATAATGAAATATCGAAAGGAAGTGAATTTTTTCCAATTCATAGAATAACCTTTTTCAAAGTGTTTGCACTATGATGATAAGGTTTTTGGCCCTCACTAACCTTTGAAATGTTTCTCTTGACAATTGAAGATGTCAACCCCTATTCTGAATTTCTCCTACAACTTGCCCTCCTCCCACGAGGCCCATTGATACGATGCGACTTTATATATGCTTTAAAATACAAGAATTTGATACCACTTCCTAGAATATTTAATTTCTGGCAAATGGCTTCAAAACTTGATGTGCGAGGTTTACTTTTATTAAATTATATTAAATTTTATAATAGTTATTGTAAAAGTCACAATTTTAAATGCAGGTATACTTATCATTCAAGTAATACAGGGCTCTAGTGGAATCTTGGTTATTGATCCCACAGGGATAGTGAATTTATAAAAGTAAGAAATGTAAGAAATATTTTGGAATTTTCAAATTAAATGCAATTTTTATATATATATATATTCAAATTTAATTTACTAACAATTTTTACTAAAAGCAAGTAAGCAGTAATAAAGTAAAGTAAGCAGTAACTAAAATTCAATATAAGTATAAAAAATGACTTTCTCCTTTTCAACTAATCCAAGATTTATAGAATAAATATCTTTTGTAGGGAATTTAGATTATGGTATTGTGCCAAATAGAAGCATTCCTATTGCTTACTCTTTGGTCCAAGTGCAAAGAACATTGACTAATCTATAGATCGGCTCAGGATGTTTTATTAGTAGAATGGGTTAATCTAGGCTTACACTACTAGATATCCAAGGGTGCCTATGGTCGGCCCTACCAGTGACCCGTTACCTTTCTATAAACCAAATTATTAGAATTTAGTCTATCACTCTAAAAACTAATTAATTTTACGCCCAATAAATAATATCTTCCTATTTATTTGCACTTCACATTAAATAATCTGCGTATAGCCTGCGATTACCTAAGGATACATGTGATATCTACTAGTTAAGAATTTATCTCCGGATAGGTCTCCAAATTCTTCAACTGGTTTTAATAATTTTAATAGGCAATTTAAAAAGTAAACTAAGATCAGGTATTAATATCTTCGCAATATTTTAAAATATTTTAAATTTAATTTTCCTACAAAATTTAATTAATTTATAATCTTTTCATAGAAGGAGAAAGATAACTATCTACTCAAAACACATTGAAATAACACAACAAAACATATTTATAAAACTTTGAACCAAAGTACAAATATTTATCTGAAGTGTTCCTTCAAGTGATCTGCTGACTTCTACTGACTCCAAAACAATGATGAAAGACTTCAACAACAACACACAATAAATACTCAAAATAAACTCACTAGATACAAACCCTAAGTATGGAAGAGACTAAATAAAATTAAAGAGGGGAGAGAAGATGCTAAAATGGGTATGTGTACTAAGAAGGGGGAGGGTTGGTGCGATTTTTTTGTAGAATGGGATCTTATTTATAGAGCTCCGAATTTGACCAGGGGTTGCTTAAGGCACCTCTTCAAAATTCGTCCAAATTCAATGTATCTTCTAGAAGGTAACTGTCGCGCCTAGGCGCCGGGTGATGCATAAAAAATATATACGCTTTTCTTATATGATTTTACTCATTTTTGATGATATTACACTTTAAAAGGAAGATAGTTTGTATGTTTTTTTATTTTAAGTACAAAAATTGTGATTAGAGAAAAAAGAAGCAAAAATGAGCAAGAAATGAAATTCTGCCCTGACACCTTTCGATAAGTCTTTTGATGCTTAATCTCTTTTACATTTCTTGAATATTTTTGAATAAGATTACACTTTGAAGAAAGATTATTTTTATGCTTATTTTGTAAGGCTATCTGTTACAAACGCAACACAACTGAATGCTTATATGGAGTAAAATGACGGAGCCGCGCAGGATGGGCACCGGGGGCGCCCAAATCGGCGCCAGAAGCCCGAGACCACGAAAATAGGGCGCCGGTAGTGCCCTATTCAGTACCGGCGGCGCTCCGGATGGTTGGGATGCGAAATTGGGTGGTTTTTAGCCAAATACATTGAACCTGGACGCTTTTTGGAAGGTTTCTTCATACACCTCTTGGGAAATTCATCCCTAAACTATTTTAAACCGAATTTGAAGAAAAGAAAAGAGAAGAGATGTTAGGGAAAATTTGGAGAATGCTTAGAGATATGAGAATAGGAGTAGAAATGTAGATTTCTACCTTTCTAGAGAGATTGGTGAGGGGATTTTGAGAGAATCTGTAAGAGAATGTTCTAACATTGCATGGATCCGTTGGAGACTTTGTGGGAGAGATTTTCATCTTTCATACAAGGGGAAAAAGCTAAGTATTGTGTTTTTCATTATCTTATGATATTGTGTTTATTTTATGGATTTGCTTTGAAATGAAGTTTTCTTTAGTGTTTTCTTCATGCTTTGTGATGTCTTTCTCTTACTCTTTCTTCTTCTATGAAAATAGTGGCATGAGAAGATTATGCCATTGTTTTCATTCTACTTTTCTTTTGCAATGAGTAGGACTCATGTTTAGTATATTTGGATGCTTGTAAAAAAGAAGTTTTAATTATAAATGTGAGGGTTTTTACTTGCACTTCATTTACATTATAATAAGGACCCGTTGTATTGTTTAAATTCATTGTAATTGCATTGTTCTGAAAGGGCAGTGTAATTCTCAATAAAGTGGAACCACATTCAATGTCCATGAATGAATTGCATGGTTCATGGGGATTGAGTGCAAATAAATAGAGAACTATGATTTTGATGGGCGTTGAATTAGAGGTTTCAGGGTGACAGACTGAGATCCCTAATTTGGTCTTAAGATTAGTAACTAAACTCGAAGGTTAGCCTTCAGGTGAAGAGTGAGTGGGAGCTCCGTAGTGACAGCCGGTATCCTCCCAACCTAGCCTTAGATTTAGTGACTGAACTTAGGATATGTTAATGTTCTTTATATGCTTGAAAGAGTGGGTACTCTTTTGAGGGTAAAGAATAGGATTGCTCCAATTTAGCACATACAATATTTAATGCATCACATTCCTAAACTTTATCAAATTCATTACATAAGAATAGTAGATTTCATTATCTTAAAATTCACCAAACCAATTTTCCCAAAAATAGGGATATCTTTAGAAGTAATATTTGCATTTAGGAGTAGTTATTATCCTTACACATAATCATCTGCATTTAGGAGTAGTTGTTAGAAAAACTACTTATATCACCCTTCCAATCTAAGGTTGTTAGTAGCAGACTAGAATTTGACTAAGAACCTCTTACCTCGCTTCTCTGTGGGACCGATAAACGGGACTCCATTAGAGCCCTGTATTACTTGATATAATACGTATACTTGCGTTTGAAATTGTGACTTTACAAAAATCATTATAAATATAAATCTGAGGTCATAAATTCTCACATATAAAAAGACGCATCAAGTTTTTGGCGCCTTTGCCGGGGAAGCTTCGGTAAGAACTTTAGGAGAATTTTAGTTGAAGTAATTAGGCTTAGACTCGGAAAACTGTAGTATCGTAAAAATTATTTTTGTGTGAAAAGTGTTTTTATATGAAAATGTGTTGTGAAACAAAAGAAAAAAAATTTTTTGTGTGAAAAATATGGTGTTCATGAAAATGTTTTGTTGTGTTGAATATATTTTTCATTTAATTTATTTAATTGTTAATGTATTGTTTGTTGTGTTACATATGCAAAACAAAGGATCTGTAGGACTTGTGCCTTATGATCCCGAGTTTGAAGAAAATAAAAAAATAAAAATACAGAAAGTACTAAAAAAACTAGAAATGGATATGGAAAACTTTCAAGATAATAACTTAGAAAATCATCATACTTCATTGAGGGATTACGTAAATCCTACGACAGATGAAATTCAGTCAAGTATAAAAAACCCTGTCATAGAAGCTGATTCGCTTGAAATAAATCCTGAGATTATCCAACTGGTGCAGAACAATCAGTTTGGGGGAACTACTTTAGAAGTTCCCTATTTACACTTATCAAATTTTCTAGAACTTTGTGCTACATTTTGTTTTAATGGTATGTCAGATGATGCTATTAGACTAAGGCTTTTTCCTTTCTCACTATGAGATAAGGCTAAAATGTGGTTATATTCTTTAGCACCTGGTTTTATTAAAAATTGGGAGGAGTTAACTCAGAAATTCCTAGCTAAGTATTTTCCACCTTCAAGGACTACTCAACTTAGAAAAAATATTATCTCATTTTGTCAGTATGAAGGGGAATCAATATATGAAGCCTGAGAAAGATTTAAGGAACTCCTAAGAAAGTGTCCACATCATGCTCTGCCAAATTGGTTAATCATTCAAACTTTTTATAATGGGTTAGTAGGATCCCTTAGGTCCATTATTAATGCTGCTGCTGCTGGTTCATTAATGTCAAAAATATTTGATGAAGCGTATGCATTAATTACAGAAATGGCTACAAATGAATTTCAACTGCAAGGGTAAATCATAAAAATGTAGCTAGTGTTCATGATACAGATACGATTACAATTCTTGCATCTCAAATTGCTGCAATATCAAGGAAGTTGGACCAATTTGGAGTGAACCAACCTCAATTTACTTCTGTAATTGAGGAAAGTTCATTTGGGCCTATGATTGATTCTATCTTATTATATGATGCTTTAAATACAATAAACAACCCGTATTCTAACTTTTACAACTCAGGTTAGAAGAACCATCCTAATTTTAATTGGAATCATATTACTGATGGTGGAAACCAACAATGGGAAAATAATCATGCAAATCTTAATGGAAGTTGGAATAATCAGGGGAACACAAACTATAGATTTTCATATCCACTGGACTCTAACAATGATCAACAATTTGAGGATAAGAAGATGTTTATTGAAGAAGTGGTATTGCAAATGGAAAACCAGTTGTAAAGTCAAAATGCTGTGATTAGAATGATAGAGAATCAACTAGGACAAATTGCTAATTCACTTAGTGATAGATCCCAAGGAACACTTCCTAGCAATATTAAGATCAAGCCTAAAGAGAACACTAATGAACAAGTAGAAGCTGTCCAATTAAAAAGTGGAAGAGAAATAGAGGATGTGGTTAGAAAAGAGAAAGATGTTGTGAGAGAAATAAGAGAAACTAAAAGACCTGTAAAACATGATTCTAAGGATCTGGAAAAATTAATATCTCCAACTAAAATCAGTTTGGAAAGACCACCACCTCCATTTCCTCAAAGACTTATACAACATGAGTTGAATAAAAAATTTTCAAAGTTCATGAAAGTACTTAAGAAGGTAACGATAAATATTCCTTTCACTGAAGCTTTGGAACATATGCCAAGTTATGCAAAGTTTATAAAGGAGATATTAAACAAGAAAAGGAAATTTGGGGATTACGAGACAGTTGCTCTAAGTGAGGAGTGCAGCGCTTTACTTTAAAAAAAATTTCCTCGGAAACTTAAAGATCCTTGTAGCTTTATAATTCCTTGTGCAATTGGAAAAAGATTATGTGGAAAAGCTTTATGTGATTTAGGAGTGAACATTAATGTGATGCCTCTATCTATATTTAGAAGGTTAGGTTCAGTCGATATTTCTCCCACTACTGTAACCCTTCTGTTAGCTGATCGATCTATCATTTATCCAAAAGGAGTTATAGAAGAAGTGCTTGCTAAAGTGGATAAATTTATCTTTCCTTTGGACTTTATTGTATTAGATATGGAGGAAGATAAAGAAATTACAATTATTTTAGGGAGACATTTCCTTGTTACTTGACAAGCCATGATAGATGTGCAAAAAGGAGAGTTGACTATGAATATTAATGACCATGAAATCACTTTTGATGTATTAAAGACTATGAAATATCCAGTTGAGAGGAAAGATGATGATTGTTTTTGGATAAATGAAATTTATTATCTAAGTAAAGACCATTTCCAAGAAAGTTTTGAGGGTAAGTTAATAGATGAGATTGAAATAGATTTTCATGATGAGTTGAAAACATTATTTAAAGAAGACTGTATGTATGTTCAGGAGAGGTGTGAAATGATGGATGCTACCAAAAATAGTAATCTTTTAATTCTATCTATTAAAAATCTCATGAACTTAAGATGGATGTACCCCATACAATTTTAAAGCCAATCTATTTAGGGTACTCATCTGCACAACCAGACTTTATATCTTTAGATGTGACTTAATCACAAGAAAAATCTAAATTAAATGATGAACAAGATAAAATTATTGAACTAAGACTTGGAAGAAAATTTGAGGATATATTTCAAAAGAACTTTGAGTTGAGAAAAGAGGATCAGGATATTGCAAGATCATTGGAAGAAATTCCTAAGGAATTAGAAAAACTTATTTCCTCAACTAAGATAGATTCTCCATCATTTAATAATTATAAAAGGGAAGATTTGGAAGATAACTGTAATCATAAGAGTGACATAGAAGATATTGATCTTGAATCTGAATTATCTAAAGAGAATCTGATCCAAAATTTGGGAGATATTGAAGTATCTTATAAAGATCCATTTCTAATAAATTTCATGGATGATATTATTATGTAATTTAGAAGAATATTGGATCTAGAAAAAAATATGAGGAACAATGATATAAATTCATCTGAAAAGGAAGAGATGAATGAAAAATTACAATTTGAGGATTTTTTAGGAATTACTAGATCTGAAAAAGACTGGGTGATTGATCGAGGATTACTTAATTGGAATTTTAATCTAGGAGGAATAGTTTGTCGGGCCTGCGATGTTAAAACCAAGCGCTTTATGGGAGGCAACCCATAGTTATCAGTGTGCTTTGATTTGGTGTGCTTGAGAGTCATGATTTTTACTGTTGTATCGTGTTTGCTTTAGTGTGGATTGATCAGCTTAATTCATGTTTGGATTAGTGGATTGACTTGATCTTTATGTGTCATTACGAATTGATCAGTTTTATTTTTGTTGGTAGATGTTTGAATTGTTATTGGTTGGATTTGATCTTTCTATGTCATGAGGGAGGTGAATCCTTAACTTCTTATTTAGTTAAACTTGTATGTTCTCTTGTAGTAGTTGGATTGATGAGTCCACTATGACTCGGGTCTTGCTCGGACATGAGTTTTACAAGAGATATCATGAATTTGAACAATGACAGCTACATCTCAATTTTGTTACATCCTTTCTCTAACTTTGTTTTCATTTGGTAGGAGTCGCGAACCTATTTGATGAATAACATTAGGATGATCTCACACTACAATATGTAACTGTTAAAGGTGCTTAAATAAAAGGATTAGATGATGCCTGAGATTGGTGTCCGGAAACCAATTTATTAGGGATAATATTATCTTTGGGATTGTAATCTATAAAATTATTTAAAAAAGTACCTAATTTACTAGGGTAGTGATTCCGTTAGAAATTGGAGGTAAGGTAGTGAGATTAGATGAGTTAAAGGATGAAGTGACCTCATTTATCTTATGTCTGTTTATTTTTGTGCTACAATTTTATATAATAATTGAAGAACATTTTTATAATCTCTTGGTGTTACCTGCTATGCTAGTTAAACTTTTATTTAGTGAATTTCATTCTAGCATGATTGGTTTAGATTTAATTTCTGTTGCATATTGTTCTGTCCTAATGTATACTTGTAAAGGGTTTTGGTAAACATGTGTGGTAGAGAGAATTTCTGAACTATTTTCTTCTCTCTTATATTTTCTGCACTAAATGCTATACATGTTAAAAATCAAGTTTGGGGGTAGGAAGAAAAATAAAATTTTAATGTGAAAATGTTTCATTTTAGTGTAATTTTATTATAAGCATGTTTTATGTTAGATTTACTTTCTCCAACAGTCATTCTATCCTAATTATGCATGTATATGAATTTGATAGGATACTGTAGTAGTAAGAAGATTCAACCTTTACTTTTTCTTCCTGTAACATTTTATGGAATTAATTGCAAAATATTTTTGAAATTTAAGTTTGGGGGGAAGAAAAATATTAACTCTTATTTATTCTCAATTATTATATTTTCAAAAATTATTAGCATAACCTATGGCAATTGAACTTCGCTTGAGATAACTAAAACTTTTTATTTTAGTTGAATATTATGAAAGGATTGGATGAAAGTTTTTAGTAATAAAAGTTAATTTTATAAGGGTAAGCTATTTGGTATGAAAGAATTTGATTATAGTTAACTATTTAAAGTAAGGAAAACTGTATTTTTGAAATGTTAAGAGACTTAAAGTATTGTGTGTTAAGAAGAGATTTTGACTTTATGGTGAATAATAAAGCTCATACCTAATTATAAATTAAGGATGTGTTTCAAGTTTGAACTTTAGAAAGAGGAGAGTGAAGTTCAAAATCATTACAGGCTATCCAGATAAAGTAATCCTCATTAAAAAAAGAGAAAAAAATAGAAAAAGAAAAGAAAAAATAGAAGGATTGAAAAACAATCCCAAAAAAAAGAGAAAAAGAAAAAGAAAGAAAATATTTATGAGGAGAAGCTTGAGGAGATGTCTAATCAAAAATTGGCTTCACTTGAGTCACCCTAAAGAGAGAACTTGAATTGATTTCTGAATTTATATTTAAAGTATTAGGCTACATTCTGATGAAGTTTGCATAAACTTTTATTTCACATAATCTTTCAGGGCACTCTTAATGTGACAAATTATGGTTTATCTTGAAATAAATTGAAGACTAGAACCCTTAGACTTGATTGCTGAACATCCTTATACCTGTAGTGTTAACCTAAGTTACTGAATTTCTTTCTAAAAGTCTAACCAATAATATTCTTTTGAATGAAAAATTTTAGTTTCTTACAGGTGAAAAGTACATTGTCTTGAGTTATATTTTTATGTAGTAAAAGGGTTACTTGAGGATAAGTAACAGTTCAATTTTGGGGATTTTGATGAACCAAAAATATATACGCTTTTTACTATATGATTTTACTCATTTTTGGTAATATTACACTTTAAAAGGAAGGTATTTTGTATGTTTTTTGGTTTTAAGTACAAAAATGGTGATTGGAGAAAAAAGAAGCAAAAACGGTGTAATTTGGACCAAAAACGAGCAAGAAATAAAATTCTGCCCTGACACCTTTCGATAAGTCTTTTGGATACTTAATCTCTTTTACACTTCTTGCATATTTTTGAATGAGATTACACTTTAAAGAAAGGTTGTTTTTATACTTATTTTGTAGGGTTATCTGTTAAGAATGCAACGCAACTAAAACGGCGCAAATCAGAGCTGAAATGGAGCCAAACGAAGCAAAATGGCGGAGCTGAGCAGGATGGGCGCCGGTGACGCCAGAAGCCCAAGACCACGAAAATAGGGCGCCGGCAGAGCCCTCTTCAGCTTCGGCAGCGCTCCATACAGTTGGGATGTAAAATTGGGCAGTTTTTGGCCAAATACATTGAACCTGGACACTTTTTGGAAGATTTCTTCATGCACCTCTTGGGAAATTTGTCCCTACACTATTTTAAACCGAATTTGAAGCCAATAAAAGAGAAGAGATGTTAGGGAAAACTTGGAGAATGCTTAAAGATCTGGGAATAGGAGAAGAAATGTAGATTTCTACCTTTTTGGAGAGATTGGTAAGAGGATTTTGAGAGAATCTGTAATGGAATGTTCTAACATTGCATGGATCCGCGAGAGACTTTGTGGGAGAGATTTTCATCTTTCTTACAAGGGGAAAAAGCTAAGTATTGTGTTTTTCATTATCTTATGATATTGTAAACACTTATTTTATGGATTTGCTTTGAAATGAAGTTTTCTGTAGTGTTTTCTTCGTGCTTTGTGATGTCTTTCTCTTACTCTTTCTTCTTCTATGAAAATAGTGGCATGAGAAGATTATGCCATTATTTTCATTCTACTTTTCTTTTGCAATGAGTAGGACTCATGTTTAGGATATTGAGATGCATGCTAAAAGAAGCTTTAATTATAAATGTGATGGTTTTTACTTGCACTTCATTTACATTACAATAAGGGCCCGCTGTATTGTTAAATTCATTGTAATTGCATTGTCCTAAAAGAACAGTGTAATTCTCAATAAAGTGGAACCACATTCAATGTCCATGAATGAATTGCGTAGTTCATGGGGATTGAGTGCAAATAAATAAGGAAATATGGTTTTGATGGGCTTTGAATTGGAGGTTTCAGGGTGACAAGCTGAGATCCCCAATTTGGTCCTAAGATTAGTAACTAAACTCGAAGGTTAGCCTTCAGGTGAAGGGTGAGTGGGAGCTCTGTAGTGACAGCTGGTATCCTCCAAGCCTAGCCTTAGATTTAGTGACTGAATTTAGGATATGTCAATGTTCTTTACATGCTTGAAAGAGGGGGTACTCTTTTGAGGGTAAAGAATATGATTGCTCCTATTTGGCACATACAATATATAATGCATCACATTCATAAACTTTATCCAATTCGTTACATAAGAATAGTAGATTTCATTATCTCAAAATTAACCAAACCAGTTTTCCCCAAAAAGGGTTATCTTTAGAAGTAATATTTGCATTTAGGAGTAGTTATTATCCTTACATATAATCATCTGCATTTAGGAGTAGTTGTTAGAAAAAACATTTATATAACCCTTCCAAACTAAGGTTGTTACTAGTAGACTAGAATTTGACGAAGAACCTCTTACCTTGCTTCTCTGTGGGATCGATAAACGGGACTTCATTAGAGCCCTGTATTACTTGATACAATACGTATACTTGCGTTTGAAATTGTGACTTTACAAAAATCATTATAAATATAAATCTGAGGTCATAAATTCTTACATATAAAAAGTTGCTTCACCGGGATCTGGCGCCTAGGCGTCGGACTCCGTGGCCAGGTCTTTCTTACCTCTTCCCTTTAGATCACACCTCTTCGCGATCCAAACTATTTCCTTGTGTCCAAATACAATGTATCACATGTCCTATATATTAGGAGTAACTTCCAGTCTTCTAGATGCTCTAATAACCGCTTAACACCGTCAAAATAACTGCCCAAATTAATCCAAAAATCTTGACAGCGTCTGTATCGAACTGGCGCTTAGGAGCCAGATTCTGGCGCCTAGACGCCAGGCCAATAATTCCAATATTTTGCTCCACAAGCTCCATTTTTGCTCCATTTTGCTCCATTTTCCTTCTTTTACTTTCTTGGACTCTTTTTAATCATCTACATCCAAAAACATGAAAATACCTTTCATTAAAGAATAATATCCTTAAGAATTGAATCATAAATAAGGCATAAAAATGGGTATTTTTTAGGTAGATCAAATTCCCCCAAACTTAAACGTTACTTGTCCTCAAGTAACCCTTTTAATTACATAAAATAGATAATATTCGGAATGAAGTTAAAATATTTAAGATTCCTTAAAGTTTTTCATTTTATAAATGCTTTAGCAAATCATTAACCAAATTTCACTAATTAAGTTTAATTTTATGAATTAAAGAACATTTAACTACCTAATCATAAGACTTCCAAATTTTCATTTATTTCACGAATAATTGTAGTTCACATATTAAGGTCACATGGAATATTTACAAGAAAAAGATTTTCATGAAATATTTTTCTAGTAAAAATATTTGTACATAGAAATTAAGTTAAAAATGTATTCAGTTTTCTTACTATAAGATAATTCAAGTGAAGCCAATTTTTTATTAGGAATTTTCTCAAGCTTCCCCTCACTTTCTTTTCTTTCTTTTTCTCTTTTTTTTCTGGATTGTTTTTCAATCCTTTTTTTTTAAGTGAGAATTACTATTTTTGGATAGCCTGTTAATGATTTTGAACTTCACTATCCTTAACTTATTTTTAAAAACTTATACATTCTTACTTAATAAATATGACATTTTTTTATTAATTTATTCAAAACATATTTCAATCTTTTTTTTTCAAGCAATAATCTTGATTCCTTAGTATTTCAAAAATACAATTCTCTTTACTATATATAAAAATTTTTGATTTTATTATTCTTTAAGAAAAATAACTCTATTCTTAAAATCAATCAAAATATTTGAAATTTTAGTTAAGTTTACTAATTATTTATAAATTCAAAATTTTTAAGTAATCTTAAACATATTTTTCATTCCTTAGGTTATGTTAATATATTTTTAAAGAAAATATTAGTTCTTTAAGGACAAATAATATTTAAATTTGATAAATGTTTTCCCTTCCCCCAAACTTCAGCTTTAGTATAAATATGAATCATGAAATTTTCTAAAGCATGAGAGAAAGAAATATACAAGAATTAATCTAAGTACAATAATGATGTAGTAAGGAAAAACTAACTTCTACTTCTACACATGCTTTAATATGAATATAACAGAAATGATTAAGCATATATAGAAAAGTTTTGCAGAGCAGGAGTTACTTTCTAAAAAAAATCTCTTCTTTTCTTTTTTTTTATTTATTTTTAAACATGCAAACATACTAACTATTCATGAACACTAAATAATAAGCTGAAATAAAAATAAACTTTTATAAAATTCATTCACATTTCAGTCTTAAACATACATAAAATAATCTAAAAATAGTTTTAACATAAAAAGTTCACATTAACACTAACAACTAACATCACACTAAACAACACAAGAAACAAGAAACATACTAAAAACGGATCAACAATCTCCAAAGGTAAGTCAAGCTACTAATCACTGTCTGTAGCTTCATCATCGTCATCACCAAAAGAAAACTTCATATCCTTTGGATCAACATATGGTGAAAATCTGGGACAAATAGGGACTGAACATTGTGCTCACCCTTCAGAAATCCACTAATGACTCAAAATACCTTGCATCGTAATCACTCTTTCTTTGTGTATACTCAGAAAGATGATCGATCTTCTTATCTATGGTATCTACTCTACAATGACTTAAGATTAACTCATTCTGCTGCTCTATAAACTGATCATGAATGGTTTCCCAAAAAGTAGATGGTGGCTCAGCAGAAGTAGATGGTCTAGAAGTAGAAGCTCTACCTGAAGTAGTAATGAACCAGAAGGTGCAGTAGAACTCTTACCTCGAAGTCGATCATAAATACTGACGCTTTCTCTTCCTATTGGCTTTGTCGACTTGAGCTTTTCCTCAGAAATCTTAGCAACTACTTCAGTACTTTGACATAGAGAATAGAAGAGAGATGGAAGACCAAGTCCAGTAGAAGTGCTAGAACGAGCAGTAGCCTCTACAGAATCATAAATAATGCTCTCTACATCAATAGGCTTCCTCTATTGAATGCAGTAGTTGAGAATAACTCTATCTTTGGTAACCTCGCTCAGATGATTGGATGGAAGGAGACGAGCAGAAATAAAGTAGTGCCATGCCTTTGAAACACCATTAAGCTTAGAAGATGAAAAATTTACCCGTTTTCCATTCTGAATCATCCAGGTTCCAGTACTATCAGTCAGGTAGGCAATGATCATATCCAAATCTCCCTCAGATTGAGATAATCTAGAGTAATAACACTTTATGTTTGGCGGCAGGTCATAGAAAATATTGATGCTTTCAGGAGTGAATCCTACTCCAACTCCTCGAACAAAAATCTCGTATTCTTTAGCATCCACAAAATTAGCATAAAACTCTCTAACAACCGGGATAATGACAACAACAGTGAAATAGCAGAATTGTTGTCAGTTGAGTGCAACGATAGTCTCCTCAATTCTTCCTCTAGGATTATAAAAACTTCGCTCCGAGATAAATTTCTGAGTCATAGCAAAATCATTGTATCGGAAGTGTGAAGCAGCAGTGACGAACTTGCTACAATCAAAATTTTCTCGTTCCTTTCCTTGTTTAGATTTAGGTGCCATCTAAACATGAAAGAAAAACGTGAAATAAATTCAATGGATTTAGAAAATAAACTAATTTAAGCTTTTTAAACTTGAAAGAGCTTAAAAATTCATGGAATTAACCTTAAAAATCAAAATTATTCTCAAAATTTCAGTTTTTCTCAATGAGAGCAAAATCCATAGTGAAAATAAAAAATAATGAGTTTAAAATATAGATCTGACCTCGAGATGAAGAAATCAGGTGATTTCAAGCTCAAAAACTTGAAAATTCGGCTTTAAATGGGATCTCTAAGTAGTATTTTCGGGAAAAACAGTGAAGAACGAAGCTTAGGTGTCAAAAATGACGTGGGGGCGTTTAAGAAGACGAGTTCTCGGGTTCAGGCTTAACCGGCGCCAAGGCACCAGACTCACCTTTCCAAAATTCGATTTAAATTAAATTTTTTCCACCAAATCTTATCAAATTTGACTCTTAATTACTCTTATGAGAATATTAATCTAATTTATGTCCTCTAAATATTTTCAAAATCAATTTAAAATGATAGTATAGATCCACAAACATGTATCCAAATTCTTCAATTCCAATCGCTCATTTCCATTCCAAATTCAACAAATTTCAGTACAAGACTGTATCAAGGTTCATAGTTTTATAAATAACACAACAACAGCATATTCAAAGAAAACATTCAAAACCAACAACACACATTGAACAATTAAGCAAACACACAAATTTGATATTCAACACACTAACACAAGACTCGATCACACCTAAAACACATATAGGATCTATTTAACACCGATCTTCAATTACCATCTCTTTTGCAATGAAGTTCACTAGGACCGAAGGGATAGAACACCAACACCATTGGAAATTCCAAAGCCATCTTTTCATCAATCCACTTGTTCTTCGCGTACTTTTCTACTTGAGCGTCATGATAGGCTGCCATATGATCAGATTGAAGTTTCGTTTGCCATTCCAAGTGTTCGTATTGGTGGTACATCTCATGGGGACGATTACCAATACTTTGAAGTTCCGCTTCAATCTTATCCAATCGACTAAAAATTTTCTCCAAACTAACAACAATAAAACCATTAAAATAAGGCTGAGGATATTTAGGAGAATTGTCTCTTACCTCATTTCCATGCTTTTCATCTATCCATTGCCTCTAAATCCTTCTTAACTCCTCCAAAATGGATTGCTCTGGTCGAAATTAATGTTTTTATGGGTTTGGGGACGAAGAATGGGCTATAAATAAAGAGATTTCGTGTGAAAAACTGAAGAATTTCAGTTTTTCCACGATCTGTAACCTTGGCTCATAGGCGTCGGATCTTCGATATGCACGCCATTCTGGCGCTTAGGCGCCAACTTTTGGCGCATAGGCGCCGGAACCTCGATCGACTCTGATTCGCATATCATCAACTTTTGCAAGTTTCTGTCGTAAAAATAGGTCTAATAAACAGGTATGATCAACACATAAACATAATTACAAAATATTCAAATCACAAATAATCACAAAAGAAGGTTAACTTGATCTCCTTTTTAGTCACATTTTTCATGGAGTGGTCCAAGTGCAAATTCTATATACTTCAAGAAAATGTTTAGCTTAAGCCAATACAGACTTGTTAGCCTTCTATTTCCAGAAGTCATATACAAATTTAGTCAAGACCAAGGCATAACCTTACAAAAATAATTTAACTCACACTAATAAATATGGGTTGCCTCCCACAAAGCGCTTGGTTTAACATCGTCAGCCCGACCTAATTAATTAAATTAATTGGGTAGACTCAGCTCATAAGCCTCTTTGTAAGTTAATTTCATTTTTCCTATATAAGGCTTCAGTCTTAATCCGTTAACTTTAAATACTTTTCTAGTTTTGAGATATTTGATATCCACAGCTTCATAAGGGTATACTTTCTCAATTATAAATGGTATCATCCATTTAGATTTTAATTTTCCAGGAAAAAGTTTCAAACGAGCATTAAATAATAATACTTCTTGTCCAGGCTCGAATATTTTTCTTGAAATCATTTTGTCATGCAATTTCTTCATTCTTTCCTTATAAATTCTTGCATTTTCATAATAATCATTTCTTATCTCTTTCATTTCATTTAATTGTAATAATCATTTTTCTCCTGCAGAATTCAAATTATAATTGAACTCTTTTATCGGCCAATAAGCATTATGTTCAAGTTCAAAAGGTAAGTGATAATGTTACCATAAATTAACCGATGAGGTGGCATTCCGATAAGTGTCTTATAAGCTGTTCTATAAGCCCATAATGCAGAATCAAGTCTATCAACCCAGTCAGTTCTTTTAGGATTAACAGTCTTTTCTAATATTCTTTTAATTTCTTTGTTTGACACTTCAGCCATTCCACTTGTTTTAGGATGATAAGCAGTTGCAATTCTATGTTTAATTCCAAATTTTTCCAGCAATGATTGAATTCTTATATTTCTGAAATGACTTCCCCCATCTATGATAATTATCCTAAGCATTCCAAATCTTTTAAAAATCATCTTCTATAAAAATTTTGAAACACTTTTGGAATCACAGTTAGGTAAAGCTACAGCTTAGATTCACTTTAAAACATAATCAACTGCTAATAAAATATAAATTTTTCCAGATGATGGTACGAAAGGTCCCATAAAGTCTAAACCCCATACATCAAAAATTTTGATTTCTAATATAAAGTTTAGAGGCATTTTATCTTTTTTGGATATATTTCCCATTCTTTGACATCGATCACAAGTTTTCACATAATGTCCAACATCTTTAACTAAAGTAGGCCAATAAAATCCAGAATTTAAAATTTAAAATGTAGTTTTATCAACTCTAAAGTGTCCTCCAAATTCAGAATCATGACATTTTTGAATAATTGCAAAAGTTTCTTCATAAGGTACACATCTTCGAATCACAGAATCTCTTCCTATTTTAAATAAATGAGGTTCTTCCCAAATATATGATTTACAATCATTCTTGAATTTCTTAATGTATTTACTATTCATCCCATAAGGTAAAATATTGCTAACCAAGTAGTTAACTATATCTGCATACCAAGGCATTTGTAATCCTTGAATGACATATAATTGTTCATTCGGGAATTTCTCATTTATCTTTCTTCAAAAATCTTCTCATTATTATTTTTTATTCTTGATAAATAATCAGTAATTTAGTTATCAGTTCCTTTTCTGTTCACAATTTTAAAATCAAATTCTTACAAAGTAAAACCCATCTAATTAATCTAGGTTTAGCATCCTTTTTAGCATTAAATACTTAATAGCAGAATGATCAGTATGTATGATACATTTTGTTCCAAGAAGATATGACCTAAATTTATCAAAGGCATATACTATTGCTAAAAGCTCTTTTTCACTAGCAGTGTAATTTGTATGAGTTTCATTAAGAGTTTTGCTAGCATAGTATATAACTTTGAAAATTTTCTCATATTTTTGTCCTAATACAGCTCCGATTGCATAATCACTTGCATCACACATTAATTCAAAAGGTTTATTCCAATCAGGTGCAATAATAAACGGTGCAGTGATTAATTTTTCTTTCAGAATATTGAACGCATTCAGACAATCTTCATTAAATTCAAATTTAGCTTCTTTTTCCAATCAAATGGCAAAGAGTTTAAGCAATTTTAGAAAAATCTTTTTTATATCTCCTATAAAATCTAGCATGACCCAGAAAACTTCTCACATCAGTAACGGTAGTAGGTGGTTGCAGTTCAGCAATAATTTTCTCTTTTACTTGATCAACTTCCATCCCTATTTTGTGAAACTTTATGTCCAAGCACAATTCATTCTGTGACCATAAATTGACATTTTTCTTAGTTTAGAACTAAATTTGTTTCTTCACATCTCTTCAAAACTTTCGTTATATTTTCCAAGCAAGATTCAAAAGAAGTTCCAAAAACTGAAAAATCGTCCATAAATACTTCAATTCCTTTATCAATCAAATCACAGAATATTGACATCATACATCTTTGAAAAGTTGCAGGTGCATTACGTAAACCGAAATGAGTTCTTCTAAAGATAAATGTTCCATAAGGACTTGTAATTGTTGTCTTTTTTTGATCCTCAGGAGTAATGGGTAATTGATGATAACCAGAATATCCATCCAAAAAATAAAAATATGAGTGTCCAGCTAGTTTATCCAGCATTTTATCCAAGAAAGGTAAAGGAAAATGATCCTTTCTAGTGGCGTTGTTTAATTTTTGATAGTTAATGCAAATACACCATCCAGTAACTTGTCTTGTTGGGATTAATTCATTTTTTCATTAACAATGACAGTTACTCCTCCTTTCTTTGGAACACAATGAATAGGACTCAACCATTGGCTGTCCGAAATAGTATAAATAATTCCTATATCTAACCATTTAAAAATCTCTTTCTAGAGAACCTCTTTCATAATTGGGTTTAATCTTCTATGAGGTTCAATAGTGGGTTTACAATTTTCTTCCATTAAAATCCTATCCATACAGATTGAAGGGCTTATTCCTTTTATATCTGCAATAGTCCAACCAAAAGCTTTCTTATAATTCTGCAGAACTCCTATTAATTTCTCTTGTTGATCTTTGCTTATTTCTAAAGATATAATTACAGGTAAAGTTAATGAATTTCCAAGAAATGCATACTTTAAATGTGCAGATAACATTTTTAATTCCAATTCAGGGGCTCATTCAATTGAGGGTAAAAGTATATCATTTTTAGTTGTGTCTAAAATTTCCTAATTTCCATGAATATAATGAGTTTCTTCAGATAAATTTTCTTCATTTAATGACTCATTATATAACATAGATTCTTTATCTTTATCATCAGAAATGAACTTACATTTTTCTTGATAATTCTTTTCAGTTATATTATCAAAAATATTCATCCGATAGCATTTTTCTTTATCAGGATACCTCATTGATTTCAGAATATTGAATGTTATCTCTTGATCATTAACTCTCATCGTTAATTCTCCTTTTTACACATCAATCATAGCTCGACCAGTAGCTAGAAAAGGTTTCCCTAAAATGATAGGTATTTCTTTATCTTCTTCCATATCTAGAACAATGAAATCCACATGGAAGATAAATTTATCTACCTTAACAAGAACATCCTCTATAACTCCTTTAGGATAAGTGATCGATCGATCAGTTAACTGCAGAGTTACAGTGGTAGGAGAAATCTCTCCTAAATCTAACCTTCAAAAGATTGAAAATGGCATGAGAATAATGCTAGCTCCTAAATCACATAAGGCTTTTCCACAGAATTTTTCTCCAAAGGACATGATATAGTGAAACTTCCAGGATCTTTAGGTTTCTGAGGTAATTTCTTCTGAATTATTGCACTACATTCTTCACTTAATACAACAGTTTCATAAGCTTCAAATTTTCTCTTCTTGCTTAAAATATCCTTCATAAATTTTGCATAGCTTGGCATTTACTCCAAAGCTTCAATGAATAGGAATGTTGATGGTAAGTTTCTTAAAAATTTCAAATAACTTAGAAAATTGATGGTCAAGCTTCTGCTGTTTAAGTTTTTGAGGAAAAGGTGATAGTGGTCTTTCAACTTCCACTTCAATATATACAACAGTCTGATCTTTACTTGGAGAAAGGGTATCTTTAGGTTTTTCATTCTCTTCAATCTCGTTCTTTTTTTCAATCTCATTCCGCATTTTCTCTGTTAATTCATTTCCACTTCTGAGTTGTACAGCTTTTGCTTGTTCATGTTCTTTTCCAGATTCTTTAAGATTAACTTCGACATTGCTAGGTAGTGTTCCTTGAGCTCTGTAATTAATGAAATTAGCGATTTGACCCATCTGATTCTCAATATTACGAATATCAGTGTTTTGACTTTGTAGTCGATTGCTTAGTTGCAAGATTAATTCTTCTACAGACAACTTTTTCTGCTGATTATTATAACCAGGAGGATAAGTTGGTCTACAGTTTGAATTTCCTTAATTGTTCCAATTTGGATTTACTTAACGTCCATTGCTCCAATTAAATTTAGGATGATTTTTCCAACCAGGATTATAGTAATTAGAATAAGGGTTATTAGTTTTACTAGCAATAGCTTACAAAGTTTCCATTGTTTGAGAATCATCAGAATTTGCAGAATTGTCATTACTTACATGTAATATATTAATAGCAAAATTAGAAAATAGAAAAGGCTTCATTATCTTGAATACTGGCCATTCTTTTAGGATTAACCCTTTCAGAAGGCCATTGAAAATTATTATTAGCCATTTCTTCAATTAAGGTGTAGGCTTCTTCAAAAATCTTAGCCATTAAATAACCACCACCAGCAGCATTTATAACAGATCTAAGTGACTCAATAAGTCAATTAAAAAATGTTTGAATAATTAACCAATCTGGTAAAGTATGATGAGGACATTTTCTTAATAGTTCTTTAAATCTTTCTCAAGCTTCATAAATTGTTTCTCCATCAAATTGCATAAATGAAGTAATATCATTTCTCAATTTAGTAGTTTTAGAAGGAGGAAAATATTTAGCAAGGAATTTTTGTGCCATATTTGCCCATGTTTTAATAGAACAAGTTGATAATGAATTAAGCCACATCTTTGCTTTATCATTTAAGGAAAAAGGAAAGAGTCTAAGCCTAATAGCATCATCAAAAACATTATTATATTTAAAGGTAGCAAAAAGTTCTGAAAAACTAGCAAGATGTAAATTTGGATCCTCATTAGGTATTCCTCAAAATTAATTATTTTGAACCATTGAATAATAGAAGGCTTAAGCTCAAAAGAATTAGCATCTACTGCTGGAATTTGAATACTAACATGAAGTTCATGAGTTGTAGGGTTTGCATATACCCTTAATGGTTTATAATTATTTTGTTCATTAATTTCTATTGGATTTTGATTATTGTTGTGTAAGTTAGCCATTTCTTGATGTTTTGAAATTTTTTTTCTTTTTAAATTCTTTTAATTGTTCTTTCTAATTCAGAATCAAAAGGTAGTAATCCTTCAGATCCAGAACTACGCATAAAATTTAAAAAAAAAAAATTTTTGTTGTTATGTTTTTATATTTTTATTTTTTTAATCTTTCTTTTATTTTACTTTTTATTTTATCCTATCCCCGTAGCGGCGCTAAAAACTTGATGCGATGCGATTTTATATATGCTTTAAAATACAAGAATTTGATACGACTTTTTAGAATATTTAATTCCTAGCAAATGGCTTCAAAAACTTGATGTGCGAGGTTTACTTTTATAAATTCATATTTAGATTTTATAATAATTATTGTAAAAGACACAATTTTAAACGCAAGTATACATATCGTTCAAGTAATACAGGGCTCTAGTGGAGTCCTGATTATCGATCACATAGGGATATTGAATTTATAAAAAGTAAGAAATGTAAGAAATATTTTGGAATTTTCAAATTAAATGCAATTTATATATACTTATATATATATATATATATATATATTTAATTTACTAACAATTTTTACTAAAAGCAAGTAAGCAGTAAGCAGTAATAAAGTAAAGTAAGCATTAATTAAAATTCAATGTAAGTATAAAAAATAACATTCTCCTTTTCAACTAATCCAAGATTTATAGAATAATTATCTTTTGTAAGGAATTTAGATTATGATATTGTGCCAAATAGAAGCATTCCTATTCCTTACCCTTTGGTCCAGGTGCAAAGAACATTAACTAATCTATAGATCAGCTCAGGATGTTTTATTAGTAGAATGGGTTAATCTAGGCTCACACAACTAGATGTCTAAGGGTGGCTATGGTCGGCCCTACCAGTGACCCGTTACCTTTCTATAAACCAAATTATTAGAATTTAGTCTGTCACTCTAAAAACTAATTAATTTTAAACCCAATAAATAATATCTTCCTATTTATTTGCACTTCACCTTAAATAATCCGTGTATAGCCTGCGATTACCTAAGGATTCATGTGATATCTACTAGTTAAGAATTTATCTCCGGATATGTCTCAAAATTCTTTAACTGGTTTTAACAATTTAAATGGTCAATTTTAAAAGTAAACTAAGATCAGGTATTAATCATCACAATATTTTAAAATATTTTAAATTTAATTCTCCTACAAAATTTAATTAATTTATAATTTTTTCATAGATGAAAGGAGAAAGATAACTAACTACTCAGAACACATTGAAATAACACAACAAAATATATTTATAAAACTTTGAACCAAAGTACAAATACTTATCTGAAGTGTTCTTTCAAGTGATCCGCTGACTTCTACTGACTCCAAAGCAATGATGAAAGACTCTAACAAATACAACACACAATAAATACTCAAAATAAAGTCACTAGATACAAAATAAAGTGGCACCCTATATATGGAGGATACTAAATAAAACTAAAGAGGGGAGAGAAGATGCTAAAATGGGTATGTGTACTAAGAGGGGGGTGGTGAAATTTTTTCTGTATAATGGGCTTCTATTTATAGAGCTCTGAATTTGGCCAGGGGTTGCTTAAGGCACCTCTTTAAAATTCGTTCAAATTCAATGTATCTTCTAGAAGGTAACTGTTGCGCCTAGGCGCCGGACTCTGTGAACAGATCTTTCGCACCTCTTCACTTTGGATCGCACCTCTTCGCGATCCAGACCATTGCCTTGTGTCCAAATACATTGTATCACATGTCCTATATATTAGGAGTAACTTACATTCTTCTAGAAGCTCCAATAACCGCTTAACACCATCAAAATAACTGCCGAAAGTCATCCAAAATCCTTGACAACGTCTGTATCGAACTGGCGCTTAGGCGCCGGATTCTGGCACCTAGGCGCCTGGCCAATAATTCCAAAATTTTGCTCCACAAGCTCCATTTTTGCTCCTTTTTGCTCCTTTTTCCTTCTTTTTCTTTCTTGAACTCTTTTTAATCATATACATCCAAAAACATGAAAATACCTTTCATTAAAGCATAATATCCTTTAGAATTGAATCATAAATAAGGTATAAAAATTAGTATTTCTTAGGTAGATCACCCATCTTGCAACACTGATGATTTAGTTCAAGACCAGCTTCACTGAGTTCGAAGTCGTACTCAAGAAAGCCCGATTCATGGTCGTGAAAGTTGCCACTTCTGAAGTTCAAGAACCGTCTGCTAAGTTTGATCTAAACTCTCAAGACGATTTCCCTTCTGCTAAGAAGGTGAAAGTAATCACTACTCCCATTATATTAGTTGTCTCTGGGCCAAGGAGAGTTGTTACCTCTAATGCCACCGGCTTCACAGTCACTGCACCTACTTTCCCATCTGCCAAACGGAAAGAAATTCTGCGTGAAGATAATTCTGATGATACTTTTCTTGCCCTGCCGTCAGTCTTTGAGATTGGCTCAAGTTTTAGACCTCCCTTGCCAACAAAATCTCAAAGGAGCAACCACAAAAGTAGGATTCACAAGGCCGCTAGGGCACAAGTTACACGTCTGCCAGTAATTGATGAGATTCCTCAACAGGAGGAATTCGGTTTACCGGATACCTCTCCTCTTCTTTGAGGTAGTAGGTTCCACCCGGTAGCTGACACTACTGTAGATGAGAGCCTCCATAGGATTGTCGCTACACTTCTAGCATCACTTAGTCATGATAAGGAGAGGGGGAGACCCACACCTATCACCCGAGCTCACACTCTTCTACGGAGGTTGTCTGAAATAGAAGGTTATTCTGTCGCTAAGCTTCTCAAGAGGATGGGATGTGCAATATCCTATAAAATTAATGATGAAATTCTAAAATTGGAAAGTCCTGTCCGAGTTTCTGTCAAACACCATTTGGGAAAATGTATTGATACAGCTGTTATAAATGATACTTCTGCCGTTCTGACAACTGCAATAAGCAGGTCAGTCAAGTCACGATTGGGCCCGAGAATACTAGCTGCCGATGATCACAAGGAACCCCGAAAGAGAAAGAATGAGAGAGGATTATTCTCCTCTCTACATGGTCTACACTTTAGGGAGCACACTTCCCCTCGTTACCCCAATGTCCCCTACAAGACACCTCATCTCAAGGCGTCGAATTTTAAGAGGAAAGTGTGGTTACCGAAAGATGTTGTACCAGTACATTCCAAAAAGTATGTTGACCACAAAATGGATCATGAGTCTGATATTCCCTTTGCCACTACCGTCGTTGCTTCTAAATCAGTTGCTGAGAAAAGTGGCAGTCCAAGGAATCCTACAGATTTAAAACTGACTAAAAATAAAATAGTTGATATTAAAGTTTGAAAGCTCCGAGCAAAAATTTCTGAGTTAGCAAAACAACGAGGATTGGATATTGATGATGAGGATTAATTTTTGTTAGATTACATGGACGAAAAATTCATGGAAGTTAATATGGTCGAAACTCGGTCCACGTCATCTATGCATGATTCTCCTAGTGAGGAGAACAACGAAGATGAGCTTCGGAGAACCATCCTGACAAGAGATGAACAGATTAGTTGACTGGAGAAGAAAATGGAAGAAATGACCGCTGCCATGACCACCAGGGTTACACTCCACAGGAAATCACAGTCAAGACCCACAGCATCTCTGGAGATTAGCCAGCCCAAAATCATACATATAACTGATGAAAGAAGAGAAGTTTCTTCGGCCAATGAAGATGAGCCTCCAAGAAAAGATCCCACTTTGAGCTCGCCAGAAAAGGACATTAAATAGAAGGTCAAACAACAAGTTTGGGAGGCCTTGGCTCAGTCCAAATGTGGGGTATCTGTTTCAAAATTTAGACCCTACCTAGAGGAGTACAATGCCATGCCTTACCCTAAGGGTAACTTTCAAGACGTTCGACGAGACAAGAATTCCTCGCCAACACATAGCACACTTTAGAGCTATTATTTAAACACAGGAGGAAGTAAAGCTTTGTTGTTTCGTCAGTTTGTCAGCAGCCTGTCAGGAATAGCGTTTGATTGGTATGTCGAGCTTCTCAATGGATTAGTAAAGACTTTTGCAAAAATTGAAAACATATTCATGAAGAGATACGTCGGTGCCTGGCATCATGTTACCATAGGAGATCTCATGGTGGAGCGGCAGAAGTCCGACATGAATTTAGTCGATTACATTCTGATATGGAGAAACTTAAGCATGAAATGTGAACCTCAACTAAAAGAATAGCACGTGATCAAGATACTACTCAAGAGTATCCACGGTCAAATAGCCTTCATGCTTAAGGGTCTCACCATCGAGTTCTCTGAGAAGCTACTTAGCAAGGCCAGCAGTTTACAAGAAGAAGCCAAGCACGTGGAACATGCAGAAAAGATAAAGAAAACACAACCTGTTAAAGCATACGAGAAGAGATCCGGTGTAGTGTCAAAGGTCAACAAAGGAAAGAAGCTAATGAGGATTCAACCTGAGTAGTTGTCACAGTAGCACAGTCAGTCGCCTCAGTATAGTCAACCTCAGCAGTATGGTCAACCTCGTACACAACAGAGCAGTCGGTCTAGTTAGCAGCAGAGGTCATACAGGACAGATGGATGACAGGGTCTGACAATGTCAGAACGGCTATGCAGGAACTACTTTTTTAAAGACGACGCCATAGAGAAAATTTTTAGGAATTTAATGAAGAAGACGAGTTCATATTGCCTAAGCTAAAGAAGCTATAAGAGATAGAAAAGAAGGATCAACCCAACTTCTGCCCCTACCACTGGATGCTCAGACACACCATAGAAAGCTGCTTCAGTTTCAAGGATTGGCTCGAGTGGAGTTACAAAGAAGGGAATATAACAATACCAAAGGAATACTTAAAAGAACCTGAAAGAGCTTCTACAAATGTGATTTTATCCGACCTAATCTCTCCAATTGATCCATATACCAGCAAAGGCAGATGGAGCATAATTTGGAACGAGCTCAAGAAAGTCCTGGATCAGATCCAGTCTACTCCAAAGAAAGCTGCCATCCAGAGTCTACCGCTAACCTAATATAAGATGAAGGCTTTGCCAAGGAGGCCACCATGACAAGAATGGAGAAAGTATCATATCATGAACAAAATTAAGGATGATAGCACGAAGGGTAAGATAGAGGCTACCCCTGTTAGATTGGTTGTTCCGGATTCAGGGGTGAAACCCCTCGAACCCCTTACTTTATACCATTATCTTTATGCCCCTTCAGGGTCTTATAATGATAATAGAAATGATATTGGCTACATTCTTACTGTCTCTAGTGATGATGTAACTAATCACAACCTCTCTAACCCTGATTTTAATTCCCAAAATGATCCTCAAATCATGATTGTTCCCAAGAAGAATGTTGACAAAAATGAAGAAGATATTGACAACAATGGCTACGATAGCACCAGAAGTGAGGAGCCAGTCCTCAAATGCAAAGGAACTCCACTTGCCATCAACATGGGCTTTTCAGATACAAAAGAACCAGATACAGTTATAGAAAAATCTTTGGGTCCAGAAAAAGAAGAAATAACAGAAGTACATTTAAGAAGTGGCAAGGTGCTACTGTTAAGGACAGCTCCAATGGATAATGGAAAATAGACGATTACTCAAGAAGAATTATCTCCAGCAATGGAGAAAGTACAGGTTCAAAACGAAATTGAAGATTCAAATAAGGTGGATTACAACGTGCTAGCTCATCTCAAGAAGTTGCCAGCCAAACTAAGCATTTACGGCGCTCTGAGCCTGTCAAAGGAGATGAGAGAAAATTTGATCAAGGCTCTACTTGATCCAGATATTTGCTTAGCAAAGTTTGCTTGCACATCGTCAGATGGAGTTTGCACTTTTAAAATCACAGCCTAGCGTAACTTTCACCGATGAAGATTTGTTATTCGGAACGGTCGATCACAACCGTCCACTCTACATTTTCGTCATCATCGGCAGGTTCGTACTTTCTAGAGTGTCAGTAGATCTTGGAGTGTGGCTCAACATAATGAGTCTACAAACACTAGCCTACTTGGACATCGATGCTCGAGAACTTTCTATGGATAAAATGATGCTAAGATGATTCAACTAGAAAGGAGAAAGAGCCCTCGGATCTATAACGCTGCAAATGAAAGTTGAAAATCTAGTAACAACCACAAAATTCCATGTCATCAATGTGGATACATCGTTCAATACACTGCTTGGTTGACCGTGGCTTCACGAGTACATTATGGTCCCGTTGTCGCTTCACCAATGCATCAAGTAATATATGGGAGGAAAAGAACGTTGCATTAAAGGAGACTTACAATCTTTCTCGATACATGAAGTAGGCATTCACGAAGACGCCGCCTACTATGCTCCCCCAAAGAA
The DNA here is from genome assembly GCA_022702705.1 of Papilionanthe hookeriana x Papilionanthe teres. Taxonomy (NCBI): domain Eukaryota; kingdom Viridiplantae; phylum Streptophyta; class Magnoliopsida; order Asparagales; family Orchidaceae; genus Papilionanthe; species Papilionanthe hookeriana x Papilionanthe teres. The sequence continues at coordinate 66,388,464 of CM040439.1, read as the reverse complement.
AACAATACATTCGAGTGAAATTGTGAAAAGTAAAGTTAAAGATTTAGAAGAACTACGAAAATGGGGCCATACACCTTTGCTTCAACAATCTCCCACCGCTCCTTCACAATGAGTTGGTGGAGGTTCTTTTAGCCCACACATTCGAGGTCGAGGTTGAGGACGTGGTCGAGGAAGAACTCACCAGATTGTTGAACGGACGAAGCCCACGATCAGCATTGATGTAGAAGGAAGCTCTGAAGAAGATAAAGGAACAATGATGATAAGTCAAAAGAAGCCTCAGTTCGAGATTTCTACGGATGAAACAAAAAGAGATGAATATGAATCAATGTATAATCGGATTAATCATTATGTTTAAGCCATGACCCTAACTCCGATCTGTCCTCAAAAGATCGAGAGTAGGAAGTCAATGAAGTCCATAATGATGGTTTTAAACCGATCATGTTTTATAAAGCTTCTCTATCTACTTCTAAACCTTATGTAATTCTTGAATGAAACAACTCTAATGAATTAATGGAATTATTGTTTGGTTACTTTTTCCCATATGTACAAAAGTTAATTGAACAAGGATATGTGCCAATGTAAATGCCTAAAGATATGTTACAATCGTTCGAAAAATTATGGAATACAAAAGGAAAGAAACTCAACTCGAAAGATGGCCTTGGGTTCGGTACGATCAGAATTTTCGATGACTTGGGATTTTGCATGGTTGTTACTAGTCAGCTAGAAGAAGATTGCCTGGACATCCAAGATGAATATGAAGATTAACCAATAGAATAGGCTCCGCCGAAGTTCAAAGAATAAATCAAATTAACTGTGGATGAATTAAAAGTAATCAATCTCAGGACTGATGAGCAGCCCCGACCTTCTTTCACAAGTTTGTTGCTCAACGAAGAAGAGGTTACAGACTTGGTCAAGTTACGATTAGAATTTAAAGATTGCTATGCTTTGAGCTATGACGAAATGCCTGGATTATCCCTGGAGGTCGTGGTTCACTGACTAGGAGTGGATCAAAATACAACGTCAATAAAGCAAGATCCTAGGATAATGCACCTCAAAATTGAACAGTAAGATGACAGAAATAAAGAAATTAATAGACACTAACTTTGTCCGAGAAGAACAGTATCTGACATGGTTAGCTAACCTCGTGCCAACAGAGAAGAAAAATGGACAAATCAGAGTATGTGTCGACTTCAGGGATTTAAATAAAGCATGTCTGAAAGATGAATTCCCTTTATCAATACCAGAACTCATGGTGGACATTGCGTCGTCTCATGAAATTTTCTCCTTCATGGATGGATTGCCAGGTTACAATCAAATCAGGATGGCTCCAGAGGACGCAACGCTAACAGCATTCAGAACTCCGATCAGGATTTATTGCTACACCGTGATGCCATTCGGTCTATATAACGCATGAGCAACTTACCAAAGAGCAATGATAGAAATATTCGATGACCTCATTCACAACCAAGTGAAATGCTACGTGGTTGATTTGGCTATTAAGAGCAAAGTAAAGAAAAACCACCTAAAAGATTTGAGGATCATATTTGAACGATTACGGCAATCCAATCTAAAGTTGAATCCCTTAAAGTACACTTTCGGCGTTACCTCCAGGAAATTTTTAGGATTCGTTGTCCGTCATCGGGGAATCGAAATTGACTCAGAAAAGATTAAAGCTATCTTAGAATTGCCTCCTCCTAAAGACTTAAAACAACTACATTCTTTTTAAAGAAAATTGGCATATCTAATGTGTTTCATATCTAATCTATCAGGATGGTGTCTACCCTTTTCAAATTTACTTCGAAAGGATGCCAAATTCATTTGGGGAGAACCGAGTAAACGAGCTTTCGAGGATATTGAATGATATCTAACGAAACCTTCTATTTTAGCAGCGCCTATACCGGGTAGACCAATGATACTTTATACCGCGGCTTTAGACGAGTCTCTCGGGGCACTACTTGCCCAAGTCAATGACGAGGGTAAAGAGAATGTGCTCTACTACCTTAGTCAACGTCTAATACTAGCAGAAGTAAAATATCCTCTTAATGAGAAACATTGTCAAGCTTTAGTTTTTGCCACTCAAAAGCTTAGACACTACATGTTATCTCATAAGGTCAACCTAATCTCAAAAGTTAATCCGTTGCAATATTTAATGACCTGAACAATACTTTCCGGAAGCTTAGTAAGATTGTCGATGATACTATTGCAATTTGACATAATATTTGTGCTCCTTCGTGCTATCAAATGGAGGATTCTTGTAGATTTTCTCGCAGTGCACCCACTGCCAACTGGGTCCCCGCTCAATGAAAAACTACCAGACGAACATATATTACAAATAGAACAGCCCAAAAAGATAAAGGACAACAAACAGTGATACCCGACAAAGTAGGAATAGGTTTGGTCTTCTTAACTCTAGATCAGGTGATGCTTAGATATTCCTACCACTTAACAAAGCTGTGTACCAATAATGAAGCAGAATACAAAGCTCTAATCACCGATTTGGAATTAGTAATACTAATGGAAATAACATACATTGTCATTTATGGCGACTCACAACTCATCATTCAGCATGTGGCGGGACAGTATAAAATTCTGAAACCAAGATTAGAAGAATACTACCGGTACACAATAGAACTACTCGAGAAAATTCTGAGTGTGATATTCTATAGGATTCCTAGAGCAGACAACGCCCACACGGACGCTTTAGCTAAAATTGCTAAAGAATTTGCTTGTACACCCAAAGATTCTATAGATATTGCGGTACAAGGACATCAGGTTTTGTGACAAATCAATTTCGGTAGCTTGCACAAACTTGGAAAATAAGAGAGTAGGTATAATGTCAAATGATATAGAAGATTGGCGTTAGCCATTGATTGAATATTTACAAATTGGAAGGTTACCGGAAGACAAGTCAGTAACGCATCAAATTCACAAGAGAGCCATCTCTTATGCCTAAATTGACAGTGTCCTGTACAGAGGATCATTCAATCAGATGTGGCTCAGATGCCTCAGCAGAGCAGAAACACATAAAATCGTCAAAGAAGTACATGCTGGATTGTGCGGAGCTCACCAGTCGGGACCAAAGATGAAGATGAAAATCAGAAGACTCAGATAATACTGGCCAGCAATGATGACAGACTGCATGGACATAGCAAAGAAATGTTATCAATGTCAAGTGCACAGAGTGGTCTTGCACCAACCTCCGAATGTTCTACACGCCACGATTGCCTCGTGGCCATTCGAGTGTTGGGGCACGGATATAGTGGGTCTGATAGACCCTCCATCTTTGAAACGACACAGATTCATACTCACAGCTACAGACTACTTCTCAAAGTGGGTAGATACACTTCTGCTATGAGAAGTTACAGCACATGAAGTTCTACAGTTCTTCAAGAATTAGATTGTCTACCGCTTTGGTGTATCGCGAAGGATCATCTTTGACAATGGGTTCACCTTCAAGAGCACGAAAATCAATAACTACATCAGAAGACATGAGATAGATTGCAGATACTAGACAATCTTCTACCCCAAAGTAAATGGCTTGATAGAAGCCTTCAATAAGATGCTCGTTCAAATTCTAAAGAAGACACTCGACGACAACAAAATAGGATGTCACGAGAAATTGCTAGAAGCTTTGTGGGCCTACAAGACGACAGTCAGAACACCAACACAGTCTACACCTTATGAACTTGTGTACGGGTTCGAGGCAGTCCTTCTGCTAGAACGTCAGTCAAATTACAACAGAAAAGAATGTCAAAATCCTACTCGTAGAATTAGAAGGTCTTGAAGGGAAAACATTGTCTACATAGTAGAATTTGGAACTCTACCAAACAAGGATGATTCAAGTCCACAATAAGATAGTCTACCCAAGGTCATTCAAAATTGGTGACCTCGTGCTCATTCTTAGGAGGCCTATTCTTGCACACCGCAAGATAAGTGAAAAATTTGAACCGACCTAGTGATCCACTAAAAATTTTATAGCTTTTTAATGTCCATTTCATACATATTTTTAATGATATTGCACTTTAAAGAGATGTAGTTTTCATGATTTCATGCAGGTACAATGATTTTAGGTTTTTGAAGCAAAAGGAAGTGAAAAAGAGCAAATTCGGAGCAAAATGAGACAAAAGTGCATTTTTTTGAACTAGCGCTGAATGACACTATCACCAGCATCGGGCTGCACCAATTTACAGAAACTTTGAACCAAAAGACAGAAAATAGCGCCGGACGGCACCCTATCTTGCGCTAGACCGTACCCTATCCCTATTTTAAACTAGATTCAATGTATTTGGCCAGATTTTAAAGTGATGGTTGAAGAAACTTTTGGGAAATCAATTATGGCCAAATTTAAACTACTTTGGAGTAAAATTTAGAGAGGGGGAGAGAGTTTAGAGTGTTAGGGAGTGAAGAGTGAGTGTTTCTTTTCATTTTGTTTAGGAAATCTAGGGTTTGTGTGTTCTCTTCTAAGGAGTGTAGGAGGAGAGAGAAAGTGGGAGTTTCTTCTTCCTTACTTATCTAAAGAGATAATTGTGTGTTATTTTGAAGAAAGAAGAGAAGTCAAAGGAATTCCTTGAGATTTTCTTGGGGAAGAGTTTGAGATAAGTTGTCTTTTCTTTACTTTATTTGTCTGACGTTGCTTTTATATATAAAATCCATGTTTTGTCATCTTTTCCTCATGAGTCTTAAGTAGATTTTTTTGTCTTCCTCCTTTACATGTGATGTGTTGATGTTATGATATGGAAATGATGTGCTGATTTATTATGGAGAATTTGTGATGACATTTTCACTTTGTACTTCATTTACATTTTAATCTGGCAAATTAAATTATTTAAACTTGTTGGGAAATATATGTTTCGAAAGGATTATAAGTTCCACAACAAAAGAGAAGGTCACATTCAATGTCCATGAATGAGTGGCGTAGTTCATGAGAGTTGACTGCAAATAAATAAGGAAATATACTTTGATGGGCGTAGAATTGGAGATTTCGGAGTGGCAGGCTGAAATGCTAAATTTGGTCCTAGGTTTTAGAAACCAAAGCGAGAGTTAGCCTTTAGGGGAAGCGAAGTGGGAGCTCTGGAGTGAGAGTTAGTATCCTCCCAGCCTAACCACGGATTTGGGGACTGAACTTAGGATTTTCCAATGTTCTTTATGCGCTTTGAAAAGGGTAAAGAATAAGAATGCTCCTATTTGGCACAATATATTTGCACACTGATCTATGTCACTAAATCATCACATTATTATTGGAGAGGAGGAAGATTCTTTCTGACAACTGAACTTTGTTATAAATTTAGTCTTATGTTAATTAAACTTGTTATAAAGTTAAAATGTACTTTGGTAGAATTAATAACTACAACTATTTGTATCAATATTAAGAATTGTAATTACTTGCAATTGTGTTGTGATTCGAGAAGTGATTTCTTGTGCTACACCATAAAATTAATTGCCTCACTGTGGAATCGATATCAAGGACTCTACTAGAGCCGTGTATTACTTGAGTGATACATATACTTGCTTTTAATTGTGTGACACAATTGAAAACTCAATATATATATATATATATATATATATATTATATATATATATATATGAGTTCATAAATTTTGGCAATTTTAAAAAATTGGCACCAAGTTTTTGGCGCCGTTTTCAGGGAGGAAAGGTAACTGCTAAAATTAATTTTGTAGTATTTGAAGACTTATATTTTAATTACAAGTCATAATTGTGTGTGTTTGTTTATTGCTTTTTGTGTTTGTATGCGTAGTACCGTATCTATAGGTTTAGTGCCTTACAATTCTGAATTAGAGCGTACTATTAGAAAAATTTGAAAAGAAAAAAAACAATCTAAAAATCATCACAAAATGGTGAACAACTTGAACAACTTAAAAAATCAAAACAAAAATATATCAAGACCTTTAAGAGATTATGCTAATCCAACAGTAGATGAAATTCACTTAACTATTCAAAACCCTGATGTTACTGCTAATTCATTTGAGCTTAATCTTGCTTTTATCGAAATGGTTTAGAATAATCAATTTGCAGGAACACCTAATGAAGATCCTAACTTACATCTCGCTACCTTTAAATATGGTGGAGTGTCGAACGATGCTGTTAGGCTAAAACTTTTCCCTTTTTCAATAAGAGATAAGGCTAAGGCGTGGTTAAATTTGCTAGCACCTGGATCTAATAGAACTTAGGGAGAACTTTCACAAAAGTTTCTATCAAAATATTTCTCCCCTTCAAAAACTACTAAGCAGAGGAATGATATCACATCTTTTAGTCAGTTTTATGGAGAATCCATATATGAAACTTCTGAGAAAGTGTCCACATCATGCTTTACCAGCTGGTTAATAATTCAAATGTTTTATAATGGATTAGAGGGATCTTTGAGATCTATTATCGATGCTGCTGCTAGTGGATTACTAATGTCAAAATATTTTGATGAAGCATATTCGTAAATTTAAGAGATGTCTACTAATAATTTTCAATGGCCCTCTAAGCGAGTAAATCCTAAGAGAGAAGCTAGTATACATGATTCTGATGCGATAACTATGATAAAATCTCAAATTACTACACTTTCTAAGAATATAGATCAATATGGAATGAATTATTCTCAAACACCCCCAGCGTTAGAAGAAATCTCATCAGCATAGATGATAAAAAATCATCAGGATAGATGATCGACTCTCAAACACCTTATGAAACCATGAATGTAATAAATAATAAAGTCAATAATCCTTATTCGAATTATTATAATCATAGTTGGAAGAATCAACCAAACTTCAACTGGAATAATACCAATGTTATTTTTAACCTACAATGGGGAAACAATTCTATGAATCCAGTTGGAAATCTGAACAACTAAGAAAATACAAATTATAGACATTCTTATCCACCTGATTTTCATAGTAACCCACAATTTAAGGAAAAAAAGTTTTCTACAGAAGAAATAATCTTGAATATGGGTAATCAAATTCAAGCTCAATATGTTGCGATGAAGAACATTGAGAATCAGTTGGGACATATTTTTACTGCGCTTAATAATAGACCTTATGGAAATCTTCATAGCAATGTTGAGATCAACCCAAAAGATCAAAACAAGGAGCAAATTAAGGCTATTCTATTAAGGAGTGGAAAAGAATTGGAAACAAGAGTACAAAAAGAAGTTGAAGTTAAAATAGAGGAAGTAAACATTGAGAAACGTTCTAATAAAATATATCCAGACTTAGAATATCCGATTGAACCAATGAAGATAACTATTGAAAAACTACATCCTTTGTTTCCTCTAAGACTAAAGAAACAGAACAGGGATAATAGATTTACAATGTTTTTTGAAATTCTTAAGAAATTAACGATTAATATTCCCTTTGTTGAAGCATTAGAGCAGATGCCTGATTATGCAAAGTTTATAAAGGATCTTCTTAAAAAGAAAAGAATGTTCAAAGACCACAAGACTATTGCACTTAGCAGTGAGTGTAGCGTCATTATTCAGAAGAAGATTCTTGAAAAACTTGAAGACCCTGGTAGTTTCACTATCTTGTGTGCTATAGGTGAGAAATTTTTCATAAGAGCTTTATGTGATATGGGAGCTAGTATTAATCTTATGCCTTTATCTACTTTTAAAAGAATGGGAATAGAAGAAATTTCACCAACATCTATAACTCTTCAATCGGCTGATCGTTCTATCACTTATCCTAAAAAAGTTGTGGAAGATGTATTAGTGAAGGTAGATAAATTTATCTTCTCTATCGGCTTTATTGTATTAGAAATGGAGGAAGATAAAGAAATTCTAATTATTTTGGAAAGATCATTCCTTGATACTGGGAGAGCTACGATCGATGTTTAAAAGGAGAATTAACTATGAGAGTTAATGATCAAGAGGTAACTTTCAACATTCTAAAATTTATGAGATACCCTTCAACTAGAAAAGATGATGAGTGCTTTCATATAGAAATCTGTGAGAATTTGGAATGTGAGGATGAAAATGAAAGTGAAAGTGAAGATGATTTGGATGATATAAAAAATGAAAAGTTAGAATTTGTTCAGTAATGATTTGAAAGTCGGATACTATGGAAAATGAAGATAAAAGTTTAATTTCATCTATCATTAAATCCCCTGAACTTGAGCTGAAAAGTCTCCCTAATCATTTGAAGTATATGTTTTTAGGAGAATCATCTACCTTACCAGTCATTGTATATGCGGAATTAAATGAATATCAAGAACAAAAATTATTGGACACTTTAAGAAGATACAAAAAGGCTTTTGGTTGGTTCTTAGCAGATATTAAAGGAATCAGTCATTCGATCTGTATGTACGGAATTTTGTTGAATGAACAACATAAACCTAGAGTTGATCCACAAAGGAGACTGAACCCAATAATGAAAGAAGTGGTTAAAAAAGAGAATTTAAAGTGGTTTGATGCTGGAATTATATATCCTATCTCTGATAGTGTTTGGGTAAGTCAAAGTCATTGTTTTCCTAAGATAGGAGGAGTGACTGTTGACGTAAATGAACGAAATGAAGGATGTTAAACCAAGACTGATTCGATGGAAACTTTTAATGCAAGAATTTAATTTTGAGATCGTTAATAGAAAAGGTGTCGATAATTAAATAGTTGATCATTTATCAAAACTTGAACAACCTAATTTGGCTAAATTTGAATGACAAATAATAGAAACTTTTCCTGATCAGAAGCTTTATAATATTACTGAAGGAAATATACCGTGGTATGCTGAAATTGTAAACTACATCGTTAGTAATATTTTACCACCTGAATTAAAAATGCAACAGTGGAAGAAATTTAAATATGATGCTAAATTTTATTTTTGGGACGATCCTTATCTGTATAAGCAATGTAAGAATCTTATTATTAGGAGATGTGTGCCTTATGAAAAAACTGAAAGAATTATTCGAGAGTGTCATGACTCTGAATATGAAGGACATTTCAGAATTGATAGAACTGTACATAAGATTTTGCAATCTGGACTTTATTGGCCTACTATTTTCAGAGATGTTTGTAGATTTATCAAAACTTGAGATCGATGTTATAGAATAGACAATATATCTAGAAGAAATGAAATACCTCTTTATTTTACTTTGGAAGTTGAAATTTTTTATGCTTGGGGATTAGATTTTATGGGACCATTTATACCTTCATTTGGAAATATCTATATATACTAGTCGTTGTTGATTATGTATCAGAATGGATTGAGGCAATATCTTTACCTAAGTGTGATGCTAGAAGTGTCTCGAGGTTTTTAATGAAAAATATTTTCACAAGATATGGAATACCTAAGGTAATCATCACTGATGGAATACCTAAGAATAATATGATTCAGAGATTGGTAGAAAAATATAATATTATTCATATAATCTCTAATGCTTATCATCCCCAAACTAATGGCTTAGCAGAGGTATCTAATCATGAAATTAAACAAATTTGTGAAAAAGTAATAAATCTTGAGAAATTAGATTGGTCTGCTAGATTAGACACTACTTTATGGGTATGCAGAACTGCTTATTAAAATCTTATAGGAATATCCCCTTACAGATTAATCTTTGGAAAGAATTGTCACTTGTCAGTTGAATTAGAATCTAAAGCATATTGGGCAAGAAAGAAATTAAACTTTAATTTGAAAGATGCTGGTGAGAAAAGACTGTTGTAATTGAATGAATTGGAAGAAATCAGAAATGAATCATATGATAATGATAGAATATAGAAGGAGAGAAGAAAAATATGGCATGATCGGAAGACTGTTAAAAAGAAATTTGAACCAGGACAAAAAGTTTTACTATATAATACAAGATTGAAATTATTTCCTGGTACACTGAAATCTAGATGGACAGGACCTTTCACTATCGTAAAAATCTATCAAATTAGAGCTGTGATTATCGAAGACCCTAAATCTAGAGGAATAGTCAAAGTTAATGGACAAAGATTAAAACCATATTTTGAAGGCAATAGATCTAATTTTAAAGAGGTTTTAATGTTGGATCAACCTGAATAACTTGAAGTTATGTTTGGCTAACGACGTAAAACTGAGTGCTTTGTGGGAGGTAGCCCACAATCACTGAGTATTTTCTTGTTTGATGTGTTTTTTGTGTTTGTTTGTTACTTAATTAAGTCGTACCCTTCCTCAAATATCATTAACAACATTAATGAAATGAATCAAAATGAAGTTTGAAAAAAATTGAACTAGCGCCGGATGGCGCTGTTATTTGCGTTGGACCGTGCTGCAGTTCAGAAAACATTTTTTCATCTTTAAATTCAAGTTTGGCGGTTCTAGGTGGAAATTCTTCCACTTGAACTCCCAAAAACTGCCCCAAGATGCAGAAACTGCCATAGGAACGAAAAGGAAGATCCCAAATCTCATCCAAATGGATTCCGACTCAACAGAAACTTCAAGATTTCAAGTTTTCAACTGTAGAAATTCATCAGTTTCAAAGCACAACGTCTATTCAAAAAGAATATCTCAAATATGAGGTTTGATTAAGGAGTGAGGCTTCATGAATCGAGGTACGAATTCTCCTACTACTCAAATTGAAGAAATCATTATTCGGAGACGTTGGACAGTGTTACGTTAAACTACTACCGCCGTATTTGTCTCAGTTGTGAAAGAGTTTTATGCAAATCTTCATGGAATCAACCAAAGATCAGTCTATGTACGAGGTAGGTTTGTCACATTTACTCTTGCAAAGATTAATGATTTATACATGATTGAGAATGTGTCGATCTGCCACTATTCAAACATTGCCCCAACAAAGGACAACATAAATGATATATACAGATATTTGACGGATGAAAGTGATGAATGGGAGATAAGAGATAACAGGTATGTAAGTTTTTCAACAACACTATTAAATCCTACGTCGAAGCGCTTACATTAATTTATATGTGCAAAATTGATCTCAACTATGAAAATCAGTAAAGTAACTAAGGAATGTGCTATTTTGAGCTATTGTATTCAAATGGGGATGCCTATTGATGTTGGTTTTATAATTGTTAAATCTTTTTTGAGATTGATCGTTCATGGATAAAAGTATGAGCTTGAACATCTGATCCACATAAAATGTGATAGCTTTTTAATGTCTATTTCATACCTATTTTTGATGATATTACACTATAAAGGAAAGTATTTTGTATGTTTTTTTGTTTTAGGTATAAGAAATGACTATTGGAGAAGAGGAAACAAAAATGGTGCAATTTGGAGCAAAAAAGAGCAAAAAAATTAAATTTTGGCCTAACACATTTTGATAAGTCTTTCTTTGCTTAATCTCTTTTACACCTCTTGCATATTTTTGAATGATATCACACTTTAAAAAAGGTTTTTTAAGCTTATTTTGTAAAGCTATCTTTTAGGAATGCAACGCAACTGAAACGGGCAAATCGGAACTGAAACGGAGCAAAATGGTGGAGTTGCGCAGTGCCAGTGCCGAACCGTGCCTAGACTAGTGTCGGACCAAGCGTGAAGACAGATTATTGGACATGATTTTGGACTAAAATTCAATGGAAATAGCACCAGACAGTGCCCAAACAGTTTGGACGTGATTTTGGACATTTAGGGGTCGAGATTCAACATATTTGGACACTTTCTAAAAGATTTCTTATGGCAACTCTTCAAACTTTGTCCCTACACTTAAAAAGAACGATTTAAGATCAGAAAAAGTGTGTGTGAGAAGAATGTTATAAAAAATGTGGAGAATGTTGAGAGATCTTAGAATAGGAGTAAAAAAGTAAATTTCTACCTTTTTAGAGAGATTAGTTAGGGGATTTTGAGAGAATTTGTAAGGATTTGTTCTAGTATTGCATGGATCAGCGGGAGACTTTATGGGAAAGATTTTCATCTTTATTTCAAGGGTAAAAGATAAGTATTGTGTTCTTCATTATTTTACAATTTTGGAAACACCTATTTTATGGATTTGCTTTGAAATGAAGTTTTCGTTGTGTTTTATTCGTGCTTTGTGATGTCTTTATCTTACTCTTTCTTCTTCTTATAAAATAGTGGCATGAAGAGATTGTCATTATTTTCCTCTTAATTTTCTTTTTCAAGAGTGGGATACATGTTTAGGATATTGGGATACATGCTAGAAGAAGTTTTAATTATAAATGTAATGGTTTTACATGCACTTCATTTACATTAAATAAGGGCCCATTGTATTGTTAAAATTCATTGTAATTGCATTGTCCCAAAAGAGTGGTGTAATTCTCAATAAACTGGAACCACATTCAATTTCCATGAATGAGTTACATAGTTCATGGGGGTTAAGTGCAAATAAATAGAGAAATTTGCTTTGATGGGCGTAGAATTGAACATTTTAGGGGGACAGACTAAAATCCCTAATTCGGTCCTAGTGTTTGGAAATTAAAGTGAGAGTTAGCCTTCAGGCGAAGGGAAGTGGAAGCTCTGAAGTGAGAGCCAGTATCGTCCCAGCTTAACCACAGATTTAGGGACTAATCGTAAGATTAGCCAATGTTCCTTATGCACTTAGAAGAGGGTAAGGAATATGATTGTTCCTATTTAGGACATACAATATTTAATGCATCTCATTCATTTATATTATCCAATTCATTACTTGAGAATAGTATTTTTTATTATCTCAAAATTCTTCAAACCAATTTATCTAGAAAGGGTTATCTTTAGTATTAATATTATCCTTTAGGAGTAGTTATTAGTTATTTTAAAATTAAAATTTATCTTTAAGAGTAGTTGTTAAAGAAATCACTTATATCGACCTTCTAAACTAAAGTCTGATAGTAGTAGACTAGAATTTGACTAAGGACCTCTTACCTAGCTTCCTTGTAGGATCGATAAACGGGACTCCACTAGAGCTCTATATTACTTGAGCGATACATATACTTGCATTTGAAATTGTGACTTTAAAAAATCATTATAAATATAAAAATCTGGGTTCATAAATTCTTACATATAGAAAACGTCATGTCAAGTTTTTGGTGTCGTGGCTGGGGAAGCTTCGGTAAGAATTTTTGGAGAATTTTAGTTGAAGTAATTCAGCTTAGAAATGGAAAACTTTAGTGTCGTAAAATTATTTTTGTTTGAAAAGTGTTTTTAGTATGAAAAAGTGTTGTGAAAAAAAAACTGTTTGTGTGAAAAATATTGTGTTTGTGAAAATATTTTGCTGTGTTGAATATATGTTTTATTTTATTTATTTTATTGTTAATGTATTGTTGGTTGTGTTACGTATGCAAAATAAAGGATATGTAAAAATTGTGTCTTATGGTCCCGAGTTAGAAAAATGGAAAAAAAATAAAAAAATAGAAATGACTTGAAAAACTAGAAATGGAAATGGAAAACATTCAAATTAATCACTTGGAAAATCATCATAAATCATAGGGGGATTATGTGAATCCTACGACATATGAAATTCACTCAAGTATATAAAACCTTATCATAGAAGCTGACTCGTTTGAAGTAAATCCAGCGATTATCCAACTTGTGCAGAACAACCAGTTTGAGGGAACTCCTTCGGAAGATTCCTATTTACACTTATCTAGTTTTGCTAGAACTTTGTGCTACATTTCGTTGTAACTATATGTTAGACGATGTTGTTAGGATAACGTTTTTCCTTTCTCACTAAGGGATAAAGCTAAAATGTTTTTATATTCATTAGCACATGGCTCTATTAAAAATTAGGAGGAGTTAACTCTGAAATTCCTAGCTAAGTATTTTTCATCTTTAAGGACTACTAAATTTAGAAATGATATTATCTCATTTTGTTAGTATGAAGGAGAATTAATATACAAAGCCTAGGAAAGATTTAAGGAACTCTTAAGAAAATGTCCACAACATGCTTTGCCACATTGGTTAATCATTCAAACTTTTTTTAATGGGTTAGTGATCACTGAAAATTTTATTAAGAAATTCATACCTATTTTTGATGAAATTGCACTTTAAAGAAAGGTATTTTCTTTATTTTATTGTAGGAATGGAGAATTTAGGTGATAAAAGCAAAAATCATAAAAAGGAGCGAATTTGGAGCAAAAAGGAAGAAAATAATGAAATTTGTGCTGAGTCGCCGACGACGAGATCGAGCCCGCCGACGGTGAGACTACGAGGAGACATTTCTGAAGGAATTATAACTGTCTCGCTGACAGCGAGCCCGAGCCCGCTGACAGCGAGGTAGCGCGGTTTGAAGATCTTATAGAAGCCTCGCCGACAGCGAGGTAGTTCGTCGCCGACAGCGAGCTAGTTCAAATGGCGCAGATACATTGAACATGGACACTTTTTGAAGGGATGCTTACACACCTCTTGGTCCTTTGCTCGCCTCTATATATAGAGGCCGAAATTCAGCATATAAGTGTGCAGTTTTTGTGTTCTAAGTGTGTGTGTGTTAAGTGCAGTTTTTGTGTCTTTAAGTGTTATAAGTGTGTTATTTTGAGTCTTTAGTGAGTCTTTAGTGAGTTAGTGAGTTTTTAGTGAGTCTTGTTGTACTTGGAAGGAAAAGTCAAAGGAACTGGAGGAGTTTGCTAGGGATAAATCGAGATAAGTATTTGTATTTATTGTTTTTAACTTTAAATGAAATCCATGCTTAGTTTAGTTCCCATGCATCCCGAGTAGTTTATTAGTCTTTCTCCTGTTTATGAAATTAAGTGACTGGATGAACTAAAAATAGAAGTACTTTTATATATTAATAAATTGTGATAATTTTTACTTAAAACTTAATTTACTTTCAAATCGGCCATTGGATTTGTTAAAATGTGTCGATTATCAACTATAGTAAAAATTACATCCGATATTCGGGAATTCAAAAGCCTTGAAGGAGGGTGCAAATAAATAGGAAATAATATCACTGGCGTAGAATCGAGCATTTTAGTGTGACGGACTAAAATATTCAATTCGGTCCTATTGTTCGAGAGCCGAAGTGTAGATGTTAGCCCTCGGGCGAGGGGAACGTGGGAGCTCTGAAGTGGCAGTCGGTATCCTCCCAGCCTAGCCGCAGATTCAGTAATCAAACATAGGATTAGTCAATATTCTTTACACCTGGACCAAAGGGTAAAGAATAGGAATGCTCCTATTTGTCATAATACCTTAAAATTATCTATTTAAATTCATCAATCACTTAAATTTCTAAACAAGGGGAAAGATACTTTTTTTGAATAGTTAAGACTTATTTAGCAATTAGTTTAATTTCCTTCACTTTCAATACGTATTAATTTTCTACTTAGTTAAAGTTACCTGATTAAAATACTTAGTTTACTTTATTGCGCTTAAATTTAGAATTCCAAATTTTCGTATACTGTTTTAAAATTATTATTATTATTTTAAAATTAATCGTTATTTAATTTTCTCTTTCCTAGTGGGATCGATAACCGTGGACTCCACTCAGAGCCTCAGTATTACTGATACGATACGCATACTTGCGTAGCATCCACAACATAAACAATTACAATTCTATACATATAATATACAAGTCAAGTTTTTGGCGTTGTTGCAATTAAATTAAAAATATCATAATATAAAATTGTGGGTCAAGTTTTTGCGCCGTTGCCAGGGAAAGTAAGAAAAATTTACTGTGAGTAATCGTAATCATTTTAAAATAATCATAAAAAATTAATATCTATTCTAAAATTGTATGCACAAATTTAGAAACGAAAATTTAATACCTTACGATTCCGAATTGGAGCGTACAATTAAAAGAATTAAAACAAAAGAAACAAACTATAAATTTAACACAAATGGCGAATATTCCCGAAATTCAAAATATGAACCAACAAAGACCATTAAGAGATTATGCCAACCCTACATCAGATGAAAATCATTTAACTATTCAAAATCTCGATGTAGTCGCTAATTCATTTGAACTTAAACACCGCAATTATCCAAATGGTACAAAACAATCAATTTAGTGGTTCACCTACTCGAAGATCCTAACTTACATCTTCGCTAGTTTTCTAGAACTTCGTGCTACTTTTAAATATCAAGGAGTATCTCGACGACGCTATAAGACTTATACTTTTTCCTTTTTCATTAAGGGATAAGGCTAAAATGTAGTTGAATTCGCTAAGCACCTGGATCTACTAAAACTCGGGGAGAATTATCACAATAATTTCTATCCAAATATTTTCCACCATCTAAAACTCGCTAAGTTTAGAAATGATATAACTTCTTTTTGTCGATTAGATGGAGAATCAATATATGAATCTCGAGAGAGATTTAAGGAACTTCTTAGGAAATGCCCACATCATGCGCTACCAGTATCGGTCGATTATTCAAACCTTTTATAATGGATTAAGTAGGATCTTTAAGATCAATCATCGATGTCACTTGTTGGAGGTTCATTAATGTCTAAACCATTTGATGAAGCTTATGCACTAATCGAAGAAATGACAACAAATAATTTCCAATGGCCTGCTGATAGAGTAAATCCAAAAAAGATAGCCATCATTCATGAAAACGATGCAATATCTATGTTAGCTTCTCAAATTGCTGCTATATCTAAGAAATTAGATCATTTTGGAATGACCTACTCTCCTACTTTGAAGAAAACTCATCCGGACAAATCATAGAATCTCAATCTAATTATGAAACTTTAAATGCTATTAATAATGAACTAATAACCCTTATTCAAACTATTATAATCTTGGCTGAAAACTCATCCAAATTTTAATTGAATAATACATCTAATCAACAATGGATGAATCAACCTAATCAAGCAAATCCAAACTATAAACCTAATTACCCACTTGGATTTAATAATAATAACCCTCAATTCAAAGATAAGAAATTATCTATGGATGAATTAATTTTGAATATGGGTCATCAACTACAAAATCAAGGAAATCAACTACAAATTCAAGGAAATCAATTACAAATCCAAGGAACATCTATTAAAAATATCGAAACTCAACTTGGACATATTGCTTACTCCGCTAAATAATAGAATACCGGAACTTTTCCTAGTAATGTGGAAATAAATCCTAAAGATCAAGGAAAAGAACAAATTAAAGCAATACAACTAAGGAGTGGAAAAGAATTAGAACCTCAAATTCAAACAGAACTTGAAAGCCAAAAAGAGCAAGTGGAAATTGAAAAGAAACAATTCAACAAGATTCAAACTTAGAACATCCTTTAATACCTATGAAAATTTCTGTTGAAAAACCAACACCACCATTTCCTCAACGACTAGCACAACATAAAAAGATAAACAATTTGCTAAATTCCTTAAAATATTAAAGAAATTAACAATCAATATACCTTTTGTCGAAGCTTTAGATCGGATGTCAAATTATGTAAAATTTATGAAAGATATTCTAAATAAGAAAAGAAAATTCACCGATAATGAAACAGATCGCACTTAGTGAAGAGTGTAGTGCTATTATTCGCAAGAAGCTTCGAAAAAATGAAAGATCCCTGTAGTTTCACTATACCCCGCGCTTATATGAGAAAAATTTTATGGAAAAGTTTTGTGTGACTTAGGAGCAAGCATCAATCTAATGCCTCTATCGATTTTTAAGAGATTAGGATTAGGAAAAATTACACCTACTTCAAGCAACCCTTCAATTAGCTGATCGTTTGGTTACCTATCCTAAGGGAGTTATTGAAGATGTGTTAGTAAAAGTGGATAAATTTATCTTCCCAAGTAGATTTTATTGTTTTAGATATGTGAGGAAGATAAAGAAATTCCTATCATTTTAGGAAGACCACTTTTAGTTACTGGAAAAGCTATGATCGATGTTCGTAAAGGAGAATTAACTATGAGAGTAAATGACCAAAAAGTTACCTTTAATATTACAAAATCAATGAAATATCCTACGCTAGAAAAAGATGATGAATGTTTTCGGATGGAAGTACTTAAACATTTACAACAAGAACATTTTAAGAAATATTATGAAGATAAATTAGAAAAAGAAAATACTGAATTAATTGAAGATAATAATTAAGAACTAGATTATATTCAGGAAAGATTTGAATTTTTGGATATTACTGAAAACACTGACAAGAATATAGTTCCATCAATTATTAAACCTCTGAACTCGAGCTAAAAATATTACCCGATCATTCGAAATATGCTTATTTAGGTAATTCTTCAACTTTACCAGTTATTATTTCATCTACACTAAACGAATCTCAAGAACAAAAACTTTTAGAAACTTTAAAAAAATATAAGAAAACTTTTGGTCGGACTTTAAGCAGATATTAAAGGAATTAGTCCTTCAATCCGTATGCATAGAATTATTTTAGATGATGAACATAAACCTAAAGCCGATTCCCAAAGGAGATTAAACCCGATAATGAAAGAAGTAGTTAAGAAAGAAATTTTAAAATGGTTAGATAATGATATTATATATCCTATTTCGACAAGGTATTGTGTAAGCCCAATTCACTGTGGTTCCTAAGAAAGGAGGAGTGATCATCACGCCAATGAAAATAACGATCTTATTCCTATAAGACAAGTTACTGGTCGAGCGTATATGTATCGATTATAGGAAATTAAATACCGCCACCGTGAAAGATCACTTCCCTTACCATTTCTAAACATCGTATATTGGATAGATTAGCCGTACATAAGTATTTTTGTTTTCTAGATGGATACACCTGGTTATCATCAAATACAAATTGCTCCCGAGGATCAAGAGAAAACTACATTTACTAGTCCTCATGGAACTTTCGCTTTTCGAAGAATGCCTTTTGGATTATGTAATGCACCAAATAACATTCCGTAGATGTATGATGTCTATATTTAGTAAGTTAATTGACAATGGAATAGAAATATTTATGGATGATTTCTCCGTATTTGGAACATCATTTGACACATGCTTAACTCATCTTGAAAAAGTATTGAAGTATGTGAGAAAACAAATTTAGTTCTAAATCGGGAGAAATGTCAATTCATGGTTGTGGCGCATTGTATTAGTGGCATAAAATTTGGGAAAAAGGCATGGAAGTGGACCTCGCAAAAATTCAAGTTATAGCTAAATTACCAACCTCCAACTACGGTAAAAGAGGTAAGAAGTTTTCTTGGACATGCTGGATTCTACATATGTTATATAAAAGATTTTTCAAAAATTACTAAACCTCTATGCCAACTTCTCGAAAAGGACAAAAAATTTGAATTTACAATCAAATGCCTGAATGCTTTTGAACTCTTAAAAGAAAAATTAATTACAACACCTATAATAGTTTCACCTAACCTGGAGAAACCATTCGAGCTTATGTGTGATTCTAGTGATTATGCCAGTAGAGCAGCTTAGGCAAAGATATGAAAATATTTTTAAAGTTATATACTATGCTAGTAAAACTCTAAATGATGTCGAAATAAATTATACGACTACGTAAAGAGAATTATTAGCGGTAGTATATGGTTTTAATAAATTTAGACCTTATCTGATTGAACAAAATGTATCGTGCATACCGATCATTCTGCTATAAAATATTTAATGCAAAAGAAAGATTCCAAACCAAGATTAATTAGATGGATGCTATTAATGCAAGAATTCGATTTTGAGATCGTTAATAAGAAAGGAACTCGATAATCAAATTGCGGATCATTTATCAAGATTAGAAAATCATGAATTATCCGATATTGAAAATGAAATTATAGACATGCTTTTCCCGATGAACAACTATATAATATCAATGAGTGGAAAATACCATGGTATGTCGATATAGTAGAACCGTATAGTTAGTAATATTTTACCACCTATGCTAACTTTGCAACAATGTAAAAAATTCATCCATGATACGAAAACCTATTTTTGGGATGAACCATATTTATATAAGCAATGTAAGGATTTAATTATTAAGATGTGTACCTTATGAAGAAACCGAACCAATTATTCAAAAATATCATGATTCCGATTTTGGAGGACATTTTGGGACCGATAAAACTCGCTTATAAGATTCTACAATCTGATTTTACTCGGCCTACTCTATTTAGAGATGTATACAGATATATTAAAACTTGCGATAAATGTCAAAGAGTAGGAAATATATCTGAAGAAACGAAATGCCTCTAAATTTTATATTAGAAGTCGAAATTTTTGATGTTCTGGGGATTAGATTTTATGGGACCTTTTATTCCTTCATTTGGAAACTCATATATATTAGTAGCTCGTCGATTATGTTTCCAAATGGATTGAGGCACAAGCTTTACCTAGGTGTGATGCTAAGAGTGTTTCGAAATTTCGATGAAAAATATTTTTACTAGATTCGGAATGCCGAGAGTGATTATCATCGATGGAGGAACTCATTTTAGAAATAAATACATTCACAAACTAGTAGAAAAATACAATATTACTCATAAGATATCCACTCGCTTATCATCCACGTAACTAGCGGATTAACCGAAGTATCTAATCGCGAGATTAAACGTATTTTAGAAAAAATCCGTAAACCCAAATAAAGTTAGATTGGTCTATTGGATCAGCATACTCGCATTATGCGGCTTATAGGATCTGCTTATAAAACTCCGATTGGAATGACTCCTTACGTGCTTATATATGAAAAAACATGCCACTTACCAGTTGAATTAGAACATAAAACATATCGGGCGATTAAAGAATTTAATTATAATATGAAGAAAGCCGGTGAGAAAAGATTACCGCAATTAAATGAATCGGAAGAATTAAGAAATGAATCATATGATAATGATCGGATTTATAAAGAAAAGATGAAATTATGGCATGATCGGAAGATTAATTAGAGAAATTTTGAACCAGGATAGTGAAGTTTTGCTATATAATACTAGATTGAAATTATTTCCTGGAAAATTGAAGTCTCGATGGTTAGACCTTTCACCATAACTCAAATATTTTCATACGGAACTATAAAAATCGAAGATCCAAAAACTGGACATAAATATAAAGTTTATGGACATAGATTAAAACCATATTTCGAAGGTATAAGACCTAACTATAAAGATGTTTTAATGCTTAGTCGACCTGATTAATAATTGAAATTATGTCAGGCTGACGACGTTAAACCATGCGCTTTATGGGAGGCAACCCATATTAGTTATCTATTTTTATTGTATCTTAATACTTAGTCTATATTATTGAAACTTTACTACTCAATTATTATTAATAATCATCACATATTCGAACCATTATGATGAGAAAAGAAATTATTCGATTTAGAGCTAAATTGGACATTATTTTGGAATCTCGCCGACGGCGAGGTCGATACTCGCCGACAGCGAGGTTCGCGCCTAAATTAAATTCAGCTTTTTTATCGAGCTCGCTGACAACCGAGAAACGTCCCGCCGACAACGAGAACACGGGAGGCAGCTTTTATAACTGAGTTGCCGACGGCGAGAAACTTCTCGCTGACATCGAGGAAGTTATAAAGATGAGATATTTATACTCTGAATGCCGATTTGGACGGTTTCAACACCAATTCCTTAGTGAAAACCCATTCTTAAATCATTCTAAATCTGCCTTCTTCACTATAATTCATTCCATTCACCATAATGGCCTCTAAATTCTTAGATTCCTCTAATTCTGGAGTGTTTAACAGGAGTAAATTTGTGAGTGCGGAAGCGCAGCGGATCTTCAACAAAGTTTTGGTAAAGAAAAGAGTTATCAAGGAACGAGGATTTGTCAATCGAGGATTAGAGAATTCCACTACGAAGATAGAAGAAATGATCGTGCAGCGACACTGGGAGGTATTTTGTTACACTACGTCTGCTGTTGTTATTCCAGTTGTAAAAAAGTTCTACTCTAACTTACATGCGATCAACAATGGGAATGTCTACTTCCGAGGAAGATGGGTGATGTTTACTCCAAGAGTAAATTAATTATTCTCTATAGAAAACACCCCGGTATGTCACTATTCAAATTTTGTGTCTTCTCGATATAATATGAATGAGATATTTCGATATCTGACTGATGAACCGGAAGATTGGGAAATGCGTGAAGACGAGTATGTTAGTTTCTCTGCATCACTTTTGAACCCCGTCTCAAAGCACCGACACTTTTTCATCTCATCTAAATTGTTACCTACTATGAGGGTAAACAAGGTTTCGAAGGAATGCGCTATATCGAATTATCGTATTCAAATTGGATCGCATATCGATGTCGGATCAATAATTGTTAAGTCCGCATCAGGTTTAATCGTGCATGGGTCAATTCACGGACTAGGACACCCATCTATTATTTTTGCATTATGCGATCAGTACTGTGTTTCTTATGAAGCTCGGGAAAAGGTTCGTTATACTTGAAGTCGCTTGATCCTACGGATATGTTCCATACTTTGACAATAATGAAGACATTACATTTATCTCTATTAGAGCTTCACGGAATCAATCCTATAGCAAGGCCTATTTCGTATAAAACAGAGTTACTTATGAAGAAAATTAAAGGAATGGAGAAAGAACTGCGGAATGCGAGAGATTTAATCGACAATATATCCGATTTATTTGATCACATCGATCGGAGGATGAAGGAACACTTCGATCATTCTACACACTCGGAAGCTAGCTTTCTTCATTTACCGAGATAGAAGGGTTGGATCACCGAAGAATCTGTTAGGAGTTTCCCTTCGAGCCTTTCTATAACTTATTTCGTGCATCATCGTCATATCGGAAATATCGTAGAAGATGAAGATTATGACCTTCAAGAGTAATAGTAAAGATTTACATACCGTTTCGTATTTATGTTATTCGATTTGATTTAGATTTTATTATGCGTGGAGTGATGATTCGAATATCTCAAACTTAATCGAGATATGCGTCATAGTTTTGTATCGCATTTAGTGTGTCGTGGATTGGTTTGCGATGCCGATTAGTAGTAAATATCGAAGTTCGAAGTTCGATTATGAGTTTAAAATTATGTTAGTTTGTACATCTCATGGATTTCAATATTAAAGTTAATTTGTTGTGTTGTGTGAATTTGTTTGTGTATAAGTAGCTAATCTTCATATTAAATTAATAAATGATGTGATCGGAAATATAATATAAGGCAAATCAAGGACGAAAATGAGTGAAGAATTTCGAAATTAAAATTTTTGAATCTCGCCGACGGCGAGAAAAATCCCGCCGACAACGAGATCGATCTCGCCGACAAAGAAAGAATTTCTCGCCGACAGCGGATTTTTCCCGAGAGTTTTTGGTTCCTAAAAATATTAGCTCGCCGACAGCGAGAAAAATCTCGTTGACAGCGAGGTCGGGAAAAACATATATTTTGACCGGTCAAAAACACTATTCATCATCCCCAACCTCTCATTTTCGCAAAAACCGACCTAGGGCTTGAGAGATCTTGGATTTGAAGCGATTTCAACACTTTTTGACACTGGATTTCATCTTCCCTTGGTAAGAGTTTCACTCTTATGCAAAAATTTTTTATTTTCACCATATATTTTCACCACATTGCAAATTTTGGGAAAAATCAAAATGTGGAAGAAATATTCGGTGGAAATCCATGGAATTTGATTTAAATTGCTTATAAATGTTGTAGGAAGCCTTCTTAGGATTATTTTTAAGTTTAGTGAAAATTTTCACGATTTTCACAGATCGATCGTATGGCTCCACGACAAAAACGTCGAGTAGAATTCGACGAAAACCGATTCATCAATGCACGAGCACGGGCTAAATATTTTGAAAACATACAAGGAAGAAAGTGCATTGCGGATCGGGTTTTCAAAAATCCGGGAGGAGAAGTAGAGAGGATTATTAAGGAATGAGGTTTGGAGAATTTATGTTACGTTCAATATAGAACAGCTGTAGAAGTGGTTAAGGAATTTTATGTCAATTCGATCGCCATCGAAGATGCACCAGTAAAGGTACGAGGGTTTTGTAGATTTCAATGCCGCAAGAATTAACGCGTTCTATGAAGTTCATGACTAAGCACTTTAGCGAGTATGAAACTTTTGGAACGATGGAAGGACCACCTGGAGGAAGTCATTAGCTTTCTATCCGATGGAACCGGAGTTTGGAAAATTAAGCAGCATGAAAGAGTGAATTTTCCTCTTTCTAAATTAAATGCAGTCTTAAAAGCCTGGCATTACTTTATTTGTTCTACTCTGTTACCCACATATCACCACAGTGAGGTAACACGAGATGAAAGCAATTCTAAATTTCGTATTCGAAAAACGAAGCATCAACATTGGGAGAATTATTTATCAAAACATCTTGACGCTCCTCGAAATGAGAGTGGAGCCGGATTGGGACACCCCTGGATTAATTTTTGCACTCGCCAACTCTCCGGAGTTGAGGCTAGAGATGATGAAGAATGGGTGGAACCTATGAAACCACACACAACCGCCAATATCAAGATGTATGAATCTCATGAAGGGTGGAGATCGGTGAGTGAGAAGTTATTTCACTCGACTCAGTAGAGATATACCCTCACTAGCTATGAACCTCCCGAGCCTACCACCCCTACCCTACAAGATCTCGATGAATGAATTAACCTCCGCATAGGAGGAGTTTTGAGCGGCTTGGAGAGACAATGGGGAGAAGATTTGATCATTTTGATCAAAGGATCGATAATCCGGAGAGGTGACATGATTATGATAGTGAGTACCTCCGACGACATTCGGAATACGAAATTGCATACTATGAAGCCGAACGTCGTTATAGGAGTGGAGATTTAGATGTTGTCTTTCCGTATCGCCCTGGTATACTCGGTATCATCCTCGCTCGCCTTTCGGACTTACGGATCAAGGAGGGGATGATAATATAGTTCGGGACTTCGATGCTGAAGATTAGGACTTTATTTGTTTTGTTTGTTTGATGTTAAGTTATTTTGAGGACTTTATATGTTTGTAATATTCAGTACTTTATTTTTTTGAGACAGTGGATGTTAGTTAGATTAATTTGCTTGAATTGTTATAGTAGTTTAGATTTTGTCTTTGTGTTAGTTAATTGCATTTGTTTTTATGTTAAATAGGTTGTTAGCTTTCTTTAGTATGTTTTTATTTTATTTTGTATTGTTTTAAGTTTTTAAAATTGTTAATCCGTTGATTCAATTGTTTTTAATATGTTAGTAATTCATATGTGTAGTATAGTAGTTAATTTTAATTGTTATATTTAATACTTATCTCAGCATTTTATCCCCGCATTTTCTTTAAATTGTTATATATATATGGAGAATACTAACGAGTACAGGTTCAATGAAAAATGAAAAGCTTCGCAAAAATTTCAAAGAAAAAAAGAAATACCTAAACTTCAAAGGTATGCATTTATTTACTTTTCTTCTTTTTCATTATTTAGAGTAGATATAAAAATTTAAGTTTGGGGGAGAGTAAAATACAAATTTAGTTATTAACTTGTTCTCAATTTCTATTTTCAAATTATTATAAAATGATTTTTATAAGCAAATTTTTCAATTTAATTAATATGAATTATTTTATTTAATTATTATAAAAGGTTAAATAAAATATTTCTAGTGCTTTAATTGATTAAATAGAATAAAATATTTGGTTAAAGGGAATAAGAATATAGTAAACTATTTTTAGTAAGGAAAACTATATTCTAAAATTAAAATTCTTAAGTATTCAAGTGAAAAAGAAAAGATTGAAAATCAATGAAGTAAAAACTATGAAGTATATATAAGCTAAGAAATATTTCTAAGTTTCAAATTTAGGAAGATGAAAATGAAGTTCAAAATTATTAACAGACTCTCCAGATACAGTATCCCTCATAAAAAAAAAAGAGAAAAAGAAAAAGAAAAAGAAAAAAGAAAAATGAGGAGAAGCTTGAGGAGATGTCTTATAAAAAATTGGCTTCATTTGAATTAATCTAAAGGGAAAAACTTAGATATTTCCAAACTTATGTTTATGGATTAGAATTTTACCTAATAGTGTTTTCTTGAATTTCTTATCATATGAATATCTTAAGTAGTTTTTCTTTTAAATATAATCATTCTCGAAATGAATAGTAAGTTAGAAATCTTAGACTCGATAACTAAATAATTTATTTCTATAAGATTAATTAAATTACATGAATTATTTTTATTTAACTTTATTATGATATTAATTAATCTAATTCATAGTTATTTAAATTGAAAAATCTTATTATAAAACTCATTATTTTTATGTAGTACTTAAAATTACTTGAGGACAAGTAATAAGTAAGTTTGAGGATTTTGATCACTCGAAAATTTTATTAAGAAATTCATACCTATTTTTGATGAAATTGCACTTTAAAGAAAGGTATTTTCTTTATTTTATCGTAGGAATGGAGAATTTAGGTGATAAAAGCAAAAATCATAAAAAGGAGCGAATTTGGAGCAAAAAGGAAGAAAATAATGAAATTTGTGCTGAGTCGCCGAATGCGAGATCGAGCCCGCCGACGGCGAGGCTACGAGGAGACATTTTTGAAGGAATTATAACTGTCTCACAGACAACGAGCCCGAGCCCGCTGACAGCGAGCTAGCGCGGTTTGAAGATCTTCTAGAAGCCTCGCCGACAGCGAGGTAGTTCGTCGCCGACAGCGAGCTAGTTCAAATGGCACAGATACATTGAACCCGGACACTTTTTGAAGGGATGCTTACACACCTCTTGGTCCTTTGCTCACCTCTATATATAGAGGCCGAAATTCGACATATAAGTGTGCGGTTTTGTGTTCTAAGTGTGTGTGTTAAGTGCGTTTTGTGTCTTTAAGTGTTATAAGTGTGTTATTTTGAGTCTTTAGTGAGTCTTTAGTGAGTTAGTGAGTTTTTAGTGAGTCTTGCTTGTACTAGAAGGAAGAGTCGAAAGGAACTCACGAGGAGTCCGTCAGGGATAAATCGAGATAAGTATTTGTATTTATTGTTTTTAACTTTAAATGAAATCCATGCTTAGTTTAGTTCCCATGCATTCCGAGTAGTTTATTAATCTTTCTCCCCGTTTATGAAATTAAGTGATTCGGATGAACTAAAAATAAGTACTTTTATATATTAATAAATTGTGATAATTTTTACTTAAAACTTAATTTACTTTCAAACTGGCCATTTGATTTGTTAAAATGTGTTGATTATCAACTATAGTAAAAATTACATCTGATATTCGGAGAATTCAAAAGCCTTGGAAGGAGGGTGCAAATAAATAGGAAATAATATCATCGGGCGTAGAATTGAGCATTTTAGTGTGACGGACTAAAATATTCAATTCGGTCCTATTGTTTCGAGAGCCGAAGTATAGATGTTAGCCCTCGAGCGAGGGGAACGTGGGAGCTACGAAGTGGCGATCGGTATCCTCCCGACTGATTCGCAGATTCAATAATCAAACATAGGATTAGTCAATATTCTTTACACCCGGACCAAAGGGTAAAGAATAGAAATGCTCCTATTTGTCACAATACCTTAAAATTATCTATTTAAATTCATCAATCACTTAATTTTTTAAACAAGGGGAAAGATACTTTTCCGAATAGTTAAGACTTATTTAGCAATTAGTTTAATTTCCTACACCTTCAATACGTATTAATTTTCTACTTGAGTTAAAGTTACCCGATTAAAATACTTAGTTTACTTTATTGCGCTTAAATTTAGAATTCAAATTTTCGTATACTCGTTTTAAAATTATTATTATTATTTTAAAATTAGTCGTTATTTAATTTTCTCTTTCCCCGTGGGATCGATAACCGAGACTCCACTAGAGCCTCCGTATTACTTGATACGATACGTATACTTGCGTAGCATCCACAACATAAGCAAATACAATTCTATACATATAATATAGCGGGGTCAAGTTTTTAGCGTCGTTGCAATTAAATTAAAAATATCATAATATAAAATTGTGGGTCAGTTAGTAGGATCCCTTAAGTTCATTATTGATGCTGATACTGGTGGTTCATTAATGTCAAAATCATTTGATGAAGCGTATGCATTATTTGAAGAAATGGCTACAAATGCTATTTAATGGCCCTTTGCAAGGGTAAATCATAAAAATGTAGTTAGTGTTCATGATACAAATGTGATTGTCATTCTTGCATCTCAGGTTGCTGTAATATCAAGGAAGTTGGACCAATTTGGAATGAACCAACCTCAATTTACTCCTGTAATTGAGGAAAGTTCATTAGGGCTTATGATTGATTCCAACTTATTATATGAGACTTTAAATATCATAAACAACCCTTATTCTAACTTTTACAAACCATTTTGGAAAAACCAATCTAATTTTAACTGGAATTATACTACTGGGGTGGATACCAACAATGGGAAAATAGCTATGTAAATCCTAATAGAAGTTAGCATGATCAGGGAAACACAAACTATAGACCTTCAAATCCACTGGACTCTAACAGTGATCAACAATTTAAGGATAAGAAGATATCTATAGAAGAAGTGACATTGCAAATGGAAAACCAGTTGCAAAGTCAAAATGCTGCGTTTAGAAACATAGATAATCAACTGGGACAAATTGCTAATTCACTTAGCAATACACCCCATGGAACACTTCTTGAAAGCATTGAGATCAAGCTTAAAGAGAATAATAATGATCCAACTGAGAGAAAAGATGATGATTGTTTTTTTATGGATGAAATTGATTATCTAAATAAAGACCATTTCCAAAAAGGTTTTGAAAGTAAGGTAACGGATGAGATCGAAATGGACTTTCGTGATGAGTTGCAAACATTGTCTAAAGAAGATTATATGTATGTTCAAGAGTGGTGAGAAATGATGGATGATACTAAAAATAGTGAACTTGTAATTCTATTTGATGAAAAATCTCGTGAACTTAAGATGGAAGTACCCCATACAATTTTAAAGCCTACCTATTTAGGGAATTCATCTACACTACTAGTCTTTATATCTTTAGATTTAACTCAATCATAAGAAAGACCTGAATTGAATGATGAACAAGATAAAGATATCGAACTAAGACTTAAAAGATAATTTGAGGATATATTTCAAAAGAACTTTGAGTTGAGAAAAGAGGATAAGGATATTGAAAGACCAATGGAAGAAATTCATAAAGAATTAGAAAAACTTATTTCCTCAACTAAGATAGATATAGAAAGATCACTTTCATCATTTACTCAGTATAAATCAGAAGAATTGGAAGATAACTTGAAACAGAAGGGTGACATTGAAGATTTGGATCCTGAATTTAAATTATCTAGAGAGAATTCAATCCAAATTTTGGGAGATCTTTAATTATCAGATAAAGATCCATTTCTTATAATTTCAAGGATGATATTAATATTAAAATTAAGAAAAACAATATAAGAATATTTGATCTAGAAAAAAATATGAGGAACAATGACATAAATCAATTTGAAAAGGAAGAGCTGAATGAATAATTAAAATTTTAGGACCTTGTAGGAATCCCTGGATTTGAAAAGGATTGTGTGATTGATCGAGGATTACTTAATTGGAATTTTGATTTAAGAGGAATCATTTGTCAGGCCCGTGATGTTAAACCTAGCGCTTTATGGGAGGCAACCCATAGTTATCAGTGTGTTTTGATTTAGTATGCTTGAGAGTCATGATTATTGGTGTTGTATTGTGTTTGTTTTAGTGTGGATTGATCAGTTTGATTGTTATTGGTAGATTTTTGGATTGTTTGTAGTTTAATTTGATCTTGTGTGTTAAAAACCCGAGGGCACAAAATTAGGGCCATGGCAGCGCCCTATTCAGCGTCGGCAACGCTCCAGATGGTTGGGATGCGATATTGGGTGGTTTTGGCCATATACATCGAATCTGGACGCTTTTTGGAAGGTTTCTTCATGCACCACTTGAGAAATTCGTCCCTACACTATTTTAAACTAACTTTCAAGAAAAAAAAGGAGATGTTAGGGAAAACTTGGGGAATGCTTAGAGATCTTAGAATAGGAGAAGAAATATAGATTTCTACCATTTTGGAGAGATTAGTGAGAGGATTTTGAGAGAATCTGTAAGAGAATGTTCTAACATTGCATGGATCGGCGGGAGACTTTGTGGGAGAGATTTTTATCTTTCTTTCAAGGGGAAAAAACTAAGTATTGTATTATTCATTATCTTATGATTTTTTAGACACTTATTTTGTGGATTTGCTTTGAAATGAAGTTTTTCGTTGTGTTTTCTTCGTGCATTGTGATGTCTTTCTCTTGCTCTTTCTTCTTCTAGGAAATAGTGGCATAAGAAGTTTATGCAATTGTTTTCACTCTAATTTTCTTTTGCAATGAGTAGGATTCATGTTTAGGATATTGATATGTTTGCTAAAAGATGTATTAATTATAAATGTGATGGTTTTTACTTGCACTTCATTTACATTACAAAAAGGGTCCATTGTATTGTCAAAATTCTTTGTAATGACATTGTCCCAACAGGGCAGTGTAATTCTCAACAAAGTGGAACCACATTCAATGCCTATGAATGAATTGCATAGTTCGTGGGGATTGAGTGCAAATAAATAGGGAAATATGGTTTCATGGGCGTCAAATTGAAGGTTTCAGGGTAACAGGCTGAGATCCCCAATTTGGTCCTAAAGTTTGATAACTAAAGCTAGGATTAGCTTTCAGGTGAAGGGCAGTGAGAGCTCTGAAGTGAGAGCCAGTATCCTCCCAGCCTAACCATAGATTTAGGTACTAAGTATAGGATTTGCCAATGTTCTTTATTGTACTCTGAAGAGGGGCTACTTGGAAGAGGGTAAAAAATATGATTGCTCATATTTGGGACATACAATATTTAATGAATCTCATTCCTAAACTTTATAAAATTCAATACATAAGAATAGTAGATTTTATTATCTCAAAATTCACCAAACCAATTTATCCAGAAAGGGTTATTTTTAGAAGTAATATTTGCATTTAGGAGTAATTATTCTTATATATAATCGTCTACATTTAGGAGTAGTAGTTAGAAAAATCACTTATATCACCCTTACAAACTAAAGTTTAATAGTAGTAGACTAGAATTTGACTAAGAACCACTTACCTCGCTTCCTTGTGCGATCGATAAACGGGACTCCATTAGAGCCCTGTATTACTTGATATGATACATATACTTGCGTTGGATCATTGTGACTTTATAAAAATTATTATATATCTATTGTTCATAAATCCTTGCATATAAAAAAAGTCACATCACTAGCTAATTCAGTTCTTACTTTATTAGTTGTGTTAATTTTACAAAATTAACATCTGGATACATCTTTATGTTTATTTGTGGAGTTCTATCCTAGAGTAGTATCAAACATTCTTTCTTAGCTCTTTCTACTCGGGGGGCAGTTCTTTTTTTTTTTGTCCTTTTCTTGAGAGTATACAACATGGTTTATGATTGTAGAGTTTCTTTGTTGTCTTAGAATTTGAGTTTTATATATAAAACATTGAAAATATATTAAGAAATTTCAGTTGATCTTTTTGCATAGGAGAATGTGTTAATCATAATACAAAACTTATTCAATGCATGCACCTTGAATGGATGCTAAATAGTACTTTGACAAAAGATATGCCACCAAAAAAGTATAAAGTTCATATGGACTATGTTTATCCTAGTTTTTTTGTTTGATTATATTGTGAAGATGATATTATTACTAAACTCTATAAGGTTCAGACGTTTACAAAATTTGTTATGTATGTATACATATTTATTAATAAGATAAATCTTATTAAGTTCAACATAGAATAAACATAGAGTTTATTCATTTAGTAGTATTTATAAATTGGCACGCATTTTGAATATATGGAGGACAATACTATAATTTAGAGAACCTGTCACCATATCTAAGAATTCCTTTCTTAATATACGATAAAAGTATAGACTTAGTAGAAGAGCACTTGTTTTTCTAACTAAAACTACTCCAATTTTGCTTGTACATTATTTAAGTTTAATAATTTCTTTATGAAATTTTTAAAAACTTTCTTATTCAATTTTTTATAGTGGACATATATAAATATAGAATAATATTAATTTTGGAATAATTATTTCAGCAACATATAATTATCTATTCCTGGCATTTAGTTGAAACAGAAGGTATAAGCTTCCTTATCTTGACTCCCTAGAGTTAATGAGCTTTTTACTCTCCCTCACAATTTATTTTGACGTAAATGCCGTTTGGGGCAGTTTATTTTGTGCAAGAACTTTATATCTGCTATTACAATAAAACAGAGAACCAAATGTCCAAAAAATTAATCAACATAAGAAATCTAAAAAAAATTAACGAGTTCTTGGAAATATTGTTCTTAATATATGATTGAATTTTAAGAATATAATTTTTCTAAAATTCGCCGGATAGAAATTGTAGTTTATCAGCGCAGCAAGTAACGAGGTTAGAGGTACCAGCATAAACAAATGTCATGCACCCAGAGGAATCATCCAGAATGAAGGAAACATGAAGAAATTGAGCATCATCAGTGATTATAATGATGGCAATGTGCTTCCACCGGAATAATCAAATCTTATTCGAACAGTTACCAAGAAAAGAGAAATTATTGAATTTACCTAATATTATTTTCATTAGAGGGAGACACCATGGATTCCATAATATAAAAAATACTGACAGTATGAATCCTAGAGATCAGTTTTAATCTACCAAGGGAGTGAGGATTCGCAACTCCCTTGATATTTCAAATTAACACATTAAACATGGGTAAACAATTTACCCTTTCTAGAAGACCTAGTCAGGCTATGTCCATGAATAGTAAGGCTTCGTATTAGGCAAATTTTTTTCCCATCTGAAAATTTATTAATTCTTAATTTCCTTTTTCTTTTTCCTTCTCAATTTTTAAACTGGCCACTCATCCCTAAATATAGTGGAGACCTCCTCCAAAAGAACCAGATTATCAGATGTCCTCCCCAAATGAATAGTGTTAACAGATACCCCATCCGCTGGACTAACATGCCATTACTGTACATCTTCAGAAAGAACACAGAGTGCAAGAGGTGGAAAACAAGGCCCCTCCTACAGTCAAAGCAGCTCCCCCAATAATTGGATCAGATGGCCCAACGTCAGCGGTACCAAGATTAATCATCCCAACATTATTAACCATATTAGCATCAACCTCAGTGACAACAGAATTTGTAATCATCTCAATAGCAGGCACAATAGTGTTCTTGACATGACTCCCCTCCCCTTCCTTAATCCACCTCTACCATCATCGATCACTGGCTCATCAATAATAAGAGGGGTAAGATCAACACCCTCAACAACCACTCCCACCCCCTCATTAGAATGATTATCCATAATAACAAAATTATTAAGAAATTCCTCTTCAGTAATATTGAGGTGATCAAGAACAGATTTAGTTCCCATGGTACTCACCTTCCTGATTGCATTGTGTAAGTGATAACAATGGACAGCGTTGTGCCCAAACATCCTACAGTTAGCGCAGCAATGGGGGTGTTGTTTAATAGTAATTTTTAACTAATACCTGTTATGCGTGGAACCAATACACATTCTTCCTGTAATTTTTGTATAACGTCTCATTCTATAAGAATTATGGCGGTAGAGGGTTGGGATAAAGTAAAAGTGGGTCAATCAATCTTTAAACGCTTCCCTATAATTGAAGCTATGGAAAAAAGAATTCATATTTAAAATTGTGAACTTTCAAACTGGGGAGATGTACCCAGACCTGAATGATAGGGGGTTCGGTCTATGGATCAAAATTGAAGGACCATTTAAGTAGTTTGATATGTCGATTGTTAATCCACAAGATCCTACGTGCAAAGATCCGCATATAAACTTCTTCATTGGTAAGTTAAATTAGGATTTGTCTACCATCCAATACCCCTATCATCCAACTACCCACTAATTTCATAAGCTCAATGTCCTTCTGATCTAAATGCAATTTTGGATGCCCATACAAGAACTTTCCTACCAAAGATAGACAACAAAAGGAAGCATGTAAGGCATTTTCTGAGTAAAAAATGAAGATAGCAGGTTTCCCACCCTTTCTTCTAGCTTTTTTATAAACATATTGTCTCCTCAAAGAGCTAGAGAATCATGAAATGATTGAGGAAACAACAAAGTCATCAGATCAGTGGAATCCCTACTTCCCCCAAGAACATCCGCATAGGACCGCCCCATAAGCCGTAAATCAACGGAAATAAAAAATAAGAAGAACCAGGAAAACAGTCGGAAAACAACAAAGAAAAACCAAAGAAATATTGGATATTACTCTAAAATGGAAGGTGAGACCGAGAGCCAAAACCAAGACGGCAAAGCCTCGTGTTACCAACCACTGAAGCCCAAAAAATGAATAATAAGACAAAACTACGAAAAACTAAACAGAATGGAGAAGACAACAGAAAATAAAAAGTTAAGGAAAGGAGAGATCTCATCAGAATCGAAGCTAAGAACAAAGCCCTAGCCCGGAGGAGTCATTATCGCCAGAGCTACCAGCTTCCACCTCCATATAGCCGTTTTACATATATATATATATATATATATATATATATATTACCCAAGAAAAAATTCATTGTCACCAAAAATGGTTAGTTACATGTTATGTAGGGGAGGTCATAAGAGTCCACCAAAAGTAAGGATTTTAGTAGACCAAAAGGAGACTTACGAAAGATTACTTGTTCAATAGAAGCAGATGATGTGGCTAGCCAATTAGCTGGTTGGTTGCGCTCCCTATGAATGTGACTCCACCGCACTTGGATCCGTTGTGTAAGTGATTGGATTCTTCTTTTCCAGTAGATCATTTTCCATGGGGGAGAAGATAAGTCCTTCATAGTATTGATGAGTTATAGAGCATTAGATTCTATAACAATGAAACTATACCCCAAGGAAATAGCTATTTTGAGAGGCTAAAAACTGCATAAATTTCAGATTCCATAGCTGATGAAGAGTAAATAGGGGACTGGAAACACCACAAGCATTGGCCCATATAATTTCTGCACACACCACCAATTATTACAGTCTCGTGGGAGTAAATAACATTAATGTTTATCTAGACCTAAGGGGGGATAGGTTTGCACCAATAAATCAAGGAAAACATAGATTTCATAGAAAAACTTTGAGGGGCAGCATAATTACTTCCGTTCAGATAGCTGATATGCACACGATCTATGTGATGCGTACCTCGACCCGTAACTATGCCTACAATTTATACTTTAATTTATACTTCAAAGGGTAGTATGCAAAAATTACTATATAATTTTAGAAAATATTTTGCACATCAGAGGTACTACGCAAGTATACGTATCGTATCCAGTAATACATGGCTCTATTAGAGTCCTGGTTATCGATCCCACAGGGAAGATTAATTTACGAAATTAATAGATTTTCAAATTAAAAGTAATTATAATTTTTATTTCTTTTCAAAAATTAGATTTCAAATTTTATGAAAATTCTACTAGATGCAAGTAAAGTAGCAATAAAGTAAAGGTTGATGTAAGTATAAATAAAACAAATTTCTCCTTCTCAATTAATCCAAGAATTTTCAGAAAAAATATCATTCGTGGAGAACTTGAAATTATGGTATTGCGCAAAATAGAAGAATCATATTCTTTACCTTCGCTCGACAGTATAAAGAACATTGGCTAATCTATAAATTGGTTCAGGATGTATTATTAGTAGAATGGGTTAATCTAGACTCTCACTTCTAGATATCCAAGGGTGGCTATGGTCGGCCCTACTAGTGACCCGTTCCCATTCTATAAACAAAATTATTAGAATTTAGTCTATCACTAGAAAAAATAATTAATTTTATGCCAAATAAATAATATTTTTCTATTTATTTGCACTTCATCTTGAATAACCCACACATGGCCTTCGATTACCCAAAGATTCATGTGATATCTACTAGTTAAGAACTCATCTCTAGATAGGTATCAGAATTCTTCAATAGATTTTAACAATTCAAATGGCCAGTTTAAAGAGTAAATTAAGATCAGGTATGAATATCATCGCAATAATTTTTAAAATTAAGTTTAAGTTCTCCAACGAAATCAAAGTATCCTTATTATCTTTTCATGGTTGAACGGAGAAAGAAAAGTAACTACTCAAACCACATTGAATTCACACAACAAAACATATTTATAAAACTTTGAACCAAGTTACAAATACTTATTTGGAATGTTCTTTCAAGTGATCCTTTGACTCCAACTAACTCCAATGCAAAGTACAAGACTTCAACAGCACCAACTCTTACAGACTCACACTTACTGCTCAAGGAATTGAGGAGTAACACTCAAAATAACTAAAATGAACTCACTAAATACTTAGAATATATGGTGGCTCTCTAAAACTATCTCCGGAAGCTGGAGAGCTAAAAGGGAGGCCGGATCTCTATAAAAATGTCTCTTATTTATAGATCTTCAAAAAAGACCAGGGGTTGCTTAAGTCACCTCTTCAAAATTCGTCCAAATTCAATGAATCTTCTAGAAAGTAACTGTGGCACCTAGGTGCCGGACTCCGTGACCAATCTTCACACCCCTTCACTTTGAATCGCACCTCTTCGTGATTAAAATCGTTTTCCTATGTCCAGATGCATTGTATCACATGTCCTATGAATCAGGAGAAACTTCCAGTCTTCTAGAAGGGCTGATAACTGCTTAACACTGTCAAAATAACTTCTCAAAGTTGTCCAAAATCTTATATGCTTCAGTATCAAACTGGCGCCTAGACCCAGACCTATAATTTTGGCAACTTTATTTTTTAGCTCTATTTTTGCTTCTTTTTGCTCATTTTTCCTTCTTGAACTCTTTTTTTCATCACCTACATCCGAAAACATAAAAATACCTTTCATTAAAGCATAATATTCTTAAAAATTTAATCATAAATAAGGCATAAAAATAGGCACTTTTTTAAGTGGATCAAATTCCCCCAAACTTAAATGTTACTTGTCCTCAAGTAACCCTTTTTATTACATGAAATGTATAACATTTTGAATGAAGTATAAATATTTAAGATTCCTTGTAATTTTTGGTTTTATAAATGCTCTAGTAAATCATTAACCAAATTTTACTAATTAAGGTTAATTTTAAGAATTTAAAGAATACTTAACTTCCAAATCATAAGATTTTAAAATTTTTCATTTATTTCAAGAGTAATTGTAATTTATCATATTAAGGTCACATAGATAATTTACAAGAAAAAGACTTCAATGAAAATTTTTTTCGTAAGGATGCTTGTACATAAAAATTAAGTTAAAAATGTACTTATTTTTCTTCCTATAAGATAATTCAAGTGAAGCCAATTTTTGATTAGGCATTTCCTTAAGCTTCTCCTCACATTTTTTTCCTTTTTTTAAGGATATTTTCCAATCTCCTTTTTCACAATTCGTGAGGATTACTATATATGGATAGCCTGTTAATGATTTTGAACTTCACTATCCTTAACTTATATTTAAAAACTTATACATTTTCACTTAAAAAATATGACATTCTTAATAAGTATTTTTCAAAAATTATTTCAATCTTTTTTCATTCAAGTATTAATCTTGATTCCTTAGTATTTCAAAAATACAATTCCCTTTACTATGAATAGAAAAATTTTTAATCTTATTATTCTTTAAGTTAAATAATTATATTTTTAAAATCAATCAAAATAATTGAAATTTTAGTTAAGTTTACTAAACTATTTATAAATTCAAAAATTTAAGTAATCTTAAATAAATTTTACATTCCTTATGCTATGTTAATATTATTAAAGAAAATATTAGTAATTAAGGACAAATAATATTTAAATTTCAAAGAATTTTTCCCTTCCCCCAAACTTTAGTTTTGGTATATACATGAATCATGAAAATTTCTAAAGCATGAGAGAATGAATAACATATTTGTACCATGAATTTTGCTAAGTATATGAAAAATAATCTAGAAATAAAAATTTTATTTTTATACATGCTTTTTATGAATATAAAAGAAAGGTTTAAGCATAGATAGATAAATTTTAGTAAGCAGAATCAATTTCTACAAAAATTATTTTT
Organism: Papilionanthe hookeriana x Papilionanthe teres; assembly: GCA_022702705.1. Taxonomy (NCBI): domain Eukaryota; kingdom Viridiplantae; phylum Streptophyta; class Magnoliopsida; order Asparagales; family Orchidaceae; genus Papilionanthe; species Papilionanthe hookeriana x Papilionanthe teres. The sequence goes on along the minus strand of CM040439.1, from coordinate 66,350,736 downwards.
TTTACAAATTTAAACAAAAATAACTAAACTAAACAGGTATACTGATTACTATACTAAAACATAAACAAAACATCTCATTACAGAAATAAACTCTAACAAATTAACAATCATCAATACAACAATAAGTGTCTCAGAATCAATATACTATAAACATCAAAAGTATACTAACATCAATAGTGCATCAAACATAAAAGCAAATCACAACATACATCCAAAACTAACACACTAACAAAACATAACATAAATAACACAACTACACAATCCTAGAAATCTACGCATCACTAGCAGTCTCCTTATCCTCATCATCATCAAAAGAAAAGTCTACATTCTTATTCTAGATATAAAATGGTGAGAATCTTGGGCAGGTCGGGAACTGAACTGAATGATCACCCTTAAGGAATTTAATAAGACTCTCAGAATACTCTGCATCAAAATCACTCTTCCTCTGGTTGTACTCAGAAAGATGATCCAATTTAAAATCTATAGTATCCACTATACACTTGATTAAAAGTAACATATTCTGCTGCTCTATAAATTTTTCATGCATATTTTCCCAAAAATTAGATGGTGGCTCAGCAGCAGAAGTAGAGGCTCGAGAAGTAGAAGGTTTACCTGAAGTAGGTAATGAACTAAAGGGTGCGGTAGAACTCTTACCTCGAAGTCGATTATAAATACTAACACTTTCTCATCTAATGGGCTTGGTAGACTTGAGCTTTTCCTCTGAAATCTCAGCAACAACTCCTGCACTTTCTCATAGAGAATAAATCAGAGATGGGAATCCCAATCCCACAGAAGTTCTAGAACAAGCAGTGGCCTTTATAGAATCATAAATAATACTCCTAACATCAATTGGCTTCCTCTCCTGTATGCAGTAGTTGAGGATGGCTCTGTCCTTTGTGATCTCACTCCAATGGTTGGATGGAAGGAGCCGAGCAGAAATAAAGTATGTCATGCCTTAGAAAAACCATTTAGCTTAGAAGATGAAAATTTTACCCATTTCTCGTTTCGGATCTTCCAAGCTCCAGTACCATCAGTCAAATATGCAATAATCATCTCCAAATCTCCTTCAGATTGATATAATCCAGAATAGTAGCACTCGATGTTCAGTGGCAGGCCATAGAAAATGTTGATTCTCTCAGGAGTAAATCCTACTCCAACTCCTCTCACAAAGATCTCGTAATCTTCGTCATCCATAAAATTTGCATAAAATTCCCCGACGACATGGATAACAGCAATAACAGTGAAGTAGCAGAATCGTTGCTAGTTCAGTGCAATGATCGTATCTTCAATCCTTCCACCAGGATTGTAGAAACTCCTCTCCAAGATAAATTTTCTCATCGTAGCAAAGTCATTGTAATGGAAATGCGCTGTGGTAGTAGCAAATTTGCTGCGATCAAAGTTTTCTCGTTCTTTCCCTCGCTTAGATTTCAGAGCCATAAAAACGTAAGAGAAAGAAAATGCAAAATAAATTAAAGGATCAAAAGAATAAGCTTATTTAAGCTTTAAAAAACTTAAAAAAATTCAAATCCATGGATTAAACTCCAAAAATCCAAACTTTCAGTTTTGCTCAAAATTTGAAAAATCCATGGTGAAAATCAAAAATAAAAGGGTTAGAAGGTAGATCTGACCTCGAGATGAAGAAATCGAGTGATTTCAAGCTCAAAAACTCGAAAATTCTACCTAAAAATGGATCCCTAAGTGTGTTTTTCATGAAAAATGAAGGAAGGAGCTTAGGCATCGTTAATGTCGTCAGTTAGTTTAAAAGCCCGATTTTCGGGTTCAGGCCGAACCGACGCCTAGGCGCAGAATTCTGGCGCCTAGGCGCCGGACTCGTCTTACCAAAAATTTGATTTAAAAATTGTATTTTCCACCAAAACTTAACAAATTCAACTTCTAATTACTCACATGAGAGTATTACTCCAAATTCTAACTTCTAAACATTTCCACAAACAATTAAAATGATAAAATAGGTCCAACATTCAAACACAAGATAAAATCAAACTCTTCAATTCCATTTCACATTTTTCCATTCCAAGCTCAAGAAATTATAGGAAAATACTATAATAAGGTTCAACACTCTATAAACAAAACAAACATCACTATTTCAAAGCAAATTCACAATCAAACAACACACTTTAAACAATGAAAGAAAACACATAAACTAAATATTCAATTTACTAAAACATAACTAGATCACACCTAGAACACACCAACAATCTATTCCTCTCCAAACTTTGAATTTCCATCCCTCTCTCAATGAAGTTCGCTAGGCCAGCATGGATAGAAAACTAATGCCCTTGGAAATTTTAAAGTCGTCTTCTCGTCAATCCCTTTGTTCTTGGCATACATCTCCACTTCAGAATCATAAAAGGCCGCCACATGATCGAATTGAAGCTTCGTCTTCCATTCTAAGTGCTCGATTTGTTGATACATCTCATGCAGATGATTTCCAACACTTAGCACTTCCGCCTTCCAACACTTAGCACTTCCGCCTCAATCTTATCTAGATGACTGAATAATTTCTTCAAAATTATAGCAATAAATCCATTGAAATAAGGTTGGGGATCTTTAAAGACTTATCTCTTATCCCATTGCCATGATCTCCTCTCTCCATTGCTTCCAAGCTTCTCTTTTCTCCTCCAAAAGAGTTGTGCTGGATGAAATTAGGGTTGCTTAGAGATTGGGGACGAAGATAGGGTAGTTTTGTCGGCATATTTTTTAGGTTGAGTGTTGTATTTTGAAATGGGTCGCCTACAGAAATTGTCGGTGAATTTTAGATTTTAAATTTAATTTTAAGTATATATATATAATTTAGAAAGTAGCATTTGATTTTGAAAATAATTTTAAGTTTGAAAATTTTAATATATGAAATCAAATCGATCTCACAACCCAAATAGTTTATATAAACGAGCACCGCATCACAAACCGTGTATCTATCCTGAAGAATAGACACACTGCTTGATGATGGGGCTCGATTAAATAAACTCGAAGATTTGTGACATCCGTTCGGTTCCGCAAACCAATTTTATAAGCCGACAAGTTCCCCTACTTAATATAAAGGAATTAAGCAGGGTTTATATTACCTGGGTTCTTAAAGTTCCTTATAAGGGCAAGCCCCTATAGTTAATTACATCTTAAAAGTCTGAAGACAGTTAAGAAAACTCTCGATAATGATCAGTGTCTTTGCTCTCAAGAATTTCAAAGTTTAAGGTTTTCAATGGATTGGATTTTGGAAATTTCAAAAGGGATTAGCTCGAATTTTGGAACAATTAATTTTAGGAGTCCAAAAGAAGAGAAGTAGGAGAAGCTGAGGATCCAAGAAGAATCTTAGTAACTTCCCAAACTATCCTATTGTTTGGCTTCAATTTAAGAGTATATTAATTTTCAATCCTGCCAATTTTAATTAATTAGGGCTTATATTCGTACGACATGATCATACAAATAGCTTGGAAGATGTGAGGGTTTGTGTCGTACCAAACGACTACCTCGATGTCCTAAGACCGGTTAGGGCTTAATTTGCATGACTTGAATATACAAATGCCTAACGAAAAGTTGAGGATTTATGTTGCACTAGGCAAACTACCTTGAAATCCTATGGCTTGGTCATTTAATTCTAAGAATAGTTTGCTGAAGTAGACACAAGTTTTTGCTGACGATGATGGCCGTGCTACCCACTATGCCCCAAGCTCCTTGTTGTTGTAGAGGTTTAGTTTTAGAAAGTGAAAATCAAGAGATGAGAGAAGTGTTTTGGTTTAGAAGAGTCTTAAAGTCCAAATGTTTTTTTATGTTTTATTAGGGGAATCTTAAAGTTGATTATAAAAACACCCGTTAAGATCTCACGGTTCCATCATTCAGGCACCGTTATTTTTATCGGATTCACTTTGTCCAGATGAATTTGCTAAACTCAACTGAATAAGTTCCACACTTTCATTTAGACCGTGGGAAATCCCGTTAACAACACGTAGGTTACATCATCCGAGGTATTCTAGATTATCCAATAAGACATTTTAATTTAGTTATAGTTGTAGTTTTATTTTCTGTTTGTGATTAAATTTTGAGTTGTTTTATACTTTGAAATGTTATGGCGGTGAATTTTATCTTGTTGTGGATTTTAATTTAGTTTTGTGTTTCAGTTTTGTGGCTATCTAAAGGTTTCAGTTTTCATGCAGGGTGACATTCTTGTTTAACATGCAAGAAAAGTAAAGTGCATACAGGTAAGTAAATTGCAATAAAATAAAAGCGTGCCTGTAGGGTCTTCCCATCATTCCAAGCTACACTTAAAGCACATGTTAAGGCATTTATATATGTTTGCAACAACACCTAGGTAAAGCTAAGGGAAGGTTTTGGTTGTCAACCAAAGTCCTAATCCTATAGCTAGTCAATCCCTATGACGTCTAGGTTCTTTTGTTTGTGTGGATGATTTTCTTCACCAAAGAACAATTAAGTTCGATTGTTCTTCTAAAACACCCCATCATATTCAGGAAGTGTTTAGGACGAGTTCTAAACATCTTTTCAATATTTTTGGGATTATTTTGAGTCCAAATGAGTTTTATTGTATTAGTGAATTGATCATCCAAAAATTTAGTTTAGTTTGTTTCTTACTCAGTGAATTAGGATGTTTGATTATCCTATGAGTAAAGTGAGATTTCACTTAATGCTCCATTTAAGAGTTATGATAACGCAAGCCTTTAAGGGCAAATTAATTTATTAAAGATTTTAGTGATTTAAAATTGGGATTGATGATTTAAAGTGGTTTAATTTATTTATGAAATTTTAATAATTTAAAGTTTGGAATAATGTTCGAGTTGTTTTAATTTAATTAAATCTTTACATTTTAAATGATCTCAATGTATTAGATTAATTTGGGTTGAAAGAGGTGTTTAGATTATTAAATTTAGATTTTAATGATTTAATTTTAATTTAATATTTTAATTTAATTGAAATATTTTAGGTCAATTTTTAATTGGTTTGATTTTTAATTATGAATTATTTTTGAGGTTGATTTTCTTTAATGTTTCAAATTTGTTTTAGATTTTTTTTCAAGTGATTTTTGAGATTAATTTTAAATGTTTTAAATTTATTTCAATTTGATTGTTAAATTACTTAATGTTTTAAGCTTTTAATTTAATTAAGGTTTATTTTCCTTTTAATTATTTAATTATTAATTTCAATTATCATTTTTGAGTTTGATTAAGAGTTGAATATTATTAAAGTGATTTATTTAGGGATCTTAAATTAAAGGGTTATAGTCTCCCTAAGTTATACTCCCCATTTTAATAATTCAAATCTCAATTAATCTTCCAAAATTTAAATTATTTAATTAATTAAGGTTTCATTTTTCTTTTTGATTATTAGAAATGATTAATGGGTTTCGACCCTTTAATTTCCCAAAATTCAATCATCTATGAGAAAATTAAGATCAAATATTTTACCCTCCATTTTGATTAAACCTAAAGTTTTAATTAGGGGTTAAAATTCTTAATTACTATTATGCCCTTTTAAGCCTAATTATTTCATAACTCGTCAAATTGAGCTCAAATGAGCTTGAAATTTTTATGTCACTTCACTCACATGTCAATTTAGACATTAGAGGAGAAAATGTGATTTTCCTGAATTTAATTTAATTTATATAATTATCTTAATGAAAAATAGGGATTTTCAATGGAAATTCAACAACATGACCAAGGCAAGGTTTATGTCCTTAAGAAAATTATGGGATTTCCCTATTAACCAGAGGACCACTTGGACCAATTTTGGTGATTTTTCAAATTATATTTTATTTATTATGATTATTTAGATTTTTGGAGTATTAATTAATAATAAAATAAAATTAAAGTTGAAAAATGGACTTTATATTTTTCATAAATCTCTCTGACCTCAACGAGTTGAGGGAACAAATTTTATATTTTTCAGATTTTTATTTGATTTATTAGAATTAATTTAGTGAAATGTAAGGAAATTTATTTTTTAATATTAAAAATTGTTTTAAGCCTTTAAAAATTCAATATCTTAACCTAGAGACTTGAGAAAAATATTTGGTTTGTTCCTAAGTGATTAGAAATTAAAATATGACATTTTTATGACTTTTAATATTTTTGTGATTTTTATTATTTTTTAATTATTAAAATATTAAAATATGATTAAAAATGAAAATTTTTAGAAAATTTTAATTTTAATTTTTTTAGACTCCCTTAACATCAAAGAAGACCCAAAACCATTTTGGTGAATTTTTTAAATGTATTTTTGGAGTTATGAATTTTTAAAGTTTAATTTTGGTCATATAACTTAGTTATTCCATTTAGTGGGACTAATCACCTCCAATTGGTTTCAAATTTTTATGTGAGGTTCCTCTAATCCTAAAGGCCAGTGGAGAATTATTTTCAAGTTATTTTGATGTGTGGTTAATCCTAATTAATTAAAATTGAATTTTGAGTGTTTAGGCCAATTAGGATTATTCTTAATGAATTAACTCAAACCATAATTTTCCTAGGTCCTCTGGTCCTAAGATAATTTCCCAAATTTTCCTAGAATTTTCTAAGTAACATGATAATTACTGGAATTAAAATATCAAAACAGGCACAAAAATTTGGAAAATCAATAACTTGCGATAGAGATGGCTCTCCGACCTTGGAAAATTCGTGGAATGTTCCCAAGATCAGAGGCTACAAAAGCCCAATGGTCTCATGCCATGGTGAATTGTCTATCCAAATGGAGAATTAAAACATTGAAATGAGTAAATAATTAATTAAAAATTAAATACTTATCAAATTAACTCAATTCTTTTTCCACATTGTTCTCCTCTATTCACTGAGCAAGAGGGTATTTTTAGTTTATTTTTATGGTTTTTCTATGCAAAGTTATGGATTTTTCAATTTTTATGTATTTAAATAAATAGGAAATAACCTATTTATCTACTTATTCAGCGTGACGCTGACTCAACCTCGACAGATCCGAAAACCCACGCGGCGCGCTCCCATTCGACGCCGCCATCTGACTCAGATACCACATGGCCCGCGGTCTCGCTCCATCCTTCAATCCGGTGTAATCTGGACCTTCCATTCGATACACGCGCGATCGAACGGCGCCAGGTCATCGTCTAAGACTGGTGTGTCCCGTGAGCTGTCCACACTAAAACCCTAAGATCTCTCTCATTTCTCAACAGATTTTCATTTTCTTAGGCTCTATGGATTCGTCTTGAGGAGACGAACACATCCATATGGTTTATATGCTATGAAATTAAGCCAAACAAAATACAGAATCGCTGGAAGCTCGGGAGGAAGAAGGGGTTCATACCTTGGCTCTGAGAAGTGAAGCTTTAATCAGAGAGTTGTGGCACCTTCGATTGCACCCAAGGAAGCTCCAGATGAAGTTTCTAGCTCTGGGGAATTGCCTAGGTATGAAAGTGACCAAGGCCGATTTCAAAGCTTGGCCGATAGAGAGGATGGCTGGCCTGGTGAGGGGGCTTTCACTGGGGAATTCCTTCTCTAGGTTTCGTGCAGGTGTGGGTGAGTTTAATTTTATTTTGGTGGAGGTTTCAGAGTTGTCTTGGTTTTTGGGTGGATTTTTCACTGAGAAATTGAGCTCTGTTAATAGGGATTAGGGCAAAGGGACACTGGGAGTCAATTGCTCTGGGTTAGGAGAAGGTCCTGGAGAAATTTTGGCAGAGTTTTGTTAAGCTCTGGTTCATCACCTCTATTGGCCGAGAGGTGGTGGTGTTTAAATAGAGGTGGCTGGAGTGCCTCCTGTGGGAGTCGAGGCTCGGGATCGACTGCTTCTATGCAAGGGAAGAACATGCCATGGTGTCCAATTAAGTCGGGACAAGTCGCAAGGGGAATTGAATTTTTGAATCCATTTAGACCTTTCGGCCATGGCGTTTTCCGGCGTCCCGGTGGTCGGCCGGCCAAGGTCAGGTCACCATCCGACTCAAGTGTGGTCGTGGGTTGAATTTGGTAAGGTCAATTGGCTATTGCCATGTGTAAGGAGGCTTGATTAAAATGGCATGGGGATAGGATCATTTTGGCTTGATTTTGGTTAATTCATGTATTTGGGTTTGGTGCACCCACCAAGGGACTGATTTGGGCTGAGGGAGGTCAGGTGAGTCACTCGGTTTGGAGTGGAGAAGTCCCCATCCAAATATATTTGGATTAATTTTGGGTTAGGGTGGAACATGGGTATGGTTAATGACTTTTAGGGATTGTTTAAAGGATCTCCTCCTTTTGCCATTTAGGGAGGGTTGACAATCCTAAGATTCTCATGGCTTCCATGTGGCTTAAGCATGGCTCCAAGGCTTGTCTATGGCTAGCGCATGGCTTGGCTCAATTTCATGGAAATGGGTTATTTGGAATTTTGAAAATTTTAAATTCTTTTGATGGGATTTGTCATGATGCCATTTTGGTTTGATCAACATGATGGATTTTGGACATAGGGGGTGGTCTTGATTGAATGGATGATCAATGAAGTTGTCATGTGAGCTTTAGAATAAATTTTGGGCTTTTTTGAACTTTGGTGAAAATGAGCTTTTAAAGGCTTTATGGAAGTGGACTTTTAGATTTTAAAATGGACTTTTGGATGAAAGTTTTGTGAAGGACCATTCCAAATAAATGTTTGGTTTAGTTTAGGGATGTATCATGAGTGATTTGGAAAAGGTTTGGTGTCATTTGAGTTGAATTGGATTTAATTTGGGACTTTTTGATAATGGGTTCATAATGGGACAAAAAGGACTAACTTGGGCTAAGGTTGGGGTAATGTTGGTTTTAATGTAAAATTAATGTTGCGAAATGTTTATGGGAGTGCTACAAAGAGTTTTCAATTTTGGTTGGGTTTTGATTTAGGGATTTGGGCCTATTTGGGTTAGGTTTAGGTTTAGGTCAATTTAGGGGTTTTTTGGTTTTGGGTTAGGTTTGGGTGGAGTTTAGGTTCAAATTTGGGGCAAATCAAGTTAGTGTTTTATTTGTGGGGATGTTAGGAAGGTTTTAGAAAAAGATTTTGGGGCTAATTGGATTTAGGTTGGGTTGGTTTGGGCTAAGTTTAGGTCATGGGCTAAAATTGGGCTTTATGATTCAAATTGAAATTGGATCCACATGTTGATGAAATTAGGTTTTGATTTGGTCTAAATTGGTATTAGGGACATGGAATTGAAGTTTAGAATTGAATTGGATCAACATTGAGGTCAATTGGAGTGGTTTGGTTTGACATTGGGTTCACTTTGGATTAAAAATGGGTCAAATTGGGGGTTTTGGTAAAAGTAAGGTAAATTAGCAAAATTAGCCTAAGGTGTAGTTGAACAAAATGAAATTATGAATATTTGAAAATTTCTGGAATTTTTTGGGAATTTATGGAATTTTTTGAATTTTTGGGTTAAAATGGTATTTTGGGTATTTGGAGGGTATTGGGAGGTATTTTTGGAATTTTTGGTATGTTTTGCCATGGATGATCAATTTGAGTGGGGAAAGTGTTTAGGATTGGTTTTGAGGAATGTTGGGTAATTTAGGCAATTTTGCAAATTTTGGGCAATTTCAAGGGCATTTGGTAGGCTTGGTGGGTTTAGGGTCCCGGGGATCAAAAATTGAAATTTTGAAAAATGAAGATTGATCAAGTGTGAGTGAAATGAAATCATTTTGGTTGAGCCATGAAGCCATATTAAGCTCACAAAATCCATGAGAGGACTCATCTTAGGCACTCAACATGTTGTTCCTAACCCTCTTAGCCAGGGGCCTAGGGGTTGAGTTCCATCCATATGAGTTACCTACATGAGTCAGGGAGTCAAATTGGTTAAAGGTATTTTTAAGGTTTGGAATGTGTGGGTGGGAGTGTGGTGTGTGCAAGCTTACCCTCACCAGGACCAGACCACCCAGGGTAATCCTTAGGCCAAAGAGTCCTATAGGAAACTCATCCTTTAAACCTCCACATTTGATTTTAACCCTCCAAGTGGCTTGGGGGTTTATAGTCAAACTTGTGGGGTTTGAAGGGAGCCAAGAAGTGTTTTGAATTTCTAAGTGATCGGTCCCATTTTTAGTGTTCTAAGATAGTCAAGGAGAAACCCTATGACTTGATCCTAAGTACTAAGAAGAGAGAAGAGAAAAGACCTCATAAAAAATGAGGTCAACAAATGGACCCCCAATAGGTGTGGTGTGCTAACCAAGCACACTGCGCGTATTGCCGTTGACCGAAAGATCAACAGAACCAACATAGACGTCTAAGTGACACACTTAGAACGAAGCACAAAAAAAAATTCTGTTGGGGAGTAACAGGTAAATCTCCAAGACTGAAGATTACAGAACTCTCGCTGGGGAAGAGAAAAGAAGGTAAATTCTAGATCACAAGATCTAGAGAAATTCGATTTTAGATTCGTTTAATTTTCTGTTTCAAGTTTTAATGTGTGAGTTTGGATTTTGGTTTGAGTTTCAATTCCGATTGAAGTTTGATTTAAGATTTATTTCAAGAGGGATTTCGTGGAAATCCGTGATTTGAGATGAGCGTCGAAACCTAGATTCGAGCCTTGGGATTTGAAGAGAATTAGAATTCAGGCTCTAGCCTTAAGAAGAGAGTTAGAATTTGAAGAGAACTAGAATTTAGGCTCTAGCCTCAAGAAGAGAGTTGAATTTTAGGATTCATCCTTGGAAATTTGAAAGAGAGCTAGAAGTTCGGCTCTAGCCTCGAAGAGAACTGGAAGTTTAGCTCTAGCCTCGAAAGTTTGAAAGAGAGCTAGAAGTTCGGCTCTAGCCTCGAAGAGAACTGGAAGTAATGCTCCAGCCTCGGAAGTTCGAAAGAGAGCTAGAAGTTCGGCTTTAGCCTCGAAGAGAACTAGAAGTTCGGCTCCAGCCTCAGAAATTTGAAAGAGAGCTAGAAGTTTGGCTCTAGCCTCGAAGAGAACTGGAAGCTCGGCTCTAGCCTCGGAAATTTGAAAGAAATTTGAAAGAGAGCTAGAAGTTCGGCTCTAGCCTCAAAGAGAACTGGAAGTTCAGCTCCAGACTCAGAAATTTGAAAGAGAGCTAGAAGTTCGGCTCTAGCCTCGAAGAGAACTGGAAGTTCGGCTCCAACCTCAGAAATTTGAAAGAGAGCTAGAAGTTCGGCTCTAGCCTTGAAGAGAACTGAAAGTTTGGCTCCAGCCTCGGAAGTTTCAAAGAGAGCTAGAAGTTCGGCTCTAGCCTCGAAGAGAATTGGAAGTTCTCTCCAGCCTCGGAAGTTTGAAAGAGAGCTAGAAGTTCGGCTCTAGCCTCAAAGAGAACTGGAAGTTCGGCTCCAAATTTCGGAAATTTGAAAGAGAGCTAGAAGTTCGGCCGTAGCCTCGAAGAGAATCGGAAGTTCGGCTCCAGCCTCAGAAGTTTGAAAGAGAGCTAGAAGTTCGACTCTAGCCTCGAAGAGAACTGGAAGTTCGGATCCAACCTCGGAAATTTGAAAGAGAGCTAGAAGTTCGGCTCTAGCCTCGAAGAGAACTGGAAGTTCGGCTCCAGCTTCAGAAATTTGATCTATATGAAGAGGGACCCAATCCCTTGCCATCAGAACCAAATTGAACAAAGTTCGTGGTTCCGTGTCAATAGGACTAGTTGATCCTCTGACACACTGAGGAAGGAGAATTAAAAGGTTGGAATTGAAGAATTCAGAATGAAAATCAGCCTGAGATTTAGATTTTTATTAGTGATTCGATTTCATTTTTGTTTATTTAGAGTTCGTGTTAATTTGGAGTTTATTTTGACATTCAGATTCTTAAAAAGAAGGAATTCCTTATTCATTTTCTTTCTCTTTTCGTTCTTTGTTCGAAGTTCATTTAGCTTAATGGCGTTTCCCAGTCAATTTGCACAAAAAGAAGTGAAGGCAGAACATGACATGATCATCCTCATTCCAATCTGTTGAAAATACATCATACAACTTGATCTAAAACATGATGATATTTTCCTCAAAAATTCAGTATCTCATACAATCCTCATAAATCCAAAACAGATTATGTAAGATTCTTGTTGATTCTTCCAAAAGCATTTGCCAAAATCCATGTCTAAATAGTAAGATACATGGATAATAACATTACCTTCCAAGCCACCCTTGGTAGGAATGGCGTACGGATGTGCATCGGAGGTGTGCTATCTCCCATGTAACTCACAGCTCGTAGGGCCGGAGACTCTCTAACTCTGGATCTGGCTGAAAATGAAAAGGCATCTTACTGTCGTCCATCCTTCTGAAGGTGATGGAGATTCGCTCAACAGGCACTCCTGGGATGCAGTGTTTTGCTATGTCTGCTCCATTTCCTTTTAATACCATGACGGAACCTACCGGTAGTGGTATTTCCACCGGCCCTCGGAATTTTTCGTGGCCCACTATCCGGAGGTCAGATCTGAACATGATATTACAATGGTTGACAAAAGAGACTGTGCAGAAAGGTCTGACAAAGTCATGATGGTCTATGTGTGGAGGTATGCAGTCGCCCTCCTTGTAAATGTTAATGATGTAGCTATTGGGTATGCAACTGTGCAGCAATACCCTCCATGTCACCATCCTTTTTACCATTCTTTTGATAATCCTTGGCATCAGATCCACCTCACTGTGACGGAGTATCCCTGATGGATTTCCTTTTCTGTCTTCTGCAAAGTTGTAGCAACACCCGCACTGGATAGTAACTCTTCCTTTTCCTGCCATCCATCTTCGGGGTTCTAAATAGGTTTTCTCCCTCAGACGACCAGCTCGGCCCATTTTCTGAAGCTCGATAATGCAGTCCACAATCTGTTGTTGTTCGTAATCTGAGAACACATCCGTATGTAGCTCGAGGCCTTCTAGGATGTTGATCTTCCTACCTCGAATCCTTTCAAAATATTCAAAAGTTTTCTTCTCAACATTTTGCATCCTTTCCAGCTCATATTCCAAAATTATCTGCAATCGGCGAGGTCTAGTAACGTACTGTGGGATGAATGGTTCAACCCCAGCACGCTCTCCTGCATGTCTTGGCTCTTCGGGGATAGTTTCTATCGGGACATCCTCCGGGGTTGCTTTCGCAACAAGATTCTTCAAAACTGGTAGCTCTGTCTGGCATCGTGGTACTATCTCCATTTCTATTTTCCTCGAGATTTCTTTCATCCTTTCTGCTGTTCTTGGAATTGACTTCCTCCTTTCTGGCTCCTGATGAACCAATTTCCTTGAAGTACTTGCATTGACGGTAGCGACTGTCTCTTCATGTTGATCAGATGCCAGCTTGGTCAGCATCTTGCGAATGCGACGGTTCTTGTTTCTTCGTTGAGTAGGACTGAGAGTAGCTCTCCTTACTTCTTGAACTTCTGTGGGCATGGCACTGACAAGCCTGCCCTCTGCTGTAGCAACCATGGACTTAACTTTCTTGTCTTCTCCCATTTCATGAGCTGCGTTTGCTTTTCTTTTATTGCTAGTAGACGGCTGACTCGGGTCACCCAATTTCATCACTGTATGACTGCAGAGCTCTTCACGTTCAATCGGAGTCCAATTAGTCTTTTCGTACTATAGCCCAACCGGTGTGAAATCAGAGTCAATTTCAATCACGGCTCCATCCTTCATCCTCTTTTCATCGAGTGCTAGACTCACGCCATTCTTAAAGTTCAGAACCAACCGCCAGTTCAACATTTCCCTGCGAAAAATAAGGAAAGGATCAGGGGCTGTACTAAGAACAAGAACAATAAGAAAACATTTATTAATGAAAAATTTTATTTACTTCTTTTAAATTTTAAAGGAAGTAGGAAGAGATGAGGAAGGATCAGGAATGAATTGATTTAAAGGAAAAGATCAAAATTTTATCATTTCACATATTTTCTTTTTAACACATTTTTTGTTAATGATTTTTTTTATCATCCATTTTTTTCTTATATTTTGGGTTCGGACCCAGTTACGAATGATTACTCCACCCGTGTTTCTAGGAATGGGAATTCATTCTTCGAAACATCAGGTCGCGTAATACTTCTTCAAATATTGTCCATTAATTGGAAGCATAAGTCATTCTCCACGATAGTTAACAAGCTGGTAGGAACCCCCTGAGTAGACTGTCTCGACCATGAATGGTCCTTCCTAAGTTGATTCAAATTTACCTCCAATCTTGCAGTGTGCAAGAATAGGTCTTCTGAGTACTAGAACCAAATCACCGACTTTGAACGTCCTTGGGCGGACCAGTTTATTATGGGCCTGGATCATCTTGGCTTAATACAGTTCCAAATTTTGCTGTGTTGAAAGTCATTTCCCTTCTAAGCTTTCCAATTATTCTAGTCGTAATTTGGCATTTTCTTCTGTAGTGATCTTGTTCGCAACTGCAATTCTGAGTGATGGAAGCTGAACCTCTAAAGGGAAAAACGGCTTCGGACCCGTACACTAGAGCGTAAGGAGTGGACTGAGTAGGAGTTCTGAAAGTTGTTATGTAGGCCCATAAGGCTTCTAACAACTTCTTGTGCCAATTTCTTTTGTTATCATCCAAAATTTTCTTTAATATTTGAACAAGAGTTTTATTAAAAGCTTCGACCAAGCCTTTTGCTCTTAGGTAGTAGATCGTTAAATAGCGCCAGTCGATCCCGTGTCTTCTGACAAAATTGTTGATCTTCGTACTCTTGAACGCGGACCCATTATCTGAAATGATTCTGCGCGGTACACCGAAACGGTAGACAACTTGATTCTTGAAGAAATTTAGCACGTGGTGTGCCTTCACTTCTCTAAGCGGGACTGCTTCTGCCCAATTTGAAAAGTAATATGTAGCTGCAAGAATGAAGAGATGTCCTCTTGAAGAAGGCAGTTCTATCGGACCCACAATATCTGTGCCCCAACACTCAAATGGCCACGATACGATTGTTAGATGTAGCACATTTGGAGGTTGATGTAGAACCACTCCATGCACTTGGCATTGGTGACAACTCTTGGCGACCTTCATGCAATCGGTCATCATAGAGGGCCAGTAGTACCCTAGTCTTTTAATCTTCATCTTCATTTTCGGACCCGATTGATGAGCGCCACAAAGTCCTGAGTGCACTTCCTTAACAATTTCACGAGCCTCTGACTGGCAAAGGCACCTTAGCCACATCTGATCGAAAGACCTTCCATATAATGTATTATTTATTAATGCATAAGACAGAGTTCTTTTCTTAATCTGATGAGCTAATGACTTATCGTCCGGTAGGTTTCCTGTTTGCAAGTAGTCTATTAGCAGCTGACGCCAGTCTTCTGCATTTTCTGTTACTGCCGCAATTGTTTCTTCTTCTTTTCCTGACTTGTGTATCGTGTCCATGTCGAGCTGTGAGAGAACCTGACGTCCCTGAACTGACACTTCAACTAATTCATCCTGCAAGCAGGCAAATTCTTTTGCAAGGCAGGCTAACGCATCTACAAGAGCATTTTCTCTCCTGGGAATCTTGTAGATCGTTACATTCGGAATCTGCTCCAACAATTTCATGGCATACCAAAAGCACTGCTCTAGTCTTGGCTTTAGAATTTTGTATTGTCCTGCGACCTGTTGAATTATCAACTGAGAATCTCCATAGATGTTGATATCTGTTATCCCCATCTGAATGGTTAATTCCAATCCGATTATAAGGGCTTCGTATTCTGCTTCATTGTTTGTACACGGTACATTAACATCCCCCGCTCCGGTGTTATAAATATTAGTCCGATTCCTGCCTTACCGGGCACTATCATTTGCAATTATTTATTTCTATGTACTAAAGATGCTCCATCGAAGTACAGTTCCCAACGTCGATCGTCAGGGTCATCTAGGCTCATTACCTGCTCGTCTGGCAAGTCGTTGTTGAGAGGTGATTCTGCCGGTAAAGGGTATGCTGCGAGGAAGTCTGCTAGGACTTGTCCCTTTACGACACAAAAGGAACGAAAGTTATATCGAATTGCAATAGTATCATCGACCACCTAGCGAGTCTGCCGGAAAGCGTCGGGCGAATCATCAAATATGCAATGGATTAACTTTCGAGATAAGATTGACCTTGTGAGAAAGCATGTAATGCCTGAGCTTTTGAGCGGCGAAGATCAGGGCCAAACAATGCTTCTCAATTCGGGATACTTTACTTCTGTCAGAATTAGACGACGACTTAAGTAGTAGAGGGCTTTTTTTTTCCCCTCGTCATTGACCTGGGCTAGCAGGGCTCCAAAGGAGTCGTCTAAAGCCGTGGTGTAAAGTATCAATGGTCGTCCCGAGACTGGGGCTGCTAAGACAAGAGGTGTGATTAGGTATTGTTTGATGTCATCGAAGGCATGTTGACATTTAGAGTCCCAAGTAAACTTGGCATCCTTCTTAACCAAAGCAGAAAAAGGTTGACACCTTTCTGACAAATTCGAAATAAAGCGTTGAAGATATGCCAGTTTTCCTTGAAAGGATAGTAATTGCTTCAAGGTTTTGGGAGGTGGCATTTCTAAGATAGCTGTCGGCATATTTTTTAGGTCGTGTGTTTTATTTTGAAAAGGGGGTCGCCTGACAGAAATTGTCGGTGAATTTTTAATTTAATTTAAATAAATAATTTGAAAAATAGTATTTGATTTTGAAAATAATTTTAAATTTGAAGATTTTAAGATATGAAATCAAACTAATCTCACATCCCAAATAGTTTATATAAACGAGCACCGCACCACAAACCGTGTATCTATCCCTAAGGATAGACACACTGCTTGATGGTGGGGCTCGATTAAACAAACTAAAAGATTTGTGACATCCGTTTGGTCCGCGAACCAATTTTATAAGCCGACAAATTCCCTGCTTAATATGAAAGCATTAAACAGGGTTTATATTACCTGGGTTCTTTAAAATTCCCTATAAGGGCAAGCCCCTATAGTTAATTACATCTTAAGTGACAGGAATCACCTAAGAAAACTCTCGATAATAATCAATAGTTCTGCTCTCAAGAATTTCAAATTTTAAGTTTTCAAGGGATTGAATTTTGGAATTTCAATAGGGAATGGATCAAATTTGGAACATTTTGTTTTGGGAATTCAAAGGAAGAAAGGTAGGAGAAATCACAGATTCGAAGCGAACTTCGGTAATTTCCCGACTATCCTATTGTTTGGCTTGAATTTAGAAAAGTCCTAATGTTTATTTAATATTTCAATCTTGCCAATTTTAATTAATTTGGACTTATATTTGTATGATAAAATCATACAAATAGCCTCGAAGATGTGAGGGTTTATGTCGTATCGGACGACTGCCTCGGAATCCTAAGACCGGTTAGGGCTTAATTTGCAATGCAAATGCCTAACAAAAGGTTGAGGGTTTATGTTGCACTAGGCAAACTACCTCGAAGTCCTATGGCTCTGTTGTTTAATTCTAGGAATGTTTAGCTGATGTAGACTCAGGTTTTGCTGATGACGATGGCCGTGCTGCCCACCATGCTACGAGCTCCTTGTTGTCGCGAGGTTTAGTTTTAGAAGTCATAAATCGGGAGATGAGAAAAGTGTTTTGGTTTAGAGAAAATCTTAATCTCCAAGTGTTTTCAATATTTTAATTAAAACAAATCTTAAAGTTGATTATAACAACACCGGTTAAGATCCCACGGTTCCATCCTTCCGGCATCGTTATTTTTATCGGATTCACTTAGTCCAGATGAATTTGCTAAACTCAATTGAATGAGTTCCACACTTTCATTTAGACCGTGGGAAATCCCGTTAGCAACACGTAGGTTACATCATCCAAGGTATTCCCGATCATCCAACAGGATGTTTTAATTTAGTTGTAATTGTAGTTTTGTGTTCTGTTTGTGATTAAATTTTGAGTTGTTTTATATTTTGAAATGTTGTGGCGGTGAATTTTATCTTGCAATGACTTTTAATTTAGTTTTGGTTTCAGTTTTAGGGACTATCCTAAAGGTGTGGGTTTTCATGCAACGAGTTGTTTATCATGCAAGAAAAGTAAGTGCGATGCGATTAAATAAATTGCAATAAGGTAAATTGCAATAAAATAAAAGCGTACCCGGAGGGTCTTCCCGTCATCCCAAGCTGCACTTAAAACAAAATTAGAATATTTAAGCAAGTTCCTAGGTAAAGCTAAGGGAAGGGTTATGGTTTTCTACCAAACTCCTAATCCTATAAGCTAGTCATTTCCTATGACGTCTGTGTCCTTGTGTTCTGGTTTGAGGACGATTTTCTTCATCAAAGAATAATTAATTTCAGTTGTTCTTATAAATATCCAATCATATCGAGGAAGTGCTTAAGAAGAATCTTAAACATCTTTTCAATATTTCTAGGATTATTTTAAGTCCAAGAGAATTTAATTATACAAATGAATTAATCGTCCGGGAGTTCAAGTTTTGTTATTATCTTGCTCATTGAACTAGGACATTTGAATATCCTATAAGTGAAGTAACATTTCATTTAACGTTCTGTTTAGGAGTTATGATAACCAAAGCTCTCGAGGGCAAATTGGTGTTCAAATGGTTTATGATTTAGTTTAACTTCAATTAACGGGTTTAAATTTGGAATAATATTCAAGTTGCTTTATATTTAATTTCTTTATGTTTTAGGTGATGTTGTTTAATTCAATTTAATTTAACTTTAATTTAATTTAATTTGGTTTAGTTTTAATTTTAATTTTGATTTAATTCAATTTAGTTTGATTTGATGTTAAATTAATTTAGTTTAATTTGATTTAATTTCCTTTAATTTAATTTAATTTGATTTAATTTTAATTTAATTTAATTTAATTTAATTTAATATGTTTTAATTTAATTTAATTTAATCTTTAATTTAATATTTTTTAATTTAATTTAGTTTAATTTAACTTAATTTAATTTAATTTAATTTTAATTTATTTATGTTTGATTTAATTTAATTTAATCTTTAATTTTATTTTTTAATTTTAATTTAATTGAAAATTTAAAAAGAGTTTAATAATTTAACTTTTTAATTTAATTTAATGATTAAGTCCTTTAACATCTTAAATCATTTTAATTAAGAATTAAATATTATTGAGATGATTAATTTAGGGATTTTTAAATTAAAGAATAAATTTCTTCCTAATAATATCCCTATTTTAATAATTCCATTTTTATTATTCTTCCAAATTTAATCAATTATTTAATTAAGGTTTATTTTAATTATCTTCAAATTGTTTAATAGGTTTCTACTCTTTAATTATTTAAATTTCAATCATCCAAATCAGATTAAGATCAAATATTTTATTTGTTAATTTTATAAAACCTAAAGTTTTAATTAAGAGTTAAAATTTTTAATTACCATTTTGCCCTTCAAGCTTAATAATTTCATAACTCACTAAATTGAGCTTAAATGAACTTGAAATTTTTATGTAACTTCACTCATATGCCAATAAAGACATGAGAGGAGAAAATGTGATTTTTCTGTATTTAATTTATTTATGTAATTATTTTTGGTGGAAAATAGGAATTTCCAAGGAAAATTTAATAATATGACCAAGGGGAAGTTTCTGTCCTTAAGAAAATTATGGGACATTGCTAATGACTAGAGGACCACTTGGACCAATTTTGGTGATTTTTTGAATTATATTATTTTTATTATAATTATTTTAAGTTTTGGAGTATTAACTAATTTAAAAATAAAATAAAGGTTGAAAAATAAATTTTATATTTTTCAAAAATCTCTCTGATATCAAGGAAATTAGAGAATCAATTTTTGCAATTTTTTGATTTTTCTTTGATTTATCATAATTATTTTAGTGAAAATGCTAGAAAATACATTTTTTTTAATTTTAAAATTACCCTAGGGCTTTAAAATTTAATATCTCATTAAATAGACCTAAGAAAAATATGAGATTTGTTCCTAAGTGATTAAAATTCAAAATGTGACATTTTGGTGAATTTTATTATTTTTGTGATTTTTATTATTTTAAAATTATTAAAATATTAAAATAATACCAAAAAATTAACTTTTTTAGAAAATTGAAATTTTAATTTTCTTAAGTTCCCCTGATATCAGAGAGGCTCCAAAACCAATTTGGTGGATTTTTGAAAGGTATTTTGAAAGTTATGAATTTTTAAAGTTTAAAATGGCTAAATGGCTTAATCAACCCATTTAGTAGGGCTAACCAAGTCCAATTGACTTCAAATTTTTATGGTGGGTTCCTCTGATCCTAAAGGTCAGTGGAGAATTGATTTCAAGTCAATTTGATGTATGGTTAGCTCTAATTAATTAAGGAGCTATTTTAGGTGTTTAAGCCAATTAGGGTTATTTTAAATGAACTAATTCAAAGCCTATTTTTCCTAGGGTCCTCTGGTCATAAGAAACATCACCAAATTTTCTTAGAATTTATTTCACAACATGCTAATTATTGGATTTAAAATACTCAAAACAGTAACATGAATTTGAAAAATCAATAACTTCTCATAGAGATGACCTCTGACTTTGGAAAATTCAGGGAATGTTCCCAAATTCAGAGGCATCAAAAGCCCTATGGTCTCATGCCATGGTGAATTTGCTATATGTATGGAGAATTAAAAAAATGCAGAAGGGAAATAAATCATTAAAAATAAAATACTTGATGAAATTAAATAATTTCTTTTCCACATTATTCTCCTCTCGTTCACCGAGCAAGAGGGTATTTTTATTTTATTTTTTTGATTTTCCTACAAAAAGTTATGCATTTTTGAAGTTTAGGGGAATTAAATAAATCAAAAATACCCTAATTTTCTATTTATCCATGCGGCGCCGCGTCAACCTCGGCAGCTCCGAAAGGCCACACGGCGCTTTCTGGTTCGACGCCGCCATCTGACTCAGCGCTCCGGGGCCCCGCTGTGTCGTTCCATCTCCTGATCCGACGCGATCCTGGCCGTCCGTCCGCGCGTGTATTAAATGGACGGCATCCGTTCATCGTCCCCAAGCGTCCTCACCCGAGAGCCGTCCACACTAAATCCCTAATATCTCACTCAAAACTCAATAGATTTTCGTATTCTTATGCTCTATGGATTCGTCTTGAAGAGACGAATACATCTATACGGTGATCATGCATTGAAATTAAAGCATTTGAAATGGAGAATCTCCGAAGCTCGGGATGAAGAATTAGCTCATACCTTTGCTCGGAGAAGTGTGGCTTCAATTCGAGGGTTGTGTCACCTTCGATTGGATCCCAGCAAGCTCCGCATGAAGTCTCCCGGTCCGATGAATCGCCTAGGTATGATTTCAACCACAGCTGATCACAAAGCTTGGAGGCTGGAGCAACTGGGTGGCCTGGAGAGGGGGCTTTTGCTGTTGGACTCCTTCTCTTGGTCTGGTGAAGGTGTAGGACCAATCAATTTGAGGATTGATCCACCATGGAGAAGTGTCCTGGTTTTGGGTGGAATTTTGGCTGAGAAATTGGGTTCTGTTGGTGGGGATTAGGGCAAATTGGCACTAGGGATCAACTGCTCTAAGTATGGAGAGTGATCTGGAATAATTTTGGCAGGGTTTCAGTAAGATCTGGTTCAACACCCCTCATGGCCGACAGGGGGTGGTGTTTAAATAGGAGAGGGTGGAGGGCCTCCCAGGGAGAGTTAGGGCTTGGGATCAACTGCTCTTGGCAAGAGAAGAACAGCTACAATGGCCACTCTGGGATGGGGCGGCTCGGCGAGTGAGAATTTCAAGTTTGGGCTCACATGTGAGCTCTCGGCCTGGTGGTTTCGGCGGGCCGTGGTGGTTGCAAAGTGACCATATTCATTACAATTGAAACACTTAACCTTGGATTTATCGAAGTTACATGGCTTTCGGTCTTTTATTGCGTTCATCGTTTCCTCGATCTCCACTTTTGTTATTGGAAGAACCTTCATCTCTCTTTACCTTGGGATTCTTGCCTCCCACTCCGGCCTAGGTAAGAAGCAACCGATCTTCACTCAGCCTTTAAGTGCAATCGCCCCCCTTAAATCCTTCCTCGAATGTTATGAGACGACCTATTGTTAGAAATTTATGTAGAACTTTATGACACTAATTCTAAAAATACATAATAAATAAGCATCTTTTTAAATTTATGATTTTCTACATATATATAAAAAGTAACACATATCTCGTATTCATTGATGATAAAATTCCGATCTTGAAGAGATGGAGTTTCTCTCTAATCTTTTTCAACTTTCCGTACTTTCTAATGGAGGGAAATGTACGGGGTGTGTTAGGAAGAGAGACCTATTCTCTAAATTACGCTCTATTTAACACCATCCATCAGCTTATGATTAACCAATATGATTTATGATAATTTAATAAATTAATTAATTTTTATTATTAAATCAATGACACAAGTTAGTAACCTCATTCATTTTAGGGGTTACAGGCTGTGTTACAAATATAAATATCATAAGTAATGACATAAATAGCATAAGTTTTCATGAGTTATAAAATTAATAACTTAAGTTATAATTTATTATAACATAAGTTATGAGTTAAGAAAATAAATAACTTTAAATTATTATAAGTTATAAAAATAAATAGCTTAAGCTATAATTTATTATGACATAAGTTATGAGTTAAGAAAATAACTAACTTAAGTTAGCATAAATTAACATTTATTATAACATAAAGTTATGAATTAAGAAAATAAAGAACTTATGTTATAAAATTAATGTCATAAGTTATTGATACGTTATTAAAATAAATGTGAGTCACAAATAAAAATTTAACATTCTCCCACTTGGCTCACATAATTTTAATATTACATAACATAATGCATAAAATGTAAGATAAATCCTTCATTACATTGGTTAAATCATAAATATTTAATAAGTATGAAATTAATATGAATCATGGATGTTGTGTATCAATTTATCGACAATGCTTCTTTCCATGTATCACAATATCAGTTATATACTTAGCATAATGAGAATTAACATCATGATCTCATAATGTCTATTAAAAAACAAATCTTGTTTAAACATGCAACATAAAGTGTACACTAACGATAAAAAAGATTTATAAGTATCGTAAACAAGAAAAAATTGAGCTCAATGTGTCAAACACGAAGAGCATAAAACTAATAAAGGGTTTTGGTAATGCTCATTCTCACTACATGTTCGTTAAATGCCTTCGGTGGCAACCCTTTCATTAAAGGATCCGCAATCATGATATTGGTGCCGATATGCTCAATCGACACTCTATGTTTCGACCTCTTCATTACGGTAAGGTATTTTAATTCCATGTGTTTAGCTCCGTAATACTTGTCATTTTGGAAAAGAAGACTGCTGCGGAGTTATCATAATACCTTCAACGACTTTAACACTGCCGACAATTCCAAGTCCTCGAAATAAAATTTTGTACCCATAAACTCCCGAATTGTACTTCGAAGCAAGCCACACCAAATTCTTCCATAGTGGAAGCAACTATATTAGTTCGCTTCGCACTTATCCATGAGATTGCTCCTTTAGCCAAAAGGAACAAATAGTCAAATGTTGATTTTCCGGTATCAACACATGCAAAGAAAATCCGAATCCGAATATCCTATCACTTCAAGATCTTTAGATCTTCTATAAGTGAGCATGTAGTCCTTTTCGTTCCGTAGACACCTCAAAACTTTCTTTGCAGCTTTCCAATGATCTATTCGTGGATTACTTTGATAATTCGCCTAGCATCCCGATAACAAAGCGAATGTCCGTCCGGTACAAGTTTCCGAGCATACATTAAGCTTCCAACAATAGATGCATAAGGAATTTCTTCCATTCGTTTACATTCCAAATCATTCGACACCGCATAAGGCTGAATTTATTCCTTTTCGAATTGGAGCAACACTCCTGTTAAGCACCCTTCCATATTGAATCTCTTAAGAACTCTTTCGATATATGGTTTTCGAGACAATCCTAAATAACTTCGTGATCTATCACAAAATACTTCGATTCTAATCACATAGGATGCCTCACTCATATCTTTCATTTTAAAGTTCTTAAGAGAAAATCTTAGTTTCATATAATAAACCAATATCATTAGTCGCAAGATGTCATCAACATACAAACAAGAAGAAATATTATCTTGCTCTACCGACCTTTAGATATATACACCGATCAATAAGATTTCCTTTAAATCTAAAGGACGTGCGATGGCATCATCGAACTTAAGATACCATTATCAAGAAGCTTCGCTAAGTCGTATATCGATTTCTTAAGTTTACACACCATGTGTTCCTTTCCTTCAACCAAAATCCTTCAAAGTTGACTCATGATCCACTTTTAGTATGTATGCAATTTATGTTTATAACAACGGCACCAAAAACTCGATTCCGCTTTAAATATACATATATGATTTAACGCATAACGCATTCACGCAAGATACGTATCGTATCAAGTAATACAGTGGATCTAGTGGAGTCTCCGTTATCGATCCCATTGTGGAAGTTTTTACCGTATTTGTTATCGCCTAAATTTAAAGGAATTACTTACTAATATAGTAAACTAAAATTAAAAGTAACTATCGCAACTAAAGTAAACTAATGCTTGAAATAAGTTGATTTAAATAATCTCGTAAAAAAGTATCCTTCTCCTTGTTTTTAGAAAATTAAGTGAATGATGAATTTAAATAGAATTTTTAAATTGTATTGTGACAAATAGGAGCATTCCTATTCTTTACTTTATCCAGCAAGAACATCGATTAATCCTATGTTTGATTACCGAATCATGGCCAGCTCGGGAGGATATCGGCCGCCACTTCGTAGCTCCCACGTTCCCCTCACCTCGAGGGCTAACATCTACACTTCGATTTAAATGTTAGGACCGAATTGAGTATTTTAGTTCCGTCACACTAAAATATCCAATTCTACGCCCGATAATTAATATTTCCCTATTTATTTTGCACCCGCCTTCCAAGGCTTTTCGACTCTCCATGAATATTGATGTAATTTTTACTATAGTTGATAATTCAACATATTTTAACTACCCAATTCGTCGCATTGAAAGTAAATTAAGTTTTAAGTAAAAATTATCACAATTTATTTTTTAATATTATATTATGTGCTTCTATTTAATTTCATCAATCCGCATAATTTTCATAAACAAGGAGAAAGACTAAGAAAACTACTCAAAATGCATAAAAATAAACAAAGCATGGATTTCATTTAAAGTTAACAACAATAAACAAAGATACTTATCTTAATTCTCCCTCGCGTACCTCGAGGTTCCTTTCGACTTTTCCTTCTGCAAGACAAAGAAACTAAATAGCACTCAATTAAACTAATGAACTCACTAAACACACTCAAACTAAATTAAACTCACACAAATGACACTTAAGAAAATGAAAAGAGACTAAGACTCTCTAAAAATGTATACCTTAGGACACTGTATTCGGCCTCATTTGCGAGGTAAGTAAAGGTCCAAGGGGCGCTTAAACACCTCTTCAAAAAGTGTCCAGTTCAATGTATATGCATTTTGAACTAGCTCGCCGTCACGGAAACGACTCGCTCACGTGGCCGAGAAGGTCTTCAAACCACGCGATCCGCCGTCGGCGGCTCGGCTCGTCGGCGAGGTAGTTGCACCCTTCATACCCCTCCTCACGATCTCGTCGTCGGCGGCCTCGATCTCACCGTCGGCGAAGTAGTTATATTTGCATGAATTTCCTCCTTTTGATCCAAATTTAAGTTCCATTTCATGCTTTTTGCTTCCATCACTTATAAATCTTTATTCCTACAATAAAATAAAGAAAAATACATTTCTTTAGCAATTTCATCAAAAATAAATATATGAATTTCTACGTATTTTTCTCTGTGATCAAAATCCCCCAAACTTAATTATTACTTGTCCTCAAGTAATTTTAATACTAAATAAAAATAATGATTTCTATAATAGAATTTTTCAACTCGATAAGATATGAATTAAATTTAAATAACATTATAATAAAGTCAATGTAAATATTTCTAAGTAATTAAATTAACTTTATAGAGATAAGATTATTTAGTTATCAACTCTAAGATTTCTAAACTTTCTATTTATTTCGTGAATTACTATATTTAAAATAGTAAATTACTTAAGATATTTAGATGACAGAAGTTCAAGAAACATTATTTAGTAAAATACTAATCCATAATATAAGTTTAGAAATATAATTAAGTTCTTACCCTAGGCTGATTCCATTAGCTAATTTTTGATAAGGCATCTCCTCAAGCTTCTCCTCACTTATATTTTTCTTTTCTTTTCTTTTCTTTTCTTTTTTTTTCTTTTTCAAGTGAGGATTACCGTATCCGGATAGCCCGTTAATAATTTTGAACTTCAATTTCTTCAAATTAAACTTAAAATATTTCTTTGCTTATATATATTTCATATAAACTCTTTATCATCGAGTTTCTATACTTTCTTTTTCACTTAAATACTAAGAATTTTCAATTTTTAGAATATAGTTTCCTTACTTTAAATAGTTTACTATATTCTTATTCCTTTAACCAAATATCTTATTCCATTAATTAATCAATTACTAGAAATATTTCTTTATCTTTATATAATAATTAAATAAAGTAACTCATATTTATCAATTGAAAAATTACTATGTAAAATCATTTAATAATAAATTTTTTAAATAAATTTCGAGAACAATTTAATAATTAAATTTGTATTTTTACTCTTCCCCAAACTTAAATTTTTCTATCTATACTACATAGTGAAAAAGGGAAAGTATATAAATAAAATTCATCATACCTTTCGAGCTTTAGGTATTTCTTTTGAAATTTTCTGTGCTTTTTCATTACTTTCATTAACCCGTGTTGTTAGTATTCTTCCACATATAATATTTAAAAAGAAAGTGTTATGGATGGAAATTTTAAAATAAGTATCAAACATAACAAAGAAAACATAATATGTTAATACACATACATTTAAAATTTAAACAATACATTAAAGAAAGACTAACATCCTATATATATAAAAATCTTGCAACTCACTTAACACACAATAAATTTAATATCAACGTCAAGCAAACAAACAACATATCAAGTCCAAAGTCCACGTAAAGTACTAAAATATTACATACGTAAATAATAAAGTTTGCAAAACAACAAATCTAAACAAACCAAACAAACTAAAAAAAGACTTAATCTTCTACATTAAAATCCCAAACTATGTCATCTCCCCGATCTCTAGCCGAGATGGCCGAGCAGTTTGCACTGCCATCAATCTGGGCACTCAGAGCATAACATCTAAATCACCACTTCTATATCGACGCCGCCTTCATAGTATGCAATCTCGTACTCTCGAATGTCGCCGGAGATATTCGCTATCATAATCGTGTCTTCTCTCCAAGCCCGATCCTTTTCGATCTATATGCTCAAATATTCTTTCCATATTTTCTTCAAATATCTCAAAACTTCTTTCTACTCAAAGGGTTAACTCATTCATCGCATCCTCAAGGTAGGAGTGGTGTACCGAGGGGTGGTTCATAACTAGTAGGTATATCTCTACTCAAGAAGGTACATAATCCCCCTTGTCTCAGATCTCCATCCTTCATAGGATTCATATTTCTTTATATTAGCCCGAGTAAGGGGTTTCATAGCTCTATCCATTTCTCATCATCTCTCGCTCTACCCTGCACTGGCAAAGTGCATGATAAGACCAGATGTCCTAGTCCTCCTCCACTTTCATTTCTATGGCGACTAATATGTTTTTATATATAATATTTCCCACATTAATACTCTTCAGTTCCGAATACAAATTAATCGTTTATCTCGTTACCCTCACTATGGTGGTAGGTAGTAAATAAAAGTAAACAAATAAAATAATGCCAGGCTTTAGATGTCGATTTAGCATAGAAAGAGGAAAGTTTACCCGTTCCCGCTGCTTTATCTTCCAGACTCTTTTCCATCAGTGAGGAAGTCGATCACTTTTCCAAAGGGTCCTTCCATAGTTCCAAAAGTTTCATACTCGCCGGTGTGTAGTTCGTACTTCATAATAAGCGTTTATTCTAAAGAAATAAATCCACAAAAAATCCTCTAACCTTAACCGGTGCAATCTCAACCTGTGTTAAGTTCGTATAAAATTCCTTCACAACTTTTACAAACAAGCCTGGTCACGTAACAAAAATTTTCCCCATCCTCGCTCCTTTATAACTCACTCTACTTCTCCTCCGTGATTTTTGAAAAACTCAATTCCGTATGCACTTTCTCGTCGAATATTTTGAAAATATCGAGTTTGTGCTCTTGCATTAATGAATCGGGTTTCATCATAATCTATTCGTCGCTTTTGTGGAGCCATTTCTCGATCTCAGGAAATTTACAAAAATTTTAACTAAACTCCCAAATATTACTAAGAAGGCTTCCTACAACAACTAAAATCCATTTAAATCACCTCTATGAAATTCTTCCAAGTATTTTCTTCACATTTCAAAATTTTTCAAAATATCCCAATGTAGAAGAAATTCATGGTGAAAATCAAAATTCTTGCATAGGAGTGAAGCTCTTACCAAGGGAAAAATGAAATCCGGTGTCAAAAGTGTTGAAATCGCTTCAAATCAGATCTCTCAAGCCCTAGGTCAGCTTTTTCGAAAATTGAGGAAATGGATGATGAATAGTATCGTCGATCGGTCAAATATAGGTTTTTTTGCGTTCTCGCTGTCAGCGAGGTTTTTCTCGCCGTCGGCGAACTAATTAATTCCATAAGGCAAAGTTTCGGAAAATCATTTACAAGGCCTTTGCCTTCATTGCTGGCCGGTTTTTCATTGCCGGCGAGATAATTCTCGCCGTTGGCGAGGTTCCAAAAATTTTAAATTTTTGAAATTCACAATCATTTTCAACTCGAATTACCTTTAATCAATCTTCGATCACTTAATTTAATAATAATACAAAGATTAGATACTTATACTCACAAAAAGTCACACAACACAAACAATATAACTTTATAAATGAAATCCACAAAACTTACAATTTTCACACCGACAACTTCACACATACTTAACTTAAATGTTCAAATCCATAACATCGCATCGCAATCCAAACCACAACACTCTAAATGTCGAGACATAACAATTTACAAATAATCTCATCAAATTCGAGATGATCAAATCAAAGTTCGACTCATAATAAAACTTAACTCCAAATCAAACACACACATATATATACAAATATAACAAAAACATAGAAATATTTCCTACTCTTCAGTGTCTGAACTAACATCTTCTCTGACATTTCCGATGCAACGCAAAAGACAACAATTCAGGAAGGGCCCTCGAAAGGGAATTCTACAATAAACATTCTTCATTAATTCAGTCCTTTATGTCTTAGTAAATGAATAAACTGGCCTCCAGATGTCCAGTATGATCAAAGTGCTCCTTTCATTCTCCAATCAATATGATCAAACATATCAGAGATATTGTCAATGGAATTCATCACATTTTGCAATTCTTTCTCCAATCCTTTAATCTTCTTCGTAATGAAATTAGTCTTACCGCAAAGGGCCTTGCTAAAGGATTGTTCTGTGATGCTCTGTCAGAAATAACGGTGATCTCATCATTGTTATCCAAAGTGGGAAACATATCAAGAGATCTAGGGGTTTCCATGGTAAAAAGTACTTTTTCCCAAGCCTCATAAGAAACTTGGTATTAACTCGCATAAAGCAAATATAAAAGAGATGGGTGTCCAAGTCCATGCACCGACCCATGCACAATTAATTCCAATGCAAACTTTACTATTATTGATCCAACATCGATAGGTAATCCAATTTGAATACGTAGTTTAAAATAAATTTCCTCATTCCTTTTCAAACTTTATTTACTCTCATGGTAGTAATAATTTTGATGATATAAAGAAATGTCGCTAAGCTGAGACGTGTTTAGAAGTGATGCGTAAAACTGACATACCCGTCTTCTCGTAACTCTCAATCATCCGGTTCATCGGTTAGGTATCTCAGATCTCGTTCCATATTGTATCTTGAAGGCACAAAAGTCGGAATAATGACAAACAGAGGTATTTTCTATAGAACACAATTCATTTACCCTTACAGAGTAAATGTTACCCATCTTCCTCTGACGTACACATTTCCATTGTTGATCACATGTAAATTAGAGTAAAACTCTTTAACTACCGGTATAACTACGTCGTGAAGTTGTATAACAAAATACCTCCCAATGCCGCCGTGCGATCATTTCTTCGATTTTTGTAGTAGAATCTTCTACCCTCTATCAAGAATCCTCTTTCTTTTCGATAAGTCTTTTCTTCATCAAGCCTTTGTTGAAGATTCGCTCGTGCCTCCGAACTCGACGAATTCTTTCCGTTTGAAAACTTTAGTTTTCGTGGTTTCTGTGAATTTGGAAGCCATTTCGATGGAATGGATTTATCTCTAGTCGTTCCTAAGGAAGAAAATGTAAATCGGATTTGGAATAATTTCTTACGAAGGAATGGCTTAGATCCGTCCAAAACCGCACGAAAATCTTTAAGAAACCAAATTTTTAATTGCCTCGCCTTCGGCGAAGTTCTCTCCATCGGCGACTTGCTTATAAACCGAATTTGCGGAATGGTCCACGATCTCACCGTCACGGTTCGAGTTTCGCCGTCTCGTGAGATTCGTAAAAATCGCCCATTTTCGCTCGTTCGAATATTTTCTGATCTCATCCAATAGGTTCAGTTTTTGTGATGATTCTAATAAAAATTGAAAGTAGTAAGATTTGTTTTAATAATATGTGCTCACTAATACGTAGACATTTAAAAATAAAAGACTACTATGAGTTGCCTCCCATAAAGCGTTTCAGTTTAAACACGCCACCAATTCCAATTCAGTTAGTGTTCAGGTTGACTAAGCATTAAAACCTCTTTAAAATTTGGTCGTCTATTTTCGAAATATGGTTTTAATCTATGTCCATTTACTTTAAATCTAAGTGTCCTCGTTGATCTTCAATTTCTATAGTTCCATATGAAAATATTCGAGTTATGGTGAAAGGTCCTAACCATCGAGATTTCAATTTCCCAGGAAATAATTTCAATCTAGTATTATAAAGCAAAACTTCTTGTCCTGGTTCAAAATTTCTCTCGATTAATTTTCCGATCATGCCATAATTTCATCCTTTTCTTTATAAATCTTATCATTATCATATGATTCATTCCTTAATTCTTCCAATTCATTTAATCGCAACAATCTCTTCTCACCAGCCTTTCTTTCATATTATAATTAAATTCTTTTAATCGCCCAATATGTTTTATGTTCTAATTCAACCGGTAAGTGGCAAGTTTTCCATATATAAGCCTGTAAGGAGTCATTCCTAACTGTGAATTTTATAAGCAAATTCCGTATGCCCATAATGCGTTGTTCAGTCTTATAGACTAGTCCGATCCGTTATAATTTACAAACACTTTTCTAATATACGCTTAATTTCTAGATTAGAAACTTCAACTAATCCACTAGTTTGTGGATGATAAGCAGTTGATATCTTATGCAAAATATTATACTTTTCTACTAGTTTGCGAATATATTTGGTTTCTAAATGAGTTCCTCCGTCAATGATAATCACTTCGCATTCCAAATCTAGTAAAAATATTTTTCATTAAAAATTTTGAAACACTTTTAGCATCACACATAGATAAAGCTTTGTGCTTCAATCCATTTGGAAACATAATCAAGAGCTACTAATATATATGAGTTTCCAAATGACGCAACAAAAGGTCCCATGAAATCTAATCCTCAAAACATCAAAAATTTCAACTTCTAATATAAAATTCAGAGGCATTTCATTTTTCTTTGATATGTTTCCTACTCTTTGGCATTTATCGCAGGTTTTTATATATCTATATACATCTCTAAATAGAGAAGCCAAGAGAATCCGTATCAATTTATACGTTAGCGTATCCGTCCCAAACGTCCTCCAAAATCATAGTCATGACATTTTTGAATGATTGGTTCAGCTTTCGTCATAAGGTACGCATCTTCTAATAATTAGATCCTTACATTGCTTATATAAGTATGGTTCATCCCAAAATATGATTTAGTATCGTGAATGAATTTTTTCTATTGTTGCAAAGCTAACAGCAGTAAAATGTCACTTACAATATAATTTACTATATCACCATACCAAGCATATTTTCAACTCATTTATATTATAAAGTTGTTCATCAAAAAGAAAACTGTTTAAAATTTCATTATCAATATTAGATAATTCATGATTTTCTAATCTCTTGATAAATGATCAAGCACTGACATTTACTCATAATTATCTCAAAATCAAATTCTTCGCATTAATAATATCCATCTAATTAATCTTAATTTAGAATCTTTCTTTTCCATTAAATATTTTATAGCAGAATGATCAGCACAATACATTTAGTTCCTATTAGATAATGTCAAATTTATTAAAAGCATATACAATTGCTAACAATTCTCTTTCAAGAATCGTATAATTTATCTTAAAGATCATTTAGAGTTTTACTATGTAGTATATAACTTTGAAAATCTTATCATATCTTTGCCCAAGAACTGCTCCTATAGCATAATCACTAGCATCACACATAAGCTCAAATGGTTTCTCCCAATTAGGTGAAACTATTATAAAGCCGTAATTAATTTATCTTTAACAATTCAAAGCATTCGTGCATTCGGTTGTAAATTCAAATTTCTTGTCCTTTTCAAGAAGTTGGCATAGAGGTTTAGTAATTTTTGAAAAATCTTTAATATAAACACCTGTAAAATCCAGCATGTCCAAGAAAACTTCTTACCCCTTTACCGTAGTTGAGGTAAATTAGCTATTACTTCGAATTTTTGAGTGGTCTACTTCCATGTCTTTTTTCCGAAATTTTATGCCCTAATACAATGCCGCCTGTAATTATAAATTGACATTTCTCCCAATTAAGAACTAGAATTAGTTTTCTCACATACTTCAAATACTTTTTCAAGATGATTTAAGCATGTGTCAAATGTTATTCCAAATACGTAGAAATCATCCATAAATACTTCTATTCCATTATCAATTAATTTACTAAATATAGACATCATACATCTTTGAATAAGTTGCAGCATTACATAATCCAAAAGGCATTCTTCGAAAAGCGAAAGTTCCATAAGGACTAGTAATGTAGTTTTATCTTGATCCCTCAGAGCAATTTGTATTTGATGATAACCGGTATATCCATCTAAGAAACAAAAATACTTATATCCGACTAATCTATCTAACATCTCGGTCTAGAAATGGTAAAGGGAAGTGATCTTTCTAGTGGCTGTGTTTAATTTTCTATAATCAATACATATTCTCCATCCAAGAATCCCTGTCTATAAGGATAAGATCGTTATTTTCACAATGGCTAGCCTCCCCCTCCTTTTTGTGCACACAAAGGACTGGCTTACCCAAGCACCGTCGTGTGTCAGATATATAATACCATTATCTAACCATTTTAAAATTTCTTTCTTGACTACTTCTTTCATTATCGGATTTAATCTCCTTTGTGGATCACTTTTTAGGTTTATGTTCATTATCTAAAATAATTTCGTGCATACGTATCAAGGACTAATTCCTTTAATATCTCATGCAAAAGTCCAACAAAAATTTTCTTATATTTTTTTAACGTATCTAAAAGTTTTTGTTCTTGAGATTCATTTAATTCAGATGAAATAATAATCGGCAGAAGTTGAAGAATTACCTAAGTAATCATATTTTAAATGATTGTGTAACATTTTTAACTCAAGTTCGTGAGAGGTTTATTAATCGATGGA
The DNA here is from genome assembly GCA_022702705.1 of Papilionanthe hookeriana x Papilionanthe teres. Lineage (NCBI taxonomy): Eukaryota > Viridiplantae > Streptophyta > Magnoliopsida > Asparagales > Orchidaceae > Papilionanthe > Papilionanthe hookeriana x Papilionanthe teres. The sequence continues at coordinate 66,317,224 of CM040439.1, read as the reverse complement.
ACTATATTTTTCAAGTATTTTCTTTGTTATCCAAAAATTCAAATTTCTCTTGAATATAATCTAGTTCTTCCTTTATATCGGCTTTTTCAATTAATTCAATATTTTCTTTTCTAATTTTTCTTCATAATATTCTTTAAATGTTCTTTGTAAATGATCAAGTACTTCCATTCAAAAACACTCATCATCTTTTCTAAAGTAGGATATTTCATTGATTTAGCAATATTAAAAGTTACTTTTTGGACATTTACTCTCATAGTTAATTCTCCTTTCTGAACATCAATCATAGCTTTTCCAAGTGGCTAAAAATGGTCTTCCCTAAAATGATAGAATTTCTTTATCATCTTCCATATCTAGAACAATAAAATCTACTGTGGAAGATAAATTTATCCACTTTTACTAATACATTTTCAATAACTCCCTTAGGATATGTAACAGAACGGTCAGCTAACCGAAGAGTTACTGAAGTAGGTGAAATTTCTCCCAATCCTAATCTCTTGAAAATTGATGAGGCATTAGATTTATGCTTGCTCCTAAGTCACACAAAGCTTTTCCATAGAATTTTTCTCCAATAACGCAGGGTATAGTGAAACTACCAGATCTTTTAATTTTTCTCTAGAAGTTTTTTCTGAATAATAGCATACACTCTTCACTAAGTGCAACCATTTCATTATCGCAAATTTTCTTTTTTTTATTAGAATATCTTTCATAAATTTTACATAGTTTGGCATTTGTTCTAAAGCTTTACGAAAGGAATATTTATCGTTAATTTCTTCAAAATTTTAAGGAATTTAGCAAATTGTTTGTCTTTATGTTGAATTAGTCAGAAAATGGTGAGGTTTTTCACCAAATTTTCATTGGTATTAAAGGATTTTCTAAGTTTGGATCTTGTTGATTATTTTTCTTCAATTTCCACTTCCTTTTTTTGACTTTCAGGTTCTTTCTAAATTCGAGGTTCTAATTCTTTTCCACTTCATAATTGTATCGCTTTAATTTGTTCATTTCCTTGCCTTTGGATTTATTTCCACATTACTAGGAAATGTTCCAGGTATTCTATTATTAAGTGCAGTAGCGATATGTCCAAGTTGAGTTTCAATATTTTTGATAGTTGTCTCTTGATTTTGTAATTGGTTTCCTTGTATTTGTAATTGATTTCCTCGATTTTGTAAATGTTGGCCCATATTTAATAATTCTTCTATAGATAATTTCTTATCTTTAAATTGAGGGTTATTATTATTAAATCCAGGTGGATAATTAGGTTTATAATTAGATTTCCTTGATTAAGTAGATTTCCTAATTGTTGTGTCATATTATTCAAGGCTGATTAGTTGTATTATTATTCCAATTAAAATTAGTATGATTTTTCCATCCAGATTATAATAATTTGCATAAGGATTATTGGGTCCGTTGTTAATTGCATTAATTGTTTCATATTGAGATTGGGATTCTATAAGTTGTCCAGATGAATTTGTCACATGCTTGGAGTAATCTTAAAATGATCTAATTTTTTAGACATGCGAACATTTCAGAAGCTAACATAGATATTGCATCATTTTCATGAATACTAACTATTTTTTTATTCATTCTATCAGCAGGCCATTGAAAATTATTTGTTGCCATTTTCTTCGATTAGTGTATAGGCTTCATCAAATGGTTTTCACATTAATGATCCTCCAAAGATCAAGCATCGATGATTGATCTTAAAGATCCTACTAATCCATTATAGAAACTTTGGATAATTAACCAACTGCAACGCATGATGTGGGCATTTCCTAAGAGGTTCTTTAAATCTCTCCCAAGATTCATATATTGACTCTCCATCAAATTGACTAAAAAGAAGTTATATCATTTCTAAGCTAACAGTTTTAGCATTAAGGGAAAATATTCGGATAGAAATTAGATAATTCTCCCCAAGTTTTAATAGATCGAGGTGCTAACGAATTTAACCACATTTTCGCTTTATCCCTTAAAGAAAAAGGAAAAGTCTAAGTCTAATAGCACTTAGATACTCCTTCATATTCGGGGCAAAGACATAGTTCTAAAAAACTAAGAAGATGTAAATTAGGATCTTCGCAGTGAACCACAAATTGATTGTTTTGTACCATTTGGATAATTGCAGTTTAACTTTGAATGAATTAGCGCCTACATCGTGTTTTGAATAGCTAAATGAATTTCATCTAATGTAGGGCTGCATAATCTCGTAATGGTTCAAGGTTGATTTATATTTTCATTTTCTTGTGTATATTTGTCATTTGTGTTAAATTAATAATTTCTCTTTTTTATTTTCTAATTTTTAATCGTACGCTCTAATTTCGAATCGTAAGGTATTAAATTTTCATTTCCAAATTTTCACATACAATTTTATAAAAATAAAAATATCACATTTTTGTTAGTAAATAATTTTCTTTACTTCCCCGCAACGACGCCAACAACTCGACCCACTTTTAATACGTTTACGCAATTTATGTTTATAACAACGGCACCAAAAACTTGATTCCGCTTTAAATATAGATATATGATTTAATGTATAATGTGTGGATTCTACGCAAGTATACGTATGTATCAAGTAATATAAGGCTCTAGTGTGATTCCGTTATCGATCCCACAGGGAAACTTTTAACAGATTTGTTATCGCCTAAATTTAAAGGAATTACTTACTAATATAGTAAACTAAAATTAAAAGTAACTATTGCAACTAAAGTAAACTAATGCTTGAAATAAGTTGATTTAAATAATTCGAAAAAAAGTATCCTTCTCCTTGTTTTTAGAAAATTAAGTGAATGATGAATTTAAATAGATTTTTTTTAAATTGTATTTAGACAAATATGAGCATTCCTATTCTTTACCCTTTTGTCCAGTAAAGAACATCGACTAACTTATGTTTGATTATTGAATCCTCGGCGAAGCTAAAGCCGGGAGGATACTAAATCGCCACTTCGTAGCTCCCACGTTCCCCTCACTCCGAGGGCTAACATCTACACTTCAACTCTCAAACAAGAGGACCGAATTGAGTATTTTACTCATTACACTAAAATATTCAATTCTACGCCCGATAATTAATATTTCCCTATTTATTTGCACCCGCCTTCCAAGGCTTTTCGACTTCCCCGAATTGATGTAATTTTTACTATAGTTGATAATTCAACATATTTTAACTACTCAATTGGCCAGATTGAAAGTAAATTAAGTTTTAAGTAAAAACTTATCACAATTTATTTTAATATTATATTATGTGCTTCTATTTAATTTCATCAATCCGCATAATTTTCATAAACAATGAGAAAGACTAAGAAAACTACTCGTAATGCATGGGAATAAAACAAATCATGGATTTCATTTAAAGTTAACTACAATAAACAAAGATACTTATCTTAATTTCCTCCCCAAACAAACACTTTCGAAGTTCCTTTGACTTTTCTTCTAAGATGCCAAACTAAATAAGACTCAATTAAACTAATGAACTCACTAAACACACTCAAACTAAATTAAACTCACACAAATGACACTTAAGAAAATGAAAAGAGACTAAGACTTCTAAAATAGACACACCTAGACACTAGAATCTGGCCTCTATTTATAGAGGTAAGTAAAGGTCCAAGGGGTGCTTAAACACCTCTTCAAAAAGTGTCCACAGTTCAATGTATATGCATTAACTAGCTCACCGTCGGAGCAAACGACCTCGCCGTCGGGTCTTCTAGAAGGTCTTCAAACCGCGCGATCTAGCCGTCGGCGGCTCGGCTCGGTGTTGGCAAGGTAGTTATAATTCCTTCGGTAAATTTCTCCTCACGATCTCGCCGTCGTGAGGCCTCGATTCGCCGTCACGAAGTAGTTATATTTGCATGAATTTCCTCCTTTTGATCCAAATTTGCTCAATTTCATGCTTTTTGCCTCCATCACTTATAAATTTTTATTCCTGCAATAAATAAAATACCTTTCTTAGCAATTTCATCAAAAATATATAGCGAATTTCTTTGATATTTTCTCGCGATCAACTCATGCACTTTCATCTAAATTCACATTTAGAAAGGCAACTTTTCACATCCAATCGTGTAACTCCAAATCAAAATGAGCTACTAATGCCATGATAATTCTAAAAAAATCTTTCTTAGAAACCGAGAAAATTTTTCTTATAGTCGATGCCATCTTTTCGAGTGAAACACCTGGCAACAAGTCTAGCTTTAAATATAGTTATAAATATAAGAATTCGACACCACTAAGAAAATCTAAATCCTTAGTAACGGTGCCAAAACTCGGAGTGTAATTTTTAATTTTAGTAACAATTATATATCGTAATCTTTTAATCGTCGCAGTTACATTTAAACGCAAGTATATGTATCGTTTAAGTAATATAAAGGCTCTATAACTCGGATATCGATCCCACAGGAATATTTTAGAGGCTGCATCAGATTATAGAAATCAATTCGAATCACAACTAAATCGAAATATCCTATCCGTCACTAATACGCAATCGATAATAATATGATGTTTAAATTAAACTAGTTCTACTAACAATCAACTAATACTACTAAAGTAAAGTTCAAATATACGAGCAAGAATCTTTCTCCTCATAAGATATTTAAGTGAATAGATGATTAGAATTAGTTAAAAAATACACAGGTCAAATAGGAGCATACCAATTCTTACCCCTTGGTCCAGTATTAAAGAACATTGACTAATCCTATGCTTGGTTACCGAACTGGCGGCTAAAGCTGGGAGGATATCGGCTTTCACTTCGAGCTCCCGCATTCCCTCGCCCGAGGGCTAACAATCTACAATTCAAGACCCAAACGATAGAACCTAATTGAGGATTTTAGCCTGTCAGCTTAAAATCTTCACCCTACGCCCAATAAATATTATTTCCCTATTTATTTGCACCCTCCTTCCAAGGACTTCGACCTCCATGAATCTCGGATGTAATCTTTACTATAGTTGTTAAACTCACCAGTTTTAATTATTCAATCGTCAACTGGAAGTAAATTAAGATCTAAGTAAAAGATTATCAAAAACTTCTTTAAATCTTTTATGGCACATTAATTCTATTTTATCATTCCACAAAAATATTAAAATCCAGGAGAAAGACGTATCAACTACTCAAATTCATGAAGAGGATGCAATAAAACTTTGATTTCATATATAAAAGTAAAGTTCTACAAACTAAAGTAAATAAACATAACTTATCTTAAATTCCTCCCCAAGCAAACTCCTTGAAGTTCCTCTGAATCTCTTTCCTTTCTTTACAGTACGTGAAATCCTCCTTCGAAACGGCAATGCAGAAGAGATCTCTCACTCTCCCTTCCACTCTTACAATCCTTCAAAGAATCTTCACAATCTCTATTTGAACTCACTATTTAACACTCACTAATAACAATGGACAATGGTGGACTCTCTATTGGACACTAAGTAATTATTAGAAATCTCTAATAGTACTTTTACATACTCTCAAGACTTTTAGGACACCAAAAGGACAATTTTTGGCCTAAAATGGTTCTTTTTAAAGTCAGTTAAGAGTCACCAAGGATTTTGCAAGCATCCCTTTGAAAATTGTCCACATTCGACGTGTATTTTGTGAAAGAACCACTGATCCCGCCATCGCGCGGCCTCAAGTCGCGCCGTCGACTCGCCTTCTTAAAACGTTGCCTTGCCGACCTCACCGTTAGCGACCTCGATCTCCTCGCCATCGGCGCCTCTTTGGAATATATTCTGAACTCTCGGGAAAATCACATCATTGGCGCCATCGACCTCGCCGTCAGTGCCCTAGGTCAAATTTTCATATCTTAGTCCTTTTTGCATATTTTCGCTCCTTTATCCTTAAATCTTCATACATGCGTAAAAGCACAAAAACCTCTTCTTTAAAGTGCAATATCATCAAAATCAGTGTAAAATAAGCATGAAAATCTTAACCCTTTTTCCTTGGGTCAAAATCCCTCAAACTTAACTATTACTTGTCCTCAAGTAATCTTTAGTACTACATAAAAGTTATGATTCATCGTGGTATAGTTTTAATTCGTAAATACTATAATTTTGATTTAAATAAATATTATAGCAAGAATTCTTAGAAAGATTTCAAGTAATTAGATTGGTTCTGCAGGTATAAGGCTATCTAGTCATCAAGTCTAAGAGTTCTAGTTTTTATTCATTTCAAGAATGACTATATGTTGCAATATCAATTCAAATATTTAGAATATTTAGAAGATAGGAACTTCATGAGGATATCATTAAGTAAAGAAACTCATCGTAAATATAAGTTCAGAAATGCTTTTAGTTTTCCCTTTATGTTAATCCAAGTGAAGCCAATTTTTGATAAGACATCTTTAAGCTTCTCCTTACTTTTTTTTATTGTTTTTCAATCCTATTTTTTTCTTTCTTCTTTTCAAGGATTGTTTTTCAACTTTTCTTTTTCTTTCTTTTTTTTTCTTTTTTTCAAGTGAGGATTACTATATTTGGACAACCTGTTAATAATTTTGAACTTCACTCTTATTTCCTAAATTTGAAACTTTAAAATATTTTTTTACCTTATATGTACTTCATAGCTTTTTACATCATTAAATCCCAATTCTTTTTTCTTTCTCAACTAAATTCCTAAGATTCTTAATATTTCAAAATATAGTTTTCTTTTATTTTAAATAGTTAACTACATTCTTATCGTCTTATACTAAATATCTTAACCTACAAAATTAAGCTTTCATTACCAAAAAATAATTCTTTTCAATCTTTTCTATAATATTTAGATAAAATCTAAATATAGTTAATCAATTAAATTTTATCACAAAAATCATATATAATTCTTGATGATATGTTAATTAAGAACATATAATAGTTAAGATTTTTCTCCCTCCCCCAAACTTGGTTTTCTATAATAGAAATAAGACATGGTGGAAAGAAAAAAATTTAAATATAAAATTCATACCTTCGCACTTGCATTTTTGTCCTTTTGAAATTTATAGGTTTTTCTCAAAATTTCTAACTTCAACTGTCCTATAATATTTAAAAATCTTTCTACTCACATAACAAGCTTTTTAGAGACTTGTTGGGGTAATGAAATTTTAAAACAAGTATATAAAACATTAAATAATAACAACTAACTACATGACATATGCATTTCACAACACAGAACAAACAAGCTTACTATTTTAACTATTCCGCTCACAATTATAATTACCATCACAAATATCTAGAAATGAAAATGCAAAACTGCAAAACTAAAAACATATCCCAGAATCAAGCATAGTCCATGTATCACAATAAAAATCAAAGTAATACAACAAAAACTAAAAAAAAATAAATACATCACATCACATCATTATCACAAATCTCAATTAAAATCCCATGCAATATCTTCATCACCATGGTCACAGAGGATCACTGATACCGAGTATACCGGGGGCATTCTAGAAAAATGACATCATACTCTCCCTCTCTAGTACTCGGCCTAAGCATCATAATAAGCCATCTCAAAATCAGAGTGCTCTAAAGATACTCACTCTCGTGATCATGTCTTCTCTCCAATCCTTCAATCATGTGATCAATTCTTTCTAATTTTTCATCCAACTACTCAAACTTTTTCTCTCAAGTAGGTCATGACATTCACCAAATCATACAAGGTAGGGGGACTAGAGGAAGGAGGGTCATAAATAGTAGAAGGAAATGTCTCTACTAGTAGAAGGTGCCTTACCTACCCCCGATCTCCATTCCTCATGGGATTCATAAGTCTTTATATTCGTTTTACTAATGGGTTTCACTTGACACACTCCATTCCTCATCATCTCTCGCTTCAACTCCATAATCGATGCTTATAGGCTTTCAGATACCCTAAATATCCACTTGTCCCACTCTTCATATTGACCATAATATTCTTATAAATTATTCTTCCCACATTAATGCTTCCCGTTGTTCAATACAAAAATTTAGAACAGCTCTATTTCTCTGTACTCTCACTATGATGGCAGGTGGGCAAAGGTATTCTAACAAATGAAATAATTTCATGCATTAGTAGTGGTATTCATCATGTATTAAATTTAAAAAGTTAATCCGTTCACGATTTTTAATTTTCCAAATACTTTCCCATCCGTGAGAAAGTCAATAACATCGTTTAACGGACCCTCCCTTATTCCAAATATTTCATACCGCTATAGAAAAGCAATTGTGAAGCTCGTAAATGCAGTTAATGCGATAGCGCATTAAAGCCGACAGAAAATCCCCTTACTTGGACAGGCTCGTCCTCAAGTTGAGTCAGATTTGAGTAGAATTCTCTCACAACTTTGATAACAGCATTATTTGTTGTGTAGCAAAAGTTCTCCCATCCTCTCTTCGATAACTCGTTCCACCTCTCCTCCAAGATTTTCGAAAACTCGACCTCGATGCACTTCTTACTAAAGATTGAAGTATACCTCGATTCTGCTTTTGCATTAATAAATCGAGTCTCGTCGTATTCGAGTCTTCTCTTTTTGTCGCGGAATCATTGTTTGATCTATCAAAATCACAAAAATCCAAACTAATCTCCAAAATAATAATACAATGGCTTCTAAATGAGGTTTAAAGCAATTTAAATCTAGTTCCATGAATTCCTTCCAAGTCTTTTCTCCACATTTTCAAATTTCCCAAAATTTCTTAATGTAGAAGAAATTCATGGTGAAAAATAAAAAATTTTTACGTAGGCCCTCTAGGTGATTAGGGGTCTATAGTCAAATTTGTGGAGTTTGCAGGGAGTTTAGAAGTAGTTTAAATTTCTAAAAGGTGGGTTCCAATTCTAGTCCTCTAAGATAGTCAAAGGAAAAGCCTAAGGCTAGATCCTAAGCACTAAAAAGAAGAAGGGAAGACCTCATCAAAAATGAGGTCAACAGTACTTTTCCTCATGGTGAAAATCTGTAGAGCATATGAGGGTAAGGCAGTCAGGATGCTTCTCAGTAGTGCAATTCTTCCTCCATTGGATAAGAATGAGTTAGTCCAAACACGAGTAGTTGAGCTTTGATCTTGTCAATCACGACATTGAATTGTGTCTGTTTAACTCCCTCTTTAATTAATTGCACTCTCAAATAATTCATAGAGTGCTGTTAAACTAAACCCTGTGAACTCAGTAATCCAGTTCTTGTGAGGAGGCTTAAGATTGCTATTGGCAAAAACATGACATTTTTGTAGATTCAGCTCCATCCTTGAGGCATTTTGTAAATGTTTGAGCCCTTGAAAGATAGTTTTGATGGCAAGTTAGGATGCATTAGAGAAGATAATTAAGTTATCAACATAAGACAGATGGCTAATAATGATATTAGATCTGTGTTGATAAGCCAAATAAGGAGAATCAGTAAACATCCAGTTTAACAGTCTTGACATGTAATCAAAGGCAAGTATGAAGATTGTGGGAGAGAGGGGGTCACCCTGCTTGATTCCCCTAGTAGCACTGAAAAATCCATGACATTTTCCATTGACTAATACTGAATGAGCATTGCATTTCAGCGATCTTCCAATCAGTACAACAAAGTCAGAGTGGAAGCCCGTTGCTGAGAGGGTGTTTAAGATGAACTTCCATGAGATGGTATCAAAAGTCTTCTTGATCTTTAGCTTGAAGATGAAATTATTTCCCCTACACTTTTTATCTAATTCCAACAAAAGTTCATGAGCTAATAGGATGTCATCAGATATAGAACTACCTTTCGCAAAGGTAGCCTGATTGGCCTGAATGATATGTTGTAGATGGGGTTAGAGTCGGAACACTAGAATTTTGCTAATCACTTTGGATATGACAGTAGTTACATTGATGGGCCTAAAGTCTCCCGAAGTTTGCCTTGTTTTGTTTTTAGGAATTAAAATAATGGTAGAAGAAGTGAAATATCTACGTGAATCCATTCCAGTGAAGAAGCTTTGAACAGCCTGATCCACGATTTTAAATATTTTTATATATCTAAGAATTCGACAACACTATTAAAATATATAAATCCTCAGCAACAGTGCCAAAAACTTGATCAGGAGTGTAATTTTAATTTTAGTAACAATTACATATTATAATATTTTGATTGCAGAGTTACTTTTAAACGCAAGTACACGTATCACTCATGTAATATAGGGCTCTAGTGGAGTCCTAGATATCGATCCCACATGGAATATATTAAAGTTTACAGACTAGGATTATATAAACTAATTCAAAATCACAACTAAATCTAATTGCCTATCTACCACAATTACGCAATCGACAACAAAAAAAAAATTGTATTTAAATTAGTTTTACTAACAATTTACTAATACTACTAAAGTTATGTTCAAATATATAATAACAAGATTCTTTCTCTTTTACTAAGATATTTAAGTGAAGTGATAATTAGAATTAGTTTTTATATATATTATGCCAAATAAGAGCATACCTATTCTTTACTCTTTGGTCTAGCTATAAAGAACATTGACAAATCCTATGTTTGGTTACTGAATCTGTAGCTAGGCTGGGAGGATACCGGCTCTCACTTCGGAGCTCCCATTTTCCCCTCGCCCGAGGGCTAACAATCTACACTTCAGCACCCAAACGATAGGACCGAATTAAGGATTTTAGCTTGTCACTCTAAAATCTCCAATTTTGCGCCCGATTAATATTATTTCTCTATTTATTTGCACTTCTCCTTTCAAGGATTTACTCGTCTACCTTTCAAAGAGAAATGTGATACATACTAGTTAAGAATTCTTAGCCCACGGTCAGATCTTAAGAATTCTTTATAGATTTTAACAATACAAATGACCAATTTGTATAGTAAAGTAAGTTTAGGTATAATATCATCACAACTTCTTTATAATTTGTTTAATAGACTAATTCATATAATCATTTCACAAAAACATCAAAACAAGGAGAAAGACAGAACAACTACTTAGAATTCATGGACAAGATGCAATAAAACTTGGATTTCATTTAATAATGTAAAGTTCTACATAATATAGTAAATAAACACAACTTATCTCAATTTCCTCCCCAAGCAAACTCCTTGAAGTTCTTCCAAATCTCTTCTTTTCCTTAAGGCACGTGGAATTCTCCTTCGAAACGACAATGCAGAAGTGATCTTTCACTTCCCTTCAACTCTTACAATCCTTCGAAGAATTCCTCACAAAATCTCTATTTGAACTCACTACTCACTAAATAACAACACTAATGACTCACTAATAGACTCTTTAGAACACTTTGGACTCACTAATAATCACGTAGAAGACCACGTTTTCGGCCTAATTTGGTTTTTTTAAAAGTTTTAGAAGAGTCTCTAAGGGTTCTGAAGGCACCCCTTCAAAAATCGTCCACATTCGACGTATTTCTGGAATGAACCATCGATACCGCCGTCGGCAGCCTCGAGCTCACCATCGATGGCCTTCTAGAAACAGTACTTTTAAAAAGGCCCCCACTGTCGGCAGCCTCGATCTTCGCCGTCGGCGGCCTTCCTTGGAATTAATTCTAAACTCTCAGGAAAATCATGTCGTCAGCGCCATCGACCTCGTCGTCGGCGCCCTAAGTCAATTTTTCATAATTTGGTCCTTTTTGCTCCAAATTTGCTCCTATTTGCATATTTTCGTTCCTTTATCCTTAAATCTTCATACCTGCAGAAAAGCATCAAAAATACCTTTCTTTAAAGTGTAATATCATCAAAATCAATATAAATAGGAATGAAAATCTTAAACATTTTTCCTTGGGTCAAAACCCCCTAAACTTAGCTATTATTTGCCCAAAGTAATCCTTAGTACTACATAAAAGTTATGATTCATTATGGTAAAGTTTTAATTTAGAAGTACTATAATTTTGATTTAAATAATATTATACTAAGAATTCTCAGAAAGATTTTCAAATAATTAGATTAATTCTGCAGGTAATAAGGCTATCTAGTCATCAAGTTTAAGAGTTCTAGTTTTCTATTCATTTCAAGAATGACTATATGTTGCAATATTAATTCACTCAGAGTATTCAGAAGATAGGAAATTCATGAAGAGACTATAAGTAAAAAACTAATCATAAATATAAGTTCAAAAATGCTTTTAGTTTTCCTTTTAGGTTAATCCAAGTGAAGCCAATTTTTGATAAAACATATCCTCAAGCTTCTCCACACTTATTTTATTTTCTTTTTCTTTTTTTTTCTTTTCAGGAATTGTTTTTAAATCCTTTTTCTTTTTCATTCTTTTTCTTTTTCTTTTTTTTTAAGTGAGGATTACTATATCTGGATAGCCTATTAATAATTTTGAACTTCACTCTTCTTTTCCTAAATTTGAAACTTTAAAACATTCTTTACCTTATGTACTTCATAGTTTTTACATTATTGAATCCCAATGTTTAATTTCTCAACTAAATTCCTAAGATTCTTAATATCTCAAAATATAGTTTTCTTTACTTTAAATAGTTAACTATAGTCTTATCCCCTTATACTAAATATCTTAATCTGTAAAATTAATTTTCATTATAAAAAATATTTCATTGAATCTTTTACAATATTTTGATAAAATCTAAATATAGTTATCGAAATTAAATTTTATCAGAAAATTCATATTAATAATTTTTGAAAATATGTTATTTGAGAACCTATAATAGTTAAGATTTTTCTTCCCTCCCTCAAACTTAAAAGTTTTCTATAAATAGAAATAGTACATGGTGGAAAGAAAAATTCAAAATATAGAATTCATACCTTTGCACTTTAAACATTTTTGTCTTTTTGAAATTTACAGGTTCTTCTCAAAATTTCTAACTTCAACTGTCCTCTAATAATATTAAAATCCTTTCTACACACATAACAATTTAGACTTTGCTGGGGTAATGAAATTTTAAAACAAGTTACAACACAGAAATAACAGTTTATTAATTTAAACTAAACAGTTCACAATTATAAATATTCATCATAGATATCACAAACATCTTGAAATAAAAATGCAAATTACCAAACTAACACATATCACAGAAAATAAAGCATAGTCCACATTATACAATACATATCACAGTTCATCAAACAAAACTAGAAACAAACAAATACATCACATCACATCTAAAATCTCAATCATCAAATTCCCATACAACGTCCTCATCACCCTGGTCAGCAGGAGGATTGGGCTGATACTGAGTATTCCTGTGGCTCTCTGGAAAAGTCACATCTGACACTCCTCGGTAGTATCTAGCCTGAGCATCGTAATAAACCATCCCAAAATCTGAATGCCTCTGAAGATACTCACTATCATAGTCATGTCTTCTCTCTAGCCCTTCAATCCTGTGATCAATTCTATCCAGCTTTTCATCCAACTGTTCGAAACTTTTCCTCTACAGGGTCATGCATTCATCAAATCTTACAAAGTAGGGGGACTAGGGGCAGGAGGGTCATAGCTAGTAGAAGGAATATCTCTGCTAGTTGAAGGATCTTTGCTCCTACTCCCTGATCTCCATTCCTCATGGGATGCATAAGTCTTTATATTTCCTTTACTAATGGGTCTCATAGGATAAACCCATTCCTCATTATCTCTTGCTTCAACTCCAGATAGTTAACAAAGTGCATAAATGAGGCCAGGATGCCCTAAATATCCGCTTGTCTCACTCTTCGTAGTGGCCATAATATTCATATAGATTATTCTCCCCACATTAATGCTTCTGTTATTCTGAATGCAGAAATTCAGAACAGCTCTCTCTAGAGACTTCTCTATGATGGTAAGTCGGTAGCAGAGTCGAATAGATGAAATAATGCCATGCCTTACCAGTGGCATTCATCATAGATAATGGAAAGTTAATTCGTTCATGTTTTTTAATTTTCCAAACACCTTTCCCATCAGTGAGAAAGTCGATAACATCGTTCAACAGATCTTCCATTGTTCCAAATATTTCAAACTTGCTGATAAATAGTCGTGAAGCTCGTAAAAAGTGTTAATACAATTAGCAGTAAATTCGACAGAAAATCCCCTTACTTGGACTGGTACATCATCAAGTTGAGTCAGATTGGAGTAAAACTCTCTAACAACTTTTATAGCAGCCTTGTTGGTTGTATAGCAGAAGTTCTCCCATCCTATCTCTTTGATTGCTCTTTCTACCTCTCCTCCAAGATTCTCGAAAACTCTATCTTGTATACACTTTTACTTTGGTAGACTGAATTGTACCTCGATTGTGCCTTCGCATTAACGAATCGAGTTTCATCAAATTTGAGTCTTCTCTTTTGTCTTGGAGCCATAGTTTGATCTATCAAATCACAAAAATTCCAAATTAATCTTCAAAATAACAATACAATGACTTCTAAAGGGGGTTTAAAACAATCTAAATCAATTTCCATGAATTTCTTCCAAGTCTTTTCTCCACATTTTAAAATTTTCCAAAATTTCTTAATGTGGAAGAAATTAATGGTGAAAATCAAAAATTTTTATATAGGAGTGAAGCTCTTACCATGGGAAGATGAAATCTGGTGTTAAATTTTGTTGAAATCACTCCAAATTAAAAAGGGGAAGAAGAAGATGAATAGTGGCATTTAACCGGTTAAAATCATGGTAAATATGTAATTTTCACGATCACGTCATTACTTGGCTAGTTCGCGACATCAGCGGACTCTATTGAATTATATCTTATTCTTCTCGGGAAAATCGCGTCGTCGGCAGCCTCGAGCGCGCCATCGGCGAGATTCTAAAAAATTGATCATTTTCAATTTTTTTGCGATTTTGATCAATTTTAAGCCTCATCATCATCCGTTCGATCCTTTTTATCACATATTTTAAGTGATTAAGTTATGTATTAACACAAATAAACGTTCACACAATAAAACTTCACATTTATATATTAAATTGAAGTGTTTGCAACACATAACACATAACACACATAAGTAGGTATTCTTTTAACCTAAATTCATCTAATCAGCGTCACAATCCAACCCACATCACTCAAAATGCTGAAAACAAACATTTCAAACATAATCTCATCTATACTGAGATTAAAAAGCAAACTAAAGAAATCGAACACACACACAAACATTCAAACATTGTTAAAATCAAACACAACATAATCAAGTTTACTACTCCTCACAACTAGTGCTGGTCTCTCCTCTGATATCTCCCATTGCTTGAATGTGGACGAACATGTTGTAAAAAGGTCGGAATGGGAATTTTTCAGTTAAATCTTTATCAATCAATCCCATATTTTTCATAAATCGCACTAAACTCTCTTTGAATTGCCCAATATGATCAAAATGTTCTTTCATTCTCCAATCGATGTGATCAAAGAAATCAGACATGTTGCTAACTGTACTCGTTAAGTTTTGTACCTGATTATCCAGATTCTTGATTTTATGCAAGAGCATCAGTGTCTTGTCTGCTACTAAAGGTTGAACTGGAACAGAATTCTACGATGCTTGATCCATAATCATGCCTACATCACTCTCTCCATCATTGGCTGGGAACATCTGAGTTGGCTCTAATGATTTCCAGGGTAGCAGTATCTTCTCCCAAACTTTGTACGACACTTGAAACAAACTGCAAATTGAGAAAATTGTGGAAGGATGTCCAAGCCCTTGGGATGATCCTTGAACTATTAGGCCAAAAACATACTTCACAATAATCGATCAAATATCAATGAACCATCCCATTTGAATGCAGTAGTTCAAATTTGCACTTTCTTCCGTGAAATTACCAATTTTCATCATCGGCAATAACTTCGCATAGATGAAAAAGTGCCAATGTTTCATAATGGTATTTAAAAGTGTTGCAGAGAAACTCACATACCCGTTCTCTCTAACTTCCCAGTCATCGGTTCCATCCGTCAAATATTGGGATATTTCATTCAACTTTTCTCTTGTTGGAACAAAATTTGAATAATAACAGACTGTAACATTCTCAAGCATATATAACTCATTAATTCTTCCAAAATTGAATGCAATCCACCTACCGCGCACATAGACGCTTCCTTGGTTGATTCCATGTAAATTGGTGTAGAATTCTTGAACCACTAGAACGACTACTGCGGCAGTAGTGTAGCAAAACACTTCCCATCTTCTCCGCATAATCATTTCTTCAACTAGTTTCGAAGGATTGCTTTTCCTCCTTTGACAAATCGTCTTTCTTTAATCAATCTTTTCTTCAAGATTACCTTGTTGAAAAGTCGTTGCGCTTCCGCACTAACAAACTTTCTCTGGTTGTACACTCAAAATCTTGGGTTATCAATCGAATTGGAAGCCATTTGAGAAAAATTTGAGAGAGTATCCATTTATTTTAGGGAGTTTGGAGTGTTTAGGAACCTTCCATAGGAGTTTATGGAAGACAAATTTGCTAAAAACCACCAAAAATCGTTGTTTTGAACACGAAAAGCTGCCCACTCGCCGATCCCGCTGTTGGCAGCCTCAAAGGCACTGTCGGTGAGCCTTATGTAATTAAATACCAGAGATCTCGGGAAAAACCCACCATCAGTGGCATTGAGAGCGCCGTCAGCGCCCTAGGTAAAAATTTGCATAAAAACGCCGTGATCCAATACATTCCAATTTTTCGCTATGGATTCAAATTATATGAATATCAAAGGGTAAATATAAGTAGTAGTACTTAATATTACTACAAATTAACAATAATTTCAAACAAACACACAACTATTAAAGATAACTATGGGTTGCCTCCCATAAAGTGCTTGGTTTAACGTCGTCAGCCCGACTTATTCAGGTTGACTGAGCATTAAAACCTCTTTAAAATTTGGTTTTTTACCTTCAAAATATGGTTCTAATCTATGTCCATTCACTTTAAATCTATTTACAGTCTTAGGATCTTCAATTTCAACTGCTCCATAAGCATAAGCTTGAGTCACAGTAAGGGGTCCTAACCAACGAGACTTCAATTTCCTAGGAAATAATTTTAGCCTTGTATTGTAAAGCAAAACTTCTTGCCCTGGTTCAAAGTTCTTTCTATTAATCTTTCGATCATGTCTTAACTTCTGTTTTTTTTATAAATTTTGTTGTTAATGAAAGATTCATTTCTTAATTCTTCTAATTCATTCAATTGCAGCATTCTGTTCTCACCAGCATTTTTCAAATTATAATTGAAATCTTTAATCGCCCAAAATGCTTTATGCTCCAATTCTACTGGTAAATGACAAGTTTTTTCATATATAAGCCTGTAAGGAGCCATACCAATAGGAGTTTTATAAGCAGCCCTGTATGCCCATAATGCAGTATCCAGTCTCGCAGAACAATCTACTCTATTAGGATTTACAGTCTTTTCTAAAATCTGTTTGATCTCATGATTAGAAACTTCAGCTAAACCACTAGTTTTAGGATGATAGTCAGTAGAGAATTTATGAACAATACTAAACTTTTTTGCCAATCTTTGAATGCATTTATTCCTAAAATGGAATCCTCCGTCAGTGATAATCACTCTCGGTATTCCGTATCCTGTAAAAATGTTTTTCATTAAAAATCTTGAAACACTTTTAGCTTCTCAACGAGGTAAATCTTGTGGTTCAATCCACTTTAATACATAATCAACCTCAATCAAAATATATAAATTCCCTAAAGAAGGAATAAATGGTCCCATGAAATCTAATCCCCAAAAATAAAAAATCTTAACTTTTAATATAAAATTCAGAGGCATTTTGTTTCTTCTATATATCTTACCAACTCGTTGGCATCTATCACATGTTTTGATATATCTGTAGACATCTCTAAAAAGAGTAGGCCAATAAAATCCAGCCTGTAAAATTTTATATGCAGTTTTATCAATCCCAAAATGTCCTCCAAAATCAGAATCGTAACATTTTTGAATAATCTGTTCAGTTTCTTTATAAGGCACACATCTCCTAATAATAAGATCATTACATTGTTTATATAAATATGGTTCATCCCAAAAATATGATTTTGAATCATGAACAAATTTTCTTTATTGCTACAATGTTAGCATGGGTGGCAAAATATTGCTTACTAAATAATTTACTATATCCGCATACCAAGGTATTTTCCAGTCATTAATATTATAAAGTTGTTCATCAGGGAAACTGTCTATAATTTCTTTGTCGGTGTCAGATAATTCATTATATTCTAGTCTCGAAAATTGATCAGCAATTTGATTTTCAGTTCCTTTTTTATCAATCATCACAAAATCAAATTCTTGCATTAAAAGTACCCATTTAATTAATCTTGGTTTAGTATCCTTCTTTTGCATCAGATATTTAATAGCAGAATGATCAGTATGCACAATACATTTAGTTCCAATTAAATATGGTCTAAATTTTTCAAAAGCATACACAATAGCCAGTAACTCTTTTTCTGTAACTGTATAGTTAATTTGAGCATTATTAAGAATTATAGTAGCGTAGTATATAACCTTAAAATTTTTGTCATATCTTTAACAAAGAATAGCTCCAATAGCATAATCACTAGCAACACACATTAATTTGAATGGTTTCTCCCAGTCAGGTGAAACTATTACAGGTTTTGTAATTAGTTTTTCCTTTAATAATTCAAAGGCATTCGTGCAGTCTTCAGTAAATTCAAATTTCTTATCTTTTCTAAAAGTTGGCATTTAATTTTTTATAAATCTTTAATATAGCATCTGTAGAAACCAGCATGTCCAAGAAAACTTCTTACCCCTCTCACTATAGTAGGAGGAGGTAATTTAGCTATTACTTGAATTTTTGCAGGGTCTACTTCCATGCCATTTTTTGAAATTTTATGTCCTAATACAATTCCTCCTGCAACCATAAATTGACATTTCTCCCAATTTAAAACTAATTTAGTTTTTTTGCATAGCTCCCAAACTTTTTCAAGTTGATTTAAGCATGCGTTAAATAATGTTTCAAACACAGAGAAATCGTCCATAAATACTTATATTCTATTGTCTATTAATTTACTAAAAATAGACATCATACACCTGTGGAATGTTGTAAGTGCATTACATAGCCTGAAAGGCATCCTTTTAAAAGCAAAAGTTCCTTAAGGACTTGTAAAAGTTATTTTCTCTTGATCCTCAGGAGCAATAGGTATTTGATGGTAACCAGTATATCCATCCAGAAAATAGTAGTACTTGTGTCCAGCAAGTCTATCCAACATTTGGTCTAGGAAAGGAAGAGTAAAGTGATCTTTCCTGGTGGCAGCATTTAATTTTTGATAGTCAATGCAAATACTCCATCCAGATACTTGTCTGATAGGTATTAATTCATTATTTTCATTTTCTTCAACAGTTATTCATCCTTTCTTGGGAACACAATGAATTGGACTTACCAAGTACTATCCAAAATAAAATATATAATTCCAGCATCTAACCATTTTAAAATCTCTTTTTTAACTACTTCTTTCATTATAGGGTTCAGTCTCCTTTAAGGGTCAATTCTTGGTTTATGTTCTTCATTTAATAAAAGTCTATGCATACAAATCAAAGGACTAATTTATTTAATATTATATAGAGTCCAACTAAAATTTCTTTTGTATTTTTTTAATGTATCCATTAATTTCTTTTCTTGAATTTCATTTAAGTCTGAAGATAAAATTACTGGTAATGTTGAAAACTCTCCTATAAATACATACTTTAAATTATTTGGAAGATTTTTTAATTCAAGTTCAAGGGGTTTTACAACTTATGAAATTAATATTTCATTTTCTGGTGCAGTTGAATTGAGTGTTTCATATTTTTCCTGAATATAATCTACTTCTTCAATTTCAATTTCTTCATAATTACCTTTTTCTATATCTTCTTTTTCTTCATAATTTTCTTTGAAATATTCTTTTCTTAAATAATCACATATATCCATTCTAAAACATTCATCATGTTTTTCTATTGATGGATATTTCATTGAATTTGAGATGTTAAAGGTTACTTCTTGATCATTTACTCTCATAGTCAATTGCCCTTTTTGAACGTCTATCATGGCTCTTCCTGTAGCTAGGAATTGTCTTCCTAAAATGATTGGAATTTCTTTATCTTCTTCCATATCTAGAATGATAAAGTCCACAGTAAAAATAAACTTATCAACCTTTACCAAAACATCTTCTACAACTCCCTTAGGATGTGTAATAGATCGATCGACTAATCGTAGAGTTACGAAGTTGGTGATATCTCTCCAATTTCTAATCTTTTAAAAGTTGATAGAGGCATCAAATTTATGCTAGCTCCCAAATCACATAATGCTCGCCCATAAAATTTTTCACCAATAGCACACGAGATAGTGAAACTACCAGGATCTTTAAGTTTTTCAGGAAGTTTTCTCTTAATTATAGCACTACACTTTTCACTGAGTGCAACAGTCTCATGATCTAGTAACTTCCTCTTTTTATTGAGTATATCTTTCATAAATTTAACATAATCAGGCAATTGCTCTAAAGCTTCAACAAAAGGAATATTTATTGACAATTTTTTCAAAATGTCTAAGAATTTAGCAAATCTTTTTCCTTTATCTTGATGCTTTAGTCTTTGAGGAAATGGTGGAGGTGGTTTTTCAACAATAATTTTCATAGGTTTCAGAGGAAAATCAGGATACAAACTTTCCTTTTCTCTTTCAGTTTCTTCTTTTTCCTATTCAACCACAGTTTTTTTTTTAACTCTTTTTCCTAACTCGTTTCTACTTCTTAATTGAATAGCTTTGATTTGTTCTTTTCCTTGATCTAAGAGATCCTACTAATCCATTATAAAATGTTTAAATAATTAACCAATCTAGTAAAGCATGATGTGGACATTCCCTAAGAAGTTCTTTAAATCTTTCCCAAGATTCATATATAGATTCTCCCTCATACTGACTGAAAGATGTGATATCATTTCTAAGCTTAGCAGTCTTAGAGGGTGGAAAATATTTTAATAAGAATTTTTACAAAATTTCTCCCCAAGTTCTAATAGATCCAGGTGCAAACAAATTTAACCAAGCCGTAGCCTTATCCCTTAACGAAAAAGGAAAAAAGTCTAAGTCTGACAGCATCATCAGACACTCTGTCGTACTTAAAAGTAGCACAAAGTTCTATGAAATGTGCAAGATGTAAATTTGGATCTTTATTTGAAGTTCCACCAAATTGATTGTTTTGTACTATTTGGATAATTGCAGGTTTAAGCTCAAATGAATTAGCGGTTACATTGGGAGTTTGGATAGTTAAGTGAATTTCATCTAATGTAGGGTTAGCATAATCTCTTAAAAGGTCTAGATTGATATTCATTTTCTATTCTTTGGTGTTTATGTTATTTTCCATTGTTTCAGAATTTATAGGTTCTTTTCTCAGTTTTCTAATTCTCTTAACAGTGTGTTCTAATTCCGAATCATAGTGGTATAAGATTTTCGAACCAAATTTGCGCATACAATCAAAATCAGTACACAATAAAATAATTAATTAAATAAGTTACAATTCTATAAAGGTTTTCTAATAGTCCTAAAATGTTGTCCGTTACTCTAATTATGTTATATTCCTATAACAAATAAAATATTCCCCGACAACGGTGCCAAAAACTTGATCCGCGATTTTAAATATACTTATATATCTAAGAATTCGACACCATTATTAAAAGATATTCAGCAACAGTGCCAAAAATTTGATCTGGAGCATAATTTTAATTTTAGTAACAAATAAATATTATAATCTTTTGATCGCAGAGTTACTTTTAAACGTAAGTATACGTATCACTCAAGTAGGATCTCTTATTAGTAGTAATTTCTTCAATTATAGATCTAAGAGATCCTACTAATCCATTATAAAATGTTTAAATAATTAACCAATCTGGTAAAGCATGATGTGGACATTTCCTAAGAAGTTCTTTAAATCTTTCCCAAGATTCATATATCGATTCTCCCTCATACTGACTGAAAGATGTGATATCATTTCTAAGCTTAGCAGTCTTAGAGTGTGGAAAATATTTTGATAAGAATTTTTACAAAATTTCTCCCCAAGTTCTAATAGATCCAGGTGCAAACAAATTTAACCAAGCCTTAGCCTTATCCCTTAAAGAAAAAGGAAAAAGTCTAAGTCTGACAGCATCATCAAACACTCTGTCGTACTTAAAAGTAGCACAAAGTTCTATGAAACTTGCAAGATGTAAATTTGGATCTTTATTTGAAGTTCCACCAAATTGATTGTTTTGTACTATTTGGATAATTGCAGGTTTAAGCTCAAATGAATTAGCAGCTACATCGGGAGTTTGGATAGTTAAGAGAATTTCATCAAATGTAGGGTTAGCATAATCTCTTAAAAGGTCTAGATTGATGTTCATTTTCTATTCTTTGGTGTTTATGTTATTTTCCATTGTTTCAGAATTTATAGGTTCTTTTCTCAGTTTTCTAATTCTCTTAACAGTGTGTTCTAATTCCGAATCATAGGGTATAAGATTTTCAGAACCAAATTTGCGCATACAATCAAAATCAGTACACAATAAAATAAATAATTAATTAAGTTACAATTCTATAAAGGTTTTCTAATAGTCCTAAAATGTTGTCCGTTACTCTAATTATGTTATATTCCTATAACAAATAAAATATTCCCCGACAACGGCGCCAAAAACTTGATCCGCGATTTTAAATATACTTATATATCTAAGAATTCGACACCATTATTAAAAGATATTCAGCAACAGTGCCAAAAATTTGATCTGGAGCGTAATTTTAATTTTAGTAACAAATAAATATTATAATCTTTTGATCGCAGAGTTACTTTTAAATGCAAGTATGCGTATCACTCAAGTAATATAAGGCTCTAATGGAGTCTTGGATATCGATCCCACAGGGAATATATTAAAGCCTATGAACTAGGATTATATAAACCAATTCAGAATCACAACTAAATCTAATTGCCTATTGTCACTAATACGCAATCGATAATAATATGAAATTTGTATTTAAACTAGTTTTTCTAACCATTTACTAATACTACTAAAGTTAAGTTCAGATATATAATAGCAAGATTCTTTCTCCTTTGCTAATATATTTAAGTGAAGCGATAATTAGAATTAGTTTTTATATGTATTGTGCCAAATAGGAGCATACATATTCTTTACCCTTTGGTCTAGGTATAAAGAACAATGACTAATCCTATGTTTGGTTACTGAATCTGCGGCTAGGCTGGGAGGATACCGGCTCTCACTTTAGCTAACAATCTACACTTAAGCACCCAAACGATAAGAACGAATTGAAGATTTTAGTCTGTCACTCTAAAATCTCCAATTCTACGCCCAATTAATATTATTTCCCTATTTATTTGCATTTCTCCTTTCAATGATTTACATGTCTACCTTTCAAAGAGAAATGTGATACATTTTAGTTAAGAATTCTTAGTCCACGGTCAGATCTTAAGAATTCTTCACAGATTTTAACAATACAAATGGCCAATTCGTATAGTAATGTAAGCTTAGGTATAGTATTATCACAACTTCTTTATAATTTGTTTAATTGACTAATTGATATAATGATTTCACAAAAACTTCAAAAGTAGGAGAAAGATAGAATAACTACTCAGAATTCATGGAAAGGATGCAATAAAACTTGGATTTCTTATAATAAAGTAAAGTTCTACACACTATAGTAAATAAACACAACTTATCTCAATTTCCTCCCCAAGAAAACTCCTTGAAGTTATTCTGAATCTCTTCTTTTCTTCACAGCAAGTGAAATTCTCCTTTGAAACGGCAATGCAGAAGAGATCTCTCACTTCCCTTCAACTCTTATAATCCCTCGAAGAATTCCTCACAAAATCTCTATTTGAACTCACTACTCACTAAACAACAAAACTAATGACTCACAAATAGACTCTTTAGAACACTTTGGAATCACTAGTAATCACGTAGGAGACCACTTTTTCAACCTAATTTGGTTCTTTTTAAAGTTATGGAAGAATCTCTAAGGGTTTTGAAGGCACCCCTTCGAAAATCGTCTACATTCGACATATTTCTAGAAAGAACCGTCGATCCCGCCGTCGGTGACCTCGAGCTCGCCATCGGTGGGCTTGTAGAAACAATACTTTTAAACAGACCCCACTGTTGGCGGCCTCAATCTTCCCCATCGGCAGCTTTCCATAGAATTAATTATGAACTCTCAGGAAAGTCACGCCGTCGGTGTCATTGACCTCGTCGTCGGCGCCCTAGGTCAATTTTTCATAATTTGGTCCTTTTTTCTCCAAATTTACTCTTTTTTGCATATTTTCGTTCCTTTATCCTAAAATCATCATACCTGCAGAAAAACACCAAAAATACTTTTCTTTAAAGTGCAATATCATCAAAATCAGTATAAAATAGGCATGAAAATCTTAACATTTTTTCCTTGGGTCAAAATCAGTATAAGATCTAAAGCATGGACATAACCCTGATAATCAGCAAAAAGACTGGCTTTAATTTGTTTATTGGTTGTCTGCCTGTTAGAGAAGATGTCCTGAAAGTTACTATCAGCATCGTTGGCTATTTCTTCATCATCTGAGACCATTTTCACATTATCATTTCTGATAGAAAGGATCATATTGCACTTCCTTTTATGATTAATATAGGCATGATAAAACCTGGAGTTTCTATCACCTTCAATGAACTTAGTAATAGTAGTTTTTTTATTTCAGGAAAGTATCATAGAATCCAATCTGAAAAAAGTAAATTTTCATTAACTTAGTGAAGACCAGCTTCGAAATTAAGCCCCAGTTGATAATTAGATTCTACTTTGCGTACAACCTCCTCAGTAGCATTCAAATTTTCCTGGACATTGCCAAATTTCTCCCAATTCCAAGATTAAAGATGAGCAGGATCTTTTTTGTGTAGTTTCCAGAGATTATTCCATGAGCTGTCCTCAGAATTGGAAACCCAAATGGTTCTGAGGTCTTTAAGAAAATCAGAAAGAAGTGACCCCATATTCTAAAATCTGAAAGGGTTGTCACCACTTGTTGTTGAATTGCTAATTGAGCATGGTAAAGGCCTATGATCCAAGCCTGCCATGGCAAGGTGAGTAATAACATTATAATGAAAAGTTTGAAGCCATAAAGAGTCACCTAGCATTTTATCCAACCTTTCCTAAATGGGTCCCCTCCTCCAAGTAAACTAGGGACCTTGAAAACCCAAATCAAACACCTCAACATCAGTGATAAAATCCTTGAATTTGTTCATAGAACAAGCAAAGGGAGCATTGCCACCTCTCTTCTCAGAAGGATAGGTAAGGCAGTTAAAATCTCCGCCTAAAATACAAAATTAGTTAATATAAAGACCAAGCTACAGTAAATCTTACCAAAGGTTCTGTTGTTGAAGATGATTGCAACTAGCATATATGAAAGTGGCATATCCCTGGAGATCACCAAATAAGATTTGGAGATGCAAAAATTGGGGGTTGTCCATAAGGACAGCCCAATGGAGTTCCTATCTAGCAAAAAACTAGATTTTATTGTTCGCATTAGTAACATGAATAAAGTAGGGAAATTTTTTGAGAATATTTTTGGGATATTTAGTGACCATAGGTTCTAAAAGAGAAAGCACCAAATTTTATGAGTCTAAAGATATTTTAATCTATTAAGGGAGGATGGGTGTGCAACCCCCCTTATGTTCCAACATAGAAAATTTAGCATGGGGAAAGAGCCCTGCCCTTCCCTCTAGTCTTTGGGTAGGGAGCAGTTGTTTTAATCTCTTGAACATCCTGTACATTGTAGTCACCCAAAAGTGACTTTAATTCTAACTTGCTTTTCTTTTCCTTGGTGCCCTTCTGAACCTTCACTCTTCATTAAGAACTTCAGTGAAATCCTGGTTGGTGGAGTCCTACACTTTTTTAAAATCTCCTTTAGCTGATAGAACTGCAGAAGGGGGATGAATAATTTCTACTCCCACCTCCAAAGTATTATCTGTTGAATGAGGGATCACAGGGACAACATTATTTTGCCAAGTGGGAAGATTCCCAATAACAGGGTCAGTAAGAGGGGTAGCCTTCTCATAGAACTTAGCCACAAGAGTTATATTCTGCACTGGATTCTGAATTCTGTTGTCAGTTAGAGGGGTCCCTGGATCCCTTGGGGGAACTACAGATGATGGTACATTTCTTTTATTAGAAGGGGGAATAGTAGTTGGAACTGAAACCTTTATCCCCCCCCCACTTGGTGAGAAGATGAAACCATATCAGGATCAGTAGTCTTTATAGCAGGTTCCTTGGGAGGGCCAGCAGAATTCTTCCTGGGAGGAGGATGAAGCCTACTACATCTCTCAATTTTTTGTCCAAAAATCCTGCAATGATAGAAAATTTGAGGTCTTTTCTTCACCACAATCTCATGCCAGAAACCTTCTTCATCATTTCCAACCCACACCCTTCCCAAATTAGGGAGAGTGACATCTCTTTCAACCAATACCTTAGCACCAGCAAGTCTAGCCTTAAGAGGTGTGCCTAGAGCTCTGCAGATGTTAAGTAATATATTGGTGTAATACATTAAAAGTGGCAAGATGGGGAGTTTGAACCACATAGGAATAGCAGAAGGCTCCTTACTGGGATCAAAGTCTGGAGTCCACTTGATGAGCTTCATTGGTGTGCCAGCAATCAAGAGAGTCTATTTAGCAAACATTCTAGCATAGTCTTCCTCATTGGATAGCCTAATGAGCAAGTGTCTTCCATCCATAAAACCCAATTTTCAAGTCCCTAAGAGAGTAAGTTCATCAAAGTAAGGTGAATTTTCCATCTTGGGATGTCCAAATTGGAATTTTCCAATTAAGGTGAATTTAGGAGAATCATTAAGGGTTTTCATCTCATGTGAAGTAAGGAGAACGGCTGGTTTGCCATCCTTCTTACCCAATGGTCTGATGAAAGGGAATTTCCCACTTCTAGCAGCAACATCATAGAGAGCCTGGGGAAAACCAAGTGTTCAAAATTCATGTGAGCAGTCTATCCCTTACCCACCACTCCTACTAAGTTGCTTTGGCTCATTGGGCATCAGTTTCAGCATCAATGGGGAAGACCCCAGCAATAACAGATGGGATAACTCCAGAGAGCCCAAAAAAGCACCAAGAGAGTAGAAAAAACTCAGGCAAATCTCAGAGGCCACAAAAGCCAACACAGACCAAACCCACAGCACCCAACAACTATCCTAATAAATAAAACAAAGAAAACCCGAGCAGCAGAAGCTCCCAAAGCAGTTCAAATACCAATGAAACAGTATCTCATATTCAGAAAAGGAAAACCTGAGAAAGGCCACACCAAGGAAAACCTTCACCTTACCTCCACCAGGCCACTTACGACAACATCAAAAGACACAAGACTAGGGAAACACCATCTAGAGCCACCAACCACCGCCAGGGAGAAGCCATTACAGCCAAAACCTTAGCAGAGCAAAGTTAGCCTCCAAAGTAGACATCTTGAGTGTGTGTGTGTGTGTGTGTGTGTGTGTGTGTGTGTGTATATATATATATATATATATATATATATATATATATATATATATATATATATATATGTATGTATGTATGTATGTATATAGTAAAATAAGTAATTTAAAATGGGCGACAAAATTCCTATTCTTGTGACCGACAACTTCTAATTTGGTGACCGACATCCATTGAAAATCATTGTTGGTCATTTTCTCTTTAAATTGGTAGGCATCATCAATTGGTTTAGACAGGTGTAATCTTTCTACTTCAACATTTATTATGGATCTCAGGCAATCGATCAGACCAATGTAAGAAGTTTGAATGATTAGCCATTATGAAAGGCATGATGTGTGCTCCTCCTAAGAAGTTCTTTGAACCTCTCCAAGGCCTCATAAATGGACAATTTCCTTCAATGAGATAATTTCATTAATATGTTTTAGAGTTTTCGATAGAGGGAAGTATTTTGGCATGAATTTTTTGTGCTAAGTCATCCCAGGTTGTCATTAATCCTGAGATAAGAGAGTTAATCCATACCTAAGCCTTATCCTATAAGGTTAAGGAAAAAAATCTTTCTACTAACATCACTGGGGATACCGTTGTACTGGAAGGTGACACATTATTCAAGAAAATTAGCTAAGTGAAAGTTGGGATCATAAGTGGCAAGTCCCCTAAACTAATTGTTTTGAACCATTTAAATTATGACAGGATTAAATTCAAAATTTTTTGCCTCAAAATTGGGATAGTTGATGCCCATGTAAATACCTTTGGGAGAAGGATTAGCATTGTCCATGTGTGGTTTCATGGTGGGTCAACTAGGGTTAGACATCTTAAGAAGTGATTCACAAGTCAAGTGTGATCTCTTTAAACAACTAAATGTGCGATCAATCTTAGGGACAAAAGAGGCGAGGACAATCCCAACTCCCCTAGACATAAACATGACAAATTGACAACCACTTATGCAATGAACAACGCAATCACTCACACAAGTCTGTCGGCAAACTAGCATACAAATGCACATACAACATACGAAATAAAGAGTGAAAATAATCTAACAACTGAATATGTTTGGCTTTTTTATTTTTTCAGCTTTTAAAAGTTTTTAACACCTGCAAAGAATACAACAATACTAAACATATAAAAACAGAAAGAAAAATTGGCAAAAAAAAGAAAAGAAATACTAAATTCAGGTTTTTAATTTTCAACAAAAGTTTTCTTAATCACATGAACAATTATTAATGACTATTCCCAGTAAATGCACCAAAAACTTGATGCGC
Organism: Papilionanthe hookeriana x Papilionanthe teres; assembly: GCA_022702705.1. Lineage (NCBI taxonomy): Eukaryota > Viridiplantae > Streptophyta > Magnoliopsida > Asparagales > Orchidaceae > Papilionanthe > Papilionanthe hookeriana x Papilionanthe teres. Next base: position 66,288,743 of record CM040439.1, on the reverse strand, counting down.
CAAAACATACCGAGACGTAAGTCAACTGTACAACACAAGTGCAAGTGTCAATAGTAATGTATTTCAAGACTACCATGTATCATACAAGAAAAGTGTAATATTCACTTTCACAGACATTGCTCTAGTTTAGTAATTTAGTTAACTTAGCTTGACCATTATCAAAGGAAGGTTTCTAAGTCCTAAGGTCCTAGCAAAACAAACTACTTGACTGTAAAGGAAGGGTGAAGACATGTGGAAAATTTTGTGAGTTTCTTTGAGAAAGATGAGGCATGTGCCTCTGTGATTTAAGGATTTTAGCGATCATGGTTTTCCTCAATGTTTTCATACACAATTTGTTGCCAATCAGAGGAAAGATACTTATTATGCCTGTTTTTAGGTCAAAAGAAGCCTAGAATCCATGAAGTTGAGGCTTCATCAATCTCTATGACATTTTACATGAGTTTTCTGATCCCTTGAGTTCATTACAAATATCAAATACAATATTTTTATCCTATCAAAATTCTATGGTAAACAGTTTGTTTCCAATACACAACAGTTAGATGTTGTAGTTTCACAAAATATTTTAGCTTCCTAGTTGACCAAACTAGGAATTAATTAAAATCAGAGGTTAGCCAACAATAATTCTCATGAAAATTTTAAGAAATTTATTAATAGAAAAATATTATGAAATAATAATGATACGTCAACTACTCCCTACATCATAGAGACACGAAGAAAAGCTTAGCTGCTCATTATGGAGAAAATCATATCAAAAAATATCACATTAAATTCTATTGCAAACATCATAAAGATAAAAAACTTACAACAAATTATTTCCCAAGTATAGTCAAAAAAATTTCGTTGCATACAAAAACTGTCATGACTCGCAAATTAAAGAAAACCTCTCCTTTGAAGTTTCAACCAAAGAAGGAAGAAATCCATTAAGAGAACCCTCAAATCCTCACCCAAACTTTCTTCTTTCAGCCTCCAAGCATTCTATGTTGATGAACTCCCTCTTAGAAGTCCTAAATCATATTTTATTGCACTGAACACAGCTTTGGCTATAAAAGTTTCTTTGTAATGTTTTCTCTGCTCATTTGCTTGTTCAAGCCAGTTTCTGGCATGGTAAATTTGTTCTTCTGCCAAGACTGACGTCGTTGCAGTGTTCTTCTACCTTCACCAGCCTACTATAACTTATGACGTGGTCACACCATTTTTGGGCAAGGTCATGCCAGCCTGGTTCGATCAATGGCCTGGTAACGCTGCTTTTATGCATGATCATGCTATTTCATGGCACTTTCTTGCTGGATCTTCTCATTCATCTTGTTCGTATTCGATCCTTCATCCTGAACAACATAAAAAAATATCTTTCTCTGGTAAAAATCTCAGAAAAATAAATTAAATTAAGATTTGAAATGCATGGAAAATAGTAGGTGAAAAATGTCGTAAAATTAACGCATGTCATTTCTCAATGACCACCTCTTACTAATAACGATTATGGCTAGAACCATTACAAATTTCATCCGATGCAGCTTGGGTAATGTCTCGTTGAACAAGTACTCTAGTCGCAAAAGCCCTAATGAGATTAAAGGTAGGAATATCCATCTTCATAGGTATCCCGAATATTGCACCCAAAGAGACAAGATTTCTTTATTAAAGAGATGCAATTTTTAGCCAGGATAGTGAATCGAGTTTGGAACTATTGAAGGTTTCTTTTATGGGTCAAAATCCATAGATCATATGAGTAACTTCATGTTTTTATTTTCAATTTTGAGTTTTTTTTCTTTTTTTTTTTTTTTTTGCAAAAATCCAAGCATAATCCTATTTACTGCTTAATTGAATCAAAAATATGCCTTCCATCTAATAATCCAACTTTCCAGTCCCATCAGTTTCAAGCCTTCAAACGATTTTAGAATGACTTTCATTTTCGGACGACCATAAAAGAATTTACCAACCAAAGATAATTAGCATCAAAGAGAGTGAGAAAGAAAGAGAGAGAGAGAGAGAGAGAGAGAGAGAGAGAGAGATGTCATTCTCGGGAAGAAATATAACAGACTTACCATTTTTCATACTAGACATTCTCACGAATTGTTCACTACTGCCACTACCTTCCAGAATATTATAATATGCTTGCATGAACACACAATTTTTTAAGCCAATTGGAGTAGGAGTACCTTGATTAGCATCCACCATATCACTACAAACCCTAGCAGAACAAACAGCTTCACAATTGTGATATTATTATATTATATTATATTACATATATATAGACACACACACCCTCACAAATGGGACTCGATGATTTGACATTTTATTATAAAATTTTATCATCATAAAAAATGTTGATTGTTTTCATGAAAAAATGTTGATTGTTTTTATAAGAAATTTTGAGGATTGATTTTAATTTATTTAAAATATATATTATTAAAGTTTTTTAATTTTTATTTTTTTATAAAAAATTAATTTTGACAATGATTACATAATCTAGTTACATAATCATTATTTAGTTACATAATTTATATTATGTCAAAATATTAATTTATATTTATCTCAAAGTTTTTTTTAGCTACATAATTTAGATTTATGTTAAAATATTAATTTGAACAAAAAAAGTACATTAACTAACTACTTATTACTTCAAAACTAAGAGAAGATTAGAAAATATCTTTTTATTGAATGCACAAATATCAATTATTACGCCTTCAAATATAATTTATATTTTACATTTATTATTTTAAACTCAAAACATATAAAAAATTTATTTGAATATGTTGATTTAGTCATGATTTTTTTATTTTATTGTCAAAACATTAAAAATAATAGTTCTTGTATCATTTTATATTTTGCATATCATTTAATAAATTCTAGCGAAAAATATTATTAAATAATAGAATACTGTTTTGTGCCCTTTCTTAAAATATTTCAGACTACGGCGTGGTCATATATAACAGGTATATATTGAGCAACAAAAATTTTTTTTAATAAACATAAATAAATTTATTGAACTATATTTATATTTGATTCATTTAACATTGGAGCAAATCTATTAATTAAGAATTTGAGTTTTTCATAAACAGCATCGGTACATTGATATCCCTAGTTTGTGTGAATATTAATACTTCAATAATAATCTATGAATAACACTGAAATGGAACACACGAAAGTTATTGGAGGTTATTGAGTTATTAGATTATTGGAATTAATAACCCAATAACCTACCAATAACCCCCAATAACCTCAAAATGAAAGTTATTGAAGGATTATTACGTGCATTATCTGTATAGAAATATTTCTCCATAGTTTGACCCGCGCACTTGTTTCTTATATTATCCTACAATAATTCCTATAATTCGGTATATCAACAATTTCATTCTTGGGTATAAAGTAATGATGTTCAAGGATATAAATTGCATTATATAAAAACTTATTTTTTTTTATATATATATTTTCTAGGTAAACTCATGAATTATATAAAAAATACATATATCCTTTCATACAATTAGTCATTAATAAGAAAAAGGGGGCATTTACATACTTACCACCCAATCTTTTGTATTACATATCCAACACCAAAACTTTGGTTTTTTTTACTTTTATGACACCAAAAAAATTCATATCACATTAAGAATATCACTATTTTAATTTTTATAAAACAAATTGCCCCATTTTACTTTAAAAAATATCACTATTTTTATTTAAAAAAATAAAAAACACATTTTCATGCATAGAAAGTTGGCGGCCTATGTAATACATTATAGTTCAAGTGTTTGATAAGTAAATACATAAGCATTGAGTGGTATGCATGCAAATATATAAAGAAAAAGTATTAAAGCATTAGTAAATTTTAGCACATCAACAACAACAATAACAAAACCTTTATTTCACTAAGTGTGGTTGTCTACGTGAATCCTTTCACTCCATTGCGTCCTATTTAGTGTCTATTTTTTTTTAATTCTAATAAATTAAGATTATTATTTTATATAATATGCTCGTCTTTCAAGGCCTACCTCTGCCTTTCTTGTCTTCAGATCAGATCCTCCGATGGTCGATGCTTAATGTGATAAAATCATTTAAGACGTCTTTCTCTAATTTTCTGAAGCTACATTAACCCTATCACGTATATATTCATTTCACATCATATCTCTAAGTATGAAGCCACTCATCCACATTAACTCTTTAGCCCATCAATAAAACAAATTACGCCAAGCAAATTATCATAAATGTTGCAAACGATAAGAACGAAGAAGTTGAAAACTCTTATTTAACGTGTTATATCCCGTTTCTCTACCCGTTTTTCTTCTATTATTAATGGGTTTGTTTCAGATTGGTATAAGCCGTCAGATTATCCATGTTTTCTTGAGCGGCAATTTCAATCCAACGGTCGAAACTTGGATTGATGCTAACCGTCTGATTTTCTTAGCTGCTGTTTCGAACGTTGGACAGATAACTTTAGCAGAAAAGAATTGTAATTCAACCAATGGTTCTTATCCATAAGAGCGTCTAGGAGAAAAGTTCGTAGCTTCGAGATCTTCGCCGATGGTTGCCTTTATATTTAATTCTTTGGTTTTTGGAAATGAACAACATTTGGCGCTCGGAAGGAATTCATTCTTCTTTATTTGTACGTATCATCGCACTATTTTAATTATTTGAAGTCCACTATGATCGGCTCGAAGTCTTCTTTTGTTCGTTTATTATTACGCTGTATTATTGGTTTTCATTTTGTCGACTCCAAGGTGGTGTTTGGCTGCGACTCCAAGGTGGTGTTTTTCATAATAATCCTTCTTGTTGGGGTAGAATCAAATATCATTTGGCTCAAATTAATGAGGTTAGTTTATCAATTTGAACTTAATTTTGTAAACAAAATCAGTATACTTTTCTTAACTCAAATGTAGTAAATCATGAACACAAGTCATTGTGATCGAAGACGAAACATCCAATTGTTAATCCAAATGACCTACACAACTAAAAACTGAGCTTTTCAAATAACTCAAAGAGATCTAGTCACCCTAAAAGTCATTCCTCCTCAGTCAACTTACCCCTATGCTAAAGGAACATATTTGAATCCAATGATCCTCAGTGTACAATTAGCATAAAAATACATCAAGGATAATGCACCAAGTTAAGCTATAGCTTATCGGCTCATATGAAATAATGGGATTTCATTGCTACTCAGAAGTTGAACTATGAGGAGTACTGGTGGTTTTTTCTTATAGGGGAACACGATAAACTTGAATGATTTATATTTAAATGATCAGATCCGACATTCAAAGAATAATCATTTATCCCCAAAGATAGAAAAACTACCTTAAAATGGATCTAATCATTCAGATGAGGAAAATCTTGGTGATTCATGAATCTACGAAAGCAAGATCTTTCCATTACGACGGGTGTAAGATAAGATTTATGCTATCCTTGGATCTAGTATCCCTATGAGGGGGCTCCGTCATAGTTAATTACATCTAAACAATTACTTCTGTGAGCACTCTCGGTTAAAGTTATGCCTTATATCTTTCTTATTCATCAATGAATGTTTGTGAGGAGATAGAATTTGAAGACATAGATAAAAGGGGTAAGCTTGGACAAAGTTTGATTTTACTTTGAGCTTTAAAAATGTTAAACCATAATGGTTGAGCCCAACGTTGACAGTCATAATGATAGTACAAATCTTGAATAAGATAGTTACATTTGAGAAACCAATTTCCAAATGAATTGAATTTGATTGGGTTCAATTTGAATGAGCTTGGGTTTCATATGATTCAGGTTCAAAAAAATTTTGATTGTATTTTAGTTTGATTCAAGTTGATTTGGAATTTAGGTTGGAGAGAGATAGATTGTGGTTAACAAGTTTAGTTGAGGTTGAGTGTTATTTTGAAAGTGTTGGTTTAGAGATAGTCTAATAAATTGGAAAGGATAGAGGATTTCTAGATAGTAGTAATGCATTTGACAAACTAAGCTAGGGCTTCTAGACTAAATAAATCTAAGGTGTGTGTGGTGTTAGTTTTTCGTCTATGTTAGCTATCATAGGGTTCATTGCTTGAAGCTATTTTATGGTGTGGTGGAAAGACTATGGTTTTTCTTTTAGATATGTCAAGATTCAATATTATAGTTTTAGATATTATAGTTTGAGATCTTTTAGTTTTTTGCCTTTTAAGATTATAGCTTGTCTTTAGGAAAGAGAATAGCTCTTAATATTTAAAAACATATTTCCTTAAAAACTTAAGCATTTGAAAAGATTTTTCTAGAGGAATATAATATATAATAACCCCTTGAGCTTTTCTAAATTTCTAAATTAATTTAAAGTAGAAAACCTTTTATGAGTTGATTGGAATTTTAAGGATTTATGAATTTAGAGTACACTTAGTTGTTATAGAAAAGATTTTCATTTAATGAAGTTATTTATATTTTGAAAATATTTCATTTTGAGAAATTTTAATTTACATAAATATATCAAATATATTTTTCTCTTAAAAAACTTTGGATTTAATGCCAAGTTGTCCCCTTTCAACATGGCTTCTAGTAACTTTATTCCTTCTTCTTATACACATCTCAAACAATAATTTGAAGTCCACTAAAAGTTATTCCTACTTAATACTCTTTAAATCTCATCATGCATTGTGTAAAGTAAAAAAAATAACATTCCCACATTCACACATGCAAACATCAAAGGCATGGAAATCATACAACATAAAAATCATGTAATTCATTAGGGGATTCAACTATTCTTTTGCCTTTACATATACATGTATATTCATTTGCATAAGAGAAAGAAACATTAACAAAAACTAACTGAATAGATGGATCTATTAACTAAACACAGCAACCGACATGAATATGAAAAATACATTTTACATTTTACATAAGGTATATTTATAAGACTTTATACTTAGTCAATACTCTTAGTGCAATATACATGTACACATACTACATACATATTCACACATTCATATAAACATATATTCAAACATTTCATTCCCCTACACCATAATAATGGTTATGTTTGATTTGGATTTGACGTTGATCAAGTTTTACTTAGGTTAGGCTTTACTTAGGTTAAGTTTGACTTAGGGTAGGTTTTACTTAGAATTGAATAAGATTGGCTGTGAGTTGGTCTGAACTTGGCTTGATTTGATTTGGACTTGGCTTGATTTGCTTTGGACTAGCTAGGATTTGGCTTGCGCTAGTTAGGATTTGTTATTAATTGGATAATGAAGTTATCAATGGGTTAACTAAGCTATTATTTGCTTAATTAAAATTTTAATGAATTATTTAGGTTACGTATGTCTTAATTGGATTGATGCATTAATTAGGGTTTTAGTGAAAAATTAATTTAATTGATAACTTAAAGTTTCAATGGGTTGATTAAGTCATTTTAATGTTAGTTATAATTCAAATGATTAAACGAGGATAATGGGTTAATTAACATAATTAAGTTTTTGATTAGTTATTTAAGGCTATTAAGAGGTTGATTAAGCTATTAATTGACTACTTAAATTATGTATTTGTTAATTAATCCATTAATAAAGGTACTTATTTGTTAATTAAGGTGCTTATTAATTAATTATGGTGTTAATTGATTTTTTAACTACTAAATTGTTAACTTAGATTTTAATTAGATAATTAAGCCTTTAATTAGTTGATGAAAGTGTTAATTAGGTAATCTTCGGTATTAATTAGATTACTTGAGTATTTAATGACTTATCAAGTAGATTTTTTCTTATTTAATGTGTTAGACTTTCAACCAAAGATAATATTTTAAATTAAAAGGAGTTTAAGTTTGTTTAATGTTTAGTTAGGGATCATTTCAGGGATTAGAGGGTAACTACTCCTTATAAGTTTCGTTAAGGGTAATTATAAAATATTTAAGTGGATTATGAAATGAATAGAAGGGTAATTATTAAAGTTAATGATGATTAGATGGGTTTAGTTCACAGTTTATATACTGCAGTTAGTGGGGTCTAAGTTTTAGTTTAGATATTTTGAAGGGATTTGACATACAGTTAGCATAATATAAAAAGAAATTCCCCATGGTTACAAATGTAACTAATTTTTATTTTAACACAGGGGAAAGGAGACATGCTATACTAGATGTTGAAACATTAAACAAATACAATAGGAAAAACTTAAACTAAAAGCCTTATAATATTATGGCGCAAAATAGAAAATTTCTTTCGGTTTTGTCATGGAAATACAAAAAACACACAAATTAAATAATCTAACAAAACATTGACATAATAAATCACAACAAAAGTAAAAAGGCTTACGAATATTTAAAGAAACATAACATTTATCAAAAAAGAAAAGGAATAAACTTTAAATCCTAAATTTATAACACGGAAAACATCATGGATGCAACATACAACACACAAGAAATGGAGCTCTATAATTTAAAAGAAAATTCTTAAAAATCGCTCGATGAATTCTGAAGATTTTGACATAAAATAAATAATTTCTTAAAATACTTTTGGAAATTTTTGATTAATTTTAGAAGACAACAAGAAACAAGATTGAAAAACATGGGATTTGGAAATCCATGATGAATTTTAGACTTCAAATGGTAACATGTAAGAAAGATAGAATTTGCAAGGTGAAGATTTGAATGAATGAAGAAATGAAAGTATTATAGCTTACTATTTATGTGTTTGAATTTATAAATTGATGTTCTTTGAAGTTGGAATCTACCTTGCTTATATCATATTGTTTTCCTCAATTTGGCGGCCTTTGGTTATCAATTTTAGTGGAGATTAGAAGGAATTTCAATTTTAGACTTAGGATGAGTGGAATTAGAGAAGAGAGGGAGAGGAGAGGAGAGGAGAGGAGAATGAGATAGTGAATGAGGAAAATGTGGTCTTTTGGCCAAAATAATAGGTTAGTGGGGGAGAGAAATCTAGGAAAGGTGGTTAGCTGGAGAGGGGCTGCATGGATTAAGCTATAGGTTAGAAATTTAGATTTTAAGTTGGAGATTTGGAAGGAAAAGGGGCTAATTTCAGCTAAAGGTATTTGTACCAATAAGAATTAAGCATTGGAATCATGATGTTACATAAGGAGAGTGGTTAGATGAGGGAATAAATGGCGGGTTTAGATTGAGTGGAATTTTGGTAATTTTGGCCAAAGAGAGGGTATTTCTTATAAATTGGCAAGGACAACAAAATAAACTAGAAATTATATTTCATTTTGAAGAGATAAAACAAGGATTCTAATGGTTTAAACTTTTTCAAAAATGGAGTCCACTAGCCCAAGACATGTCCATTTGAATATAAAAGTTAGTTATGATATGTAGTTATGGGGAGTTTACGGTTAAAAAAATGATAGCCCATTTGATAAATAAAAGTTCATAAAAATCAATGGTCCAACTTGATTTGCCTAGTTCAAACTTGATAATAAGATATGACTGGTTAACATGTGCCCCCAATAAGGAGAGAGAATCCATTTTTGAGTAAAATGTTTTAGTAGATATTATTACTCTAAAGGTATATTTTGAATTTAGAATAACTTTTGTTGAATTTTAGTTATGATTTAAAGTCTTTTGAATAATTTATGATTAAATTATCATTTTTTATCAAAATTTTCATTTTCTCATTATATATTATCATTTTCTCAAAAGGTACTCAAACACGGTCAGAATTGAGTGTGAAGCGACTCGTTTAAATGATTTTGATGATTCTTATGCATAGGCAAAGTACATTATTTTTCTCGGTTTTTTTAGCACTTAGAGTTTCTAATTTGTCTATTTATGTGTCATCATATGATTCCTTCATTCAAATAAATATCCCTTCTGAATCATATAAATGATTTAAAGAGGGGGGAACCAAATATAAAAGATATACTTTAAACTATAAGACAAACAAATAAAAAGAAACAAGAAGGAAGGATTATGTATTGGTAATCCTCATGTAATGGGTTGAGAGAATACATCTAAACAAGATCAAATCAATATACTTCGAAACACAACATCCACAAAGTGATTCTCTACATAAGCCACAAGATAACCAAAATGAAAAATTTTTTTTTTGACTTCAGAGTCACCCAAAGGAATGTATCCCTTTGGGTAATTATACCATGGGGGATACCCAAGAATATTCTTAATAAAAGGGGTTTTGCTTATATTATCGTAGACCTGCGAAGATAGATCCTATAAAGAAAGGTTATTCCATGTGTGAATGTTTTGATTCTTCAAAGCTCACTTTAAGCTATCGGGTAGAGAGTGAGTCTCTAACATCTCAAATGGGTAGCTAATGATAGGCAAATAGAGCCCACAAAATAACCAAAATCATCTTGATGGGGAAATCCCAATACGTCAAAGCACCACCGGGCCATAAGAACGTAGGACAAATCATCTTATCCAAAATGGGCTACAGCTCATTGGCATTCTGCCATCAAAATGATATCAATGAAGTAAAAGGAGAGATAGGACTTAAAGGGATCAAAAATATTAAAAATATGCAATCGTACAGGTAGTTGACCAAACATGTGCAGAAATTCTTGATTAGAAATCCACGTATTGCGTCATCCATCAGATAACAGTATCCTTAAGGTTAAAAGAAGTATACTCAGTTCCATGACCCACGAGGTGTTGCTCCAAGAGGTGAGACTTATACCCATCAAAATGACAGCAATGCCCCAGGAAAGGAAGAGAAAGGGAGGTTCAACTACATAGCTAGAAATGCTCCCAACAAAAGGACATACACCCTGTTTTGGTTGAGGAGCCTTTTAACTCCCTAGGAGAACTAAACACTCACTTAAGTATAAAGATACGTTCAGTCTGTCAGGTTGAAGAAGCACAGGGGCTTCCCCCCCCCCCCCCGAGACATGCAAATATAAATGTAGTTTTCTAGACCCGTCCTAAAATATTATGAAAGCCTTACTAATTATGACTTAGTTTAGTCCCATGCAATGCAATTAGTTTTAAAATCAGCCTGAAGGACTTGTAGGAAATTAAAAGTACAAATTCTGAAGTCCTGAATATTTTAAACTTAAAATTTATTATCTTAACTATTTTATTAGGATTTTATAGAAAGTTTACAATTTTAAAATTATAAAATTTTATATCACGTTCATGACTCCTAGACAAGCCATTAAATAAACAATGAAGCATCTCAAGCATTTAAGTATGCAATAAGTCAAAAAATAAGCTAAAAAAATATGTAAGAGGCCAGTGCCAATGGGTCGAAAATATATCCCATAAATAGATAAGGACGGTTGGATTTCGTATATTCAAGCTCGGTCCCAATTCTTTACATGAATATCAAATGAAAAATTTAAATAAAGCACAAGATCATTTGCTCCCGGTCCTGCACCACGTGCTTAAGGCACATTTTTTCCTTGTAACCTTTTCCTTTATCTTATTTCTGTTATAGGAATCTCCTAAGAATCTAAAAGGTACATAGGAAAATGAAAGCCTTTTCTTGCATAAAAATAAGGTTAGCAGGGAAACCATGTAATGTATAATGAGTGGTGCCTGGTGGAAGAGCTAAGCAGCACTTGTAAGTAAATTTCAGCATGTAAAGCATTACATTCTTACCCTTTTTATTGTATCTGTGTGTGCATATATATGGCCACAACTCTCTGTTGAAGAATATCCAACACACTACCATGCCATGTCAAACATGCAAGCACACTAAAAGCACAAACGCTAGAAAGATTACTGGATAGGGCAACTAAAACAGTAAAGAAAAATAGCCAGACATTAAAAAATTACCTAGCATCTTAAAACTAAAGTAGCACAACATCTAAGAAAAATGGTCCTAACAAGCATCTAAGTGCATATGGTAAAGTCTTGGTTACCATTTTACTGTGACGGGGTCACAACACTGGTCCTCTCCTAGTGATCTAAGGCACTTCATAAGAAAGGAGTGTCATTTTAAAAAGGTGGCCTCACATATGGACTATCATATATATAATTTTAATGGTAGGGTGGATAATACAATAACAGAAAATATCTTTTTTTTTATATCTTTAAGATAACATACCATAAAGTTTAGATCTGTAATGAATATGATGCACTTTATAGCACTTGGAGCTTTAGCACAGCCATACTGTTTGTCACTTACGGTACAAAAACTTGCATTGCTCACTAAAGTATCCTAATGGGCAATGCTCCTTTGAGTATCACGACTAACGAATGGGTCACTCTGCTAACAAGTAGGACAAGCCATCAAGGAGAATGAGCAAGCATACAAACATGCAAGAAGCCCACATTCTAATTGTTCAACTGAAATAAGGAAAAATCACAATGGGCACCTAAAAGGGAGAAGTACACGTCATGCAATTGAGTCCAAGGATGCTACATGCAGCTTGACATACATGAACAAAATGTGTTGGTAAATACAGGGTACCTATGAAGACAAATTAAGCCTTCTCGGAGACCTGGGGTGCCGTGAGACTAGAGAATACCAGCTATGAATGAATTTGCATTGATTAAAAGGATATCTCTAACGAGGATTAATACCTTACTCGAGAGGCACTCAACGAGCACACATGCAAGCTATGCAACAACATACAAGGATGCACATAGAGTAGTGAAAGTGAGTATGTCGTAGAAGTTAGTGACATACAAAAGGACAGGAATGTTGTGTAGGCAATAGCCAAAAGATGGGTATGCCAAAGAGGCGGTGATTCGAATAGGTGGGCATGTGGTGAAGGCGGTGACCCAAAGGATGGGTGTCTTGAAGAAAGTTAGTCATAAGGGTTAGGTATGCAATGGAGGCAGTGACCCAAAAGTTTGAGAAGGTCATGAAGGTAGTGGCCAATAAAATGATAGGCATGTTGTTAAGGCAGCGATGTAAAAGATGAGTGTGAAATGGGGGTAGTGATCTAAAGGGTGGGCATGTCGTAGAGGCGCAGTCTAATTAATGGGTGTACCATGAAGGTCATACCTCAGAAAAGGTGGGTATGTCGTAGAGACGTGACCAAAAAGAACAGGCATTTCGTAAAGGCAGTAACCTGATAGATGAGTATGTCGTGAAGGCAATGAACTGAAACGATGTCCATACTATGAAGGAGGCAACAAGATAGAAAGGTATACTGCAAAGGCACTAACCTGGAAGGGATGAGCATGCCACAAAGGCAGTGGCTTGAAAGATCGGTTTTCCATGGAGGTAGTAACCCATGAGGTGGGCTTGCTGTGAAGGCAACAACTCGAAAGATGGTTAAGACATGGAGGTAGTGACCCGAAAGTGTGATTTTGCCGTAAAGTTAGTGATCCAAAGGATGGGTATGTCATATAAGGAAATGACCTCAAAGGGTGGCCATGTAGAGAAGGTAGTGGCTTGAAAGATGGGCATGCCGTAGAGGTAGTGTCGAAAAAAGGGTGGTCATGTCTCGAAGATAGAGGGCAAAAAGGATGGGTATTCCATGGAGGTAGTGACTAAAAAAGGTGGGCATGGCATGAAGGAAACGGTTTGAAAGGAGGGTATGTTATAGATGCAGTGACCCAAAAAGGGTGGGCATTTCATGAAGGCAACAACCTAAAAAATAGTATTCGTTGAAGGCAGTGACCTAAAGTTTGGGCATGTTGTGAATGCAGTAGAACCATGGATGGGTATATGTAGGCAGCAGCTAAATAGATGGGTATGCCATGGAGGCAATGACCAGAAAGGGTGGGCATGCCGTGAAAGCAACAACCTAATTGATGGGTACGTCATGGAGGTAGTGACCCAAAAGTGTGAGCATGCTATGAAGGCGGTGATTTTAAGAAAGGATTTCCCATGGAGGCTGTGTCTCAAATTCGAAGGGCATGCCGTGAAGTCAGTGGTCTAAGGGATGGGTATGCCATAGAAGTATTGAATAGATAAAAAGGGCATGTCGTGGATGGAGTGACAAAGGATGGGTATGTCATGGAGGTGGTGAGCTGAAAGAATGGACATGCCTTAGAGGCAGCTGATCCATGAAAAAGATACCTATTTTTATGCCTTAATTTTTATCAAATTTTTAAGGATATTATGCTTTAATGAAAGGTAATTTTGTGTTTTGGATGTAGGTTATGCAAAAATGTTCAAGAAGGAAAAAAGGATGAAAAAGAAGAATAAAGGAGCAAAAATGGAGCCAAAATGCAAAATTGTCAAAATAATTGGTCTGGCGCCTAGGTGCCAGAATCCGGCGCCTAAGCGCAGTTTGATACAGAATTCTAGAAGATTTTTGAAGACTTTTGGACTGTTATTTTGATGGATATTTTGACGGTGTTAGCTGTTATTGGACCATCTAGAAGATTGGCAGTTATTCCTGGATTATAGGACATGTGATACATTGTATTTGGGCGCTTGGAAACGGTTAGGATTGCAAAGAGGTGCGATCCAAAGTGAAGAGGTGCAAAGAACTAGATGCAGAGTCCGGCGCCTAGGCTCCAGATTTCGGCGCCTAGGCACCAGACACACCTTCTAGAAGATTCATTGAACATGAACACATTTTGAAGAGGTGCCTCAAGGCAACCCTTGAAGCCTATAAATAGGAGGCTACTCCTTCAGAGAAAAGGGCCCAAAAACCACCAACGCCCAACCTAGTCCCCTAGCCCCATAATTCCATTTAGAGAGAGAAATTAGAGAAATATTTTAAGGGCCGTATTTATAGTTTCTTTTATTAATTAGTGAGTTTATTTTAGAGTTTGTATTAAGAGTATTTGAAGAGTCGGTGCTTTTGAAGTCTATTTACTTTGGAGTCGAAGGATTCAGAGGTTCGATTGGAGAAACACTTGAGATAAGTATTTGTATTTTGATTCAAAATTTTATTTATATGTTTTGTTGTTTAAATTCAATGTGTTCTGAGTAGTTACTTTACTTTCTTCTTTCAATTATGAAAAGATAAATAAGATTAAATAAAATTCGTTGGAGAATTAAAATCTATATATGTATTTTAAACATTGTGATGATATTAATACCAGATCTTAATTTACTATTTAAATCGGCCATTTAAATTGTTAAAATCTGTTGAAGAGTTTTGAGACCTAGAAGGAGATGAATTCTTAACTAGTAGATATCACATGAATCCATGGGTAGTCAAAGACCTTGAACGGGTTATTCAAGGTGAAGTGCAAATAAATAAGAAGATATTATTTAATGGGCGTAGAATTGATAAGTTTTTAGAGTGACAGGCTAAATTCTTGTAATTTGGTTTATAGAGAAGGAAAGGGTCACTAGTAGGGCCGACTATAGCCACGCTTGGACATCTAGTAGTATGAGCCTAGATTAACCCATTCTACTAACAATACATCCAGACATGATCTATAGATTAGCTAAGGTTCTTTATACTATCGAGCGAAGGTAAAGAATAGGAATGCTTCTATTTGGGACAATACCATAAATTTATATTCTCCATGAATATTATATTATCTAAAAAGTCTTGGATTAATTGAAAGGAAGAAAGTTGTTTGCTTATTTTTATTTACATCGATCATTACTTTAGTACTGCTTTATTTCTGCATCTAGTAAATTAAAAAGATATTTCTGAAGGATTATTACCTTTAGATTCTGAATTAGAAAGAACTGTTAGAAGAATTAAAAAAAGGAAAACAAATTCAAAAATATCAAGAGATGGCTATTTTACATAATAATTTACAAAATCCAATTGAAATTAATGAACAAAATGTTTACAAACCATTAAGGGATTATGCTAACCCTACGGTTGATGAACTTCATAGTAGTATTCAAATACCTACTATAGATGCTAATTCTTTTGAGCTTAAACCGTCTATTATTCAAATGGTTCAAAATAATCAATTTGGGGGAACGTTCCCCCAAATGAGGATCCAAATTTACACCTTGCTAGTTTTTTAGAACTTTGTGCTACCTTTAAATATAACAATGTTTCTGATGATGCTATTAGACTTAAACGCTTTCCTTTTTCTTTAAGAGATAAAGCAAAGATGTGGTTGAACTCATTAGCAACAGGTTCTATTAAAACATGGGCTGAAATGGCACAAAAATTCCTTGCTAAATATTTTCCTCCTTCTAAAACTGCTAAATTGAGAAATGATATTACTTCATTTAGTCAATTTGATGGGAGATAATTTATAAAACTTGGTAAAGATTTAAAGAACTATTAATAAAATGTCCTCATCATGCTTTACCTGATTGGTTAATTATTCAAACATTTTATAACAGTCTAATTGGATCACTTAAATCAATTATTGATGTTGTTGCTGGAGGTTCTTTAATGGCTAAATCATTTGAAGAAGCTTATACTTTAATTGAAGAAATGGCTAAAAAAAAATTTCAATGGCCTTATGAAAGGATTAATCTTAAAAGAATGTCAAGTATTCATGATAACGAAGCCTTTTCTATCTTAGCTTCACAAGTAGTTGTTATATCTAAGAAATTAGATAATTTTGCTATCAATATATCACATAACAACTCTGCTAATATTGAAGATTCTCAAACTATTGAAACTTTACAAGCTATTGCTAGTAAAAATAACCCTTATTCCAATTATTATAATCCTAGATGGAAAAATCACCCTAATTTTAACTGGAATAATTCACAACAACAATGGGGTAATAATCAATCCCATCCAACTCGGAAATTGGAACAATCAAGTAAATTCAAACTATAAACCACCTAGATTTAATAATCAACAGAAAAAGTTATCTATAGAAGAATTAATTTTACAACTAAGTAATCAATTACAAAATCAAAATACTGTTATTCGTAATATTGAGAATCAAATTAGATAAATTGCTAATTTAATTAATTACAGACCTTCAGGAATACTTCCTAGTAATGTTGAAGTCAATCCAAAAGAAACAGGAAAAGAACATGAACATGTTAAAGCTGTGCAACTTAGAAGTGGAAAGGAAATAAAAGAAAGAATGTAAAATAAAATTGAAAATGAGATTGAGGTTGAAGAGATTGAAAAACCTAAAGAAATCCTTCTCCTAGTCAAGATCAGACTATTATTTCTATTAATGTGGAAGTTGAAAAACCACCAACACCTTTTCCTCAAAGACTAAAATAACAGAAGCTTGATCATTAAATTTCTAAGTTCTTTGAAATTTTAAGAAACATACCATTAAAATACCTTTTGCTGAAGCTTTGGAACAAATGCCAACTTATGCAAAATTTATGAAGGATATTTTAAGTAAGAAACAAAAATTTGAAGCTTTTGAAACTGTTGCATTAAGTGAAGAATGTAGTGCAATAATTCAAAAGAAATTACCTCAGAAACTTAAAGATCCTGGAAGTTTTGCTATACCTTGTGCTATTGGAAAAAAAATTTATGGAAAAGCTTTATGTGATTTAGGAGCAAGTATTAATCTCATGCCATTTTCTATTTTTCGAAGGTTGAATTTAGGAGAGATTACTCCCACCACTGTAACCCTTCAGTTAGCTTATAGATCTATCACCTACCCTAAAGGAGTTATAGAGGTTGTTCTTGTTAAAGTGGATAAATTTATTTTCCCTGTGGATTTCATTGTACTTGATATGGAAGAAGATTTTAAACCTACTATTGAACCTCAAAGAAGATTAAATCCTATCATTAAAGAGGTTGTTAAAAATAAATTTTAAAATGGTTAGATGCTGGAATTATTTATCCTATTTCGGATAGCCAATGGGTAAGTCCTATTCATTGTGTTCCGAAGAAAGGAGGAGTAACTTTCATTGTCAATGATAAAAATGAACTAATTCCTACAAGACAAGTTACTGGATGGCGAATTTGCATTGATTATCGGAAATTAAATAACGCCACTAGAAAGGATCATTTTCCTTTACCTTTCTTGGATCAAATGCTTGATAAATTAGTTGGACACTCATATTTCTATTTTCTGGATGGATATTCTAGTTATCATCAATTACCTGTCACTCCTGAGGACCAAAAGAAAACAACCTTTACAAGTCCTTATGGAACATTTGCGTTTAGAAGAATGTCTTTCGGTTTATGTAATGCACCTGCAACTTTTCAAAGATGTATGATGTCAATATTTTGTGATTTGATTGATAAAGGAATTGAAATATTTATGGACGATTTTTCAGTCTTTGGAACTTCTTTTGAATCCTGTTTGGAAAATATTTCCAAAGTTCTGAAAAGATGTGAATAAACAAATTTAGTTCTGAACTGGGAAAAATGTCAATTTATTGTCACAGAAGGCATTGTATTAGGTCACAAAATTTCACAAAAAAGGATGGAAGTTGATCAAGCAAAAGTGAAAATTATTGCTGAACTGCAACCACCTACAACTGTTTCTGATGTGAGAAGTTTTCTGGGTCATGCTGTATTTTATAGAAGATATATAATAGATTTTTCTAAAATTGTTAAACCTCTTAGTCATTTATTAGAAAAAGAAGCTAAATATGAATTTAATGAATACTGTATTAATGCTTTCAATATTTAAAAAAAAACTAATAACTGCACCTATAATTATTGCACCTAATTGGAATAAACTCTTTGAATTAATGTGTGATGCAAGTGATTTTGCAATTGGAGCTGTATTGGGACAAAAATATGAGAAAATTTTCAAAGTTATATATTATGCTAGTAAACTCTTTCTGAAACTCAAAGAAATTACACTACTACTGAGAAAGATCTTTTAGCTATAGTTTATGCCTTTGGTAAATTTAGACCTTATCTTCTTGGTACCAAATGCATAGTTCATACTGATCATTCCGCTATTAAATATTTAATGACAAAAAAAGATGATAAGTCTAGATTGATAAGATGAGTTTTACTTCTACAAGAATTTGATTTTCAAATAGTGGATAGAAAAGAACTAATAACTAAATTGCTGATCATTTATCTAGAATTAAGAATTATGTTATTACTGAGGAAAATATAAATGAGAAGTTTTCTGATGAACATTTATATGTTATTCGAGGATGCCAAACACCTTGGTATGCGGATATAGTTAACTATTTAGTTAGCAATATTTTACCTTATGGATTGAATAACAAATATATTAAGAAATTTAAAAATGATGTTAAATCTTATATTTGGGAAGATCCTTATTCATTTAAATTAGGAAGAGATTCTGTAATTCGAAGATATGTACCTTATGAAGAAACTTTTGTTATTATTCAAAAATGTCATGATTCCGATTTTGGAGGACACTTTGGAGTAGATAAAACTGCATTTAAAATTTTAAATTCAGGATTTTATTGGCCTACCTTGTTCAAAGATGTGAGACATTATGTGAAAACATGTGATCGATGTCAAAGGATGGGAAATATATCTAGAAAAGATGTAATGCCTTTAAACTATATATTAGAAGTTGAAATTTTTGATATATGGGGTTTAGATTTTATGGGACCATTTGTACAATCATTTGGAAAGATTTATATTTTATTAGCAGTTGATTATGTTTCAAAGTGGGTTGAAGCTGTAGCTTTACCTAACTGTGATTCCAAAAGTGTTTCAAAATTTTTAAAGAAAATGATTTTTTCAAGATTTGGAATGCCTAAGGTAATTATCACAGATGGTGGAAGTCATTTTAGAAATATAAGAATTCAATTATTACTGGAAAAATTTGAAATCAAACACAGAATTGCAACCGCGTATCACCCTCAAACAAGTGGAATAGCTGAAGTATCAAACAGAGAAATTAAAAGAATTTTAGAGAAGATGTTAATCCTAAAAGAACTGATTGGGTTGAAAGACTTGATTCTGCATTATGGGCTTATAGAATAGCTTATAAGACACCAATCAGAATGTCACCTTATCTTTTAATTTATGGTAAACATTGTCACTTACCTATTGAACTTGAACATAAAACTTATTGGGCGATAAAGGAGTTTAATTTTGATTTGAATACTGTAGGAGAAAAACGATTATTACAATTAAATGAGATGGATGAAATAAGAAATGAATCATATGAAAATGCAAAAAATTATAAAGATAAAAAGAAGATGTTACATGATAAAAAAATTTCAGGAAAAACATTCGAGCCTGGATAAGAAGTATTATTATTTTATACTCGTTTAAGATTTTTTTTGGAAAATTAAGATCTAAATGGATGGGACCATATATAATTGAGAAAGTATACCATTATGGAGCTGTGGATATTAAAGACCTCAAAAAAGGAAAAATATTTAAAGTTAACGGATTAAGACTGAAGCCTTATTTGGGAGACATTAAAATGATTTATAAAGAGGCTTAAGAGTTGAGTCTACCTGATTAAAGACTTAATCAGGTCAGACTAACGACGTTAAACCAAGCGCTTTGTGGGAGGCAACCCATAATTATTTTTGTGTGTTTTTACATTTTTAATGTAAGGTTATGCCTCGGTCTTGACTAATTTTATATGACTTTAGAAAATTATACGCTAACAAGTCTTCGTTGACTTTAGCTAAAAGTTATCTCGAAGCATATAAAGTTTGCACTTTGGATCACTCCATTTCATATGTGAGTAAAAAGGAGATCAAGTTAACCTTCATTATGAATGTTTATAATTCGTGTTACTAAGTCTATATTGATCTTACCATTCTAATTTACTTATTTTGGAGAACAAAACTTTGAAATTTGACAATAGGCGAAACGAAGTCGAACATGGTTCAGGCGCCTAGGCTCCGAAATTTGGTGCCTAAGCACCAGAGTAAAACTGTGTATCGATGGGTCCGGCGCCTAGGTGCCAGATTTGGCGCCTAAGCCCCACAGTTACTGGACCGTGTAAAAACCAAAAATTTTCAGTTTTTTCACACGATTTTCTCCTTTAAATTACCCCATCTTCGTCACCAATCCCGAAGCAATAAAAATTACGACCTAGACACTTCATTCTTGAGAGATTATAGAGGATTTTTGAAGAAATGGAGAGAAGAAATCTTGGAGAAGAGGCTAGAGACAAAGGTTCAAAGGATCCTCAACCCTACTTCAATGGTTTTATTGTTGTAAGTTTGGAGAAAATTTCAAGTTGCCTAGATAAATTTGAAGCAGAATTCAAAAGTACTGGAGATCGTCTCCATGATGTGTATCATCAAATTAAACATCTTGAATGGCAGGCGATGTTTCAATTTGATCATCTAGCGGCTTATTAAGATGCTCAAGTGGAGATGTATGCTAAGAAAAAATGGATCGACGAGAAAACGGCTACGGATTTTCCGAGGGCATTATTATTCTTCCCAAGTAGGCCTAGTAATCTTCCTTGTGAAGAGAATGGAAATTTCTAATTTGAAGATTAGATAGTTATTGTGGTGTGATCTAGACTTTTATTAGTGTGTCGTTGTATCGATTTAGTAAATCGAATGTGTTGTTTGTGTGTTTGTTTTATTGTTCAATGTGTGTTGTATTTGCTTTGAAATTGTGTAGTTTGATTGTTTGTTAGGACTTAAATCATATTACTATACTTATCTGTATTGTATTGAGCCAAAATTCAAGATTATGAATGGACTTAGAAGAGCTTGATTTAAACCTGATGTTTAATTGGTAGATTTAACTTTTAATTTTTAAAATTTTTTGGGAAATATTTTGGAAGTTGGAAACTGAAGCACTACTCTAATATGAGTAATTGGAAGTTGAATTTCTGAGTTTTGGTGGAAAATAAAATTTTTTAAGTGATTTTTGTGAAAGGCGAGTCTGGCGCCTAGGCGCCAGAATTCGGTGTCGGTTCAGCCTGCTTACCGAAAATTAGCATTTAAATCCCATTAGCCATGATTGACGCCTTAGCTTCATCCCCTTCATCTTTTTTGTGAAAATACACCCCCTAGATCCATCTTGAGGTCAATACATCAAGTTTTTGAGCCCGAAATCACTTGATCTCTTCATCACGAGGTCAGATCTACCTTCTAATCCATTTATTTTTTATTCTTACCATAGTTTTTCCTATTTTTTGCTAAAAACCAAAATTTTGAGAAAAATTTTGATTTTTAGAGTTTCTCCATGGATTTTTAAACTCATTCTAAGTTTCTCAAGCTTTAAAAGAGTTCAAATATTTGATTCCTAAATTTATTTGTGTTTTATTTCACGTTTAGATGACACCAAAATCTAAGCGAGGAAAGGTGTTGACCTCATTTTTGATGAGGTCTTCTCTTCTCTCTATAGTACTTAGGATCTAGCCTTAGGCTTTTCCTTTGACTATCTTAGAGGATTAGAATTGGAACCCACCACCTAGAATTTCAAACCACTTCTTAACTCCCTGCAAACTCCACAAACTTGACTGTAGACCCCTAATCATTTAGAGGGTCGAAATCAAATGTGGAAGTTTAAAGGATGAGTTCCTATAGGACTCTTTGGCCTTAGGACCGCCTCAGGTGGCCTGGTCTGGTGAGGGCTGACTTACACACACACTACACTTATACACTACACTTTCACACACATTCTAAAAACACACCCATACCTAACTTGACCTGCTGACTCATAAAGGTGATTCACATGGATGGTCCTTAACCCCTAAGCCCTTGGCTAAGAGGGTTAGGAACAACATAGTGGATGCCTCAAATAAGTCCCTTCATAGCTCATATGGGCTTGATATGGCTTCATGGCTCAACCAAAATGATTTTATTCCACTTACATTCACCTAATCTTCAATTTTCCAAATTTTCAATTTTTGACCCCAGGACCCTACACCCGCCTAGCCTACCCAAAGCCTTTGAAATTACCCAAAATTTTCAAAATTTCCAAATCACCCAAAATTCCCAAAAATTAACCTTGAACATTTCCTCACCAATCAAGTTGATCATCCAAAGCCAAAAATACCAAAAATTCCAAAAATACCTCCCAATACCCTCCAAATACCCAAAATACCCCTCTTGACCCAAAAATCCAAAAATTCAGAAAATTCTCAAAAAATTCCAGAAAATCCTCAATATTCCCAATTTTATTTTGTTCAACTACACCATGGGCCAATTTTTTCAATTTACCCCACTTTTGTCAAAACCCCCATTTGACCCATTTTAACCCTAAGTGAACCCAATGTCAAGCCAAACCTACCCAATTGACCCAAATTCTGGTCCAATTCAATTCTAAACTTCAATTCAACATTCCCAACACCAATCTAGACCAAATCCAAGTCCAATTTGATTGACATTTGAATCCAATTTCACTTTTGGCCTTAAAGCCCAATTTGGACCCATGACCCAAACCTAATCCAAACTAACCCAATTCAACTCCAATTAACCCCAAACCTTTTCTAAACCTTCCTTAGCATCCCCACAAACAAAACACTAACATGATTTACCCAAAATTTAGACTCAAACCCCACTCAAATTCAACCCAAAACCAAAAGGCCCAATTTTGACCTAAATCCAACCCTAACCCAAATAAGCCCAAATCCCAAAATCAAAACCCAACCAAAGCCAAAACCTCTTTCAAACACTCCCATAAACATTTCCCAACATTTATTTTACATCAATTTCAACCCTAGCCCAACATTGGCCCAAGTTAGCCCAATTTGACCTACATTGGCCCATTCACCAAAGAGGTCCAAATCCAACCCAAACCTAGCCCAAATACTTCAAATTTATTCCAAATCATTCATGAAACATTCCCAAACTAAATTCAACACTCATTGGATCCAATCCTTTGTAAAATTCTCATCCTAAAATAAAAAAAAACTACTTCCCTAAATCACTTTAAAAGCCCATCTAAAACCATTTCAAAGAGCCCAAAATCTACCCTAAAGCCCACATGGCATTTCCATTTGCCATCCATTTAATCAAAGCCATTCCCTAAGTTCAAATCAATCATCAAATGGTTACAAATCAAGCCATATGCCAAATCCCATCAAATCACCCCTAAATTACCAAAATTTCTAAAATCCATTTTCATGAAATTGACCAAGCTTTTCCCCAAGCCAAAGACAAGCCATGAAGCCACTCTTAAGCCACATGCAAGTCATGTGAGTTGCTCACATGTGACCTTACCACATTGGGCAAAAGGAGGAGGTCCTTTCTACATTCCCACAAGGTGATTAACCACTCCCATGATTCCTCTTAACCATGCTTATGCCTAATTGTGCTTGGATGGTGACTTGACCCTACTGATTATGCTGAACCAAATCACTTTCCCTTCAGCCTAAACCAGGCCTTGGGTGGTGAACCTAGCCCAAAATTATGGGTTGATTCATTTGAAACCAAAATAGCCTTCCCCCCATTCCATTTCAATCCAAGCTCTTTACACATGGAACTGTCCAATTGCCTACACAAAACCCCAGCCCTGACCCACCTGAACTTGAGGGTGACCATTGCCTGCCGACCAGCCGCTTGGATCGCCGGAAAACACCATGGCCGAGACCTTGGGAGGAGCCAAAAATTTCAATTCTCCCTTGCTGACTTGTCTCAACCTAAATGGACAGCATAGCTCTTCTTCTCCTCACCAGAGCAGCTGATCCCCAGCCTTAAACCCCCCTGAGAGGCCCTCCACCCTCTCCTATTTAAACACCACCCCCTCTCGGCCAAGAGAGGTGCTGAACCAGACCTTACTGAAACCCTGCCAAAATTGCTCCAGACCACTCTCCATACATAGAGCAGTTGATCCCCAGTGACAATTTGCCCTAATCCCCACCAACGAGCCCGATTTCTCAGCCAAAATTCCACCCAAAACCGGGACACTTCTCCACAGGTGGATCAATCCTCAAATTGATTGGTCCTACACCTTCACCGGACCAAGGAAGAAGTCCACCGACAAAAGCCCCTCTCCGGGCCACCCATCCGTTCCGGACTCCAAGCTTTGTGATCGGGCTTGGTCGAAATCATACCTAGACAATTCACCGGGCCAAGAGACTTCATCCGGAGCTTGCTTGGACCCAATCGAAGGTGACACAACCCTCAGATTGAAGCCACACTTCTCTGAGCAAAGGTATGAGCTAACTCTTTATCCCGAGCTTCTGGAGATTCTCCATTTCAAATGCCTTAATTTCGATGCACGATCACCGTATAGATGTATTCGTCTCTTCAAGACAAATCCATAGAGCACAAGAACACGAAAATTCGTTGAGAAATGAGTGAGTTCTTAGGGTTTTAGTGTGGACGGCTCTCGGGTGAGAACGGCTGGGGACGATGAACGGATGCCGTTCATTCCATACACGCGCGGACGGACGGCTCAGATCGGGTCGGATCGGCAGATGATACGCAGAAGGCGGGACCCGGGCTGCTGACTCAAGTGGCGGCGTTGAATGGCAGCGCGACACGCGGCGTTTCGGAGATGCCTAGGATTAGTCTGCGTCGCCGTTTTAAATAGAAAATTAGGGTATTTTTTGATTTATTTAATTCCCTAAACTTCAAAAATGCATAACTTTGTGTAGGAAAATCAGAAAAATAAAATAAAAATACCCTCTTGCTCAGTGAACATAGGAGAATAATATGGAAAAGAAATCATTTAATTTCATCAAGTATTTTATTTTTAATAATTTATTTACTCTCTGCATTGTTTTAATTCTCCATGCATATAGGAAATTCACCATGGCATGAGACCATAGGGCTTTTGAAGCCTCTGAATTTGGGAACATTTCCTGAATTTTCCAAAGTCAGAGGCCATCCCTATGAGAAGTTATTGATTTTTCAAATTCATGTTACTGTTTTGAGTATTTTAAATCTAATAATTAGCATGTTGTGAAATAAATTTTAGGAAAATTTGGAGATGTTTATTATGACCAGAGGAACCTAGGAAAAATAGGTTTTGAATTAATCCACTTGGATTAACCCTAATTGGCTTAAACATCCAAAATAGGTCTTTAATTAATTAGAGCTAATCATACATCAAATTGACTTGAAATCAATTCTCCACTGACCTTTAGGATCAGAGGAACCCACCATAAAAATTTGAAGTCAATTGGACTTGGTTAGCCCTACTAAATGGGTTGATTAAGCCATTTAGCCAATTTAAACTTTAAAAATTCATAACATTCAAAATACTTTTCAAAAATTCACCAAATTGGTTTTGGAGCCTCTCTGATATTAGGGCAATTTAAGAAAATTAAAATTTCAATTTTCTAAAAAAAAGTTGATTTTTGGTATTATTTTAATATTTTAATAATTAAAAAATAATAAATATCACAAAAAAATAAAATTCACCAAAATGTTATATTTTGAATTTTAATCACTTAGGAACAAACCCCATATTTTTCTTAGGTCTATTTGATGAGATATTAAATTTTAAAGCCCTAAGGTAATTTTAAAATTAAAAAAATGTATTTTTTAGCATTTCCACTAAAATAATTCTAATAAATCAAAGAAAAATCAAAAAATTGTAAAAATTAGTTCTCTGATTTCCTTGATATCAGAGAGATTTTTGAAAAATATAAAATTCATTTTTCAACCTTTATTTTTCAACCTATATTTTATTTTTAAATTTCAAAATAAGTATAATAAAAAGAATATAATTCAAAAAATCACTAAAATTGGTCCAAGTGGTCCTCTCGGTCATTAGAAATGTCCCATAATTTTCTTAAGGACAAAAACTTTCCCTTGGTCATATTATTAAATTTTCCTTGGAAATCCCTATTTTCCACCGTAAATAATTACATAAATAAATTAAATACGAGAAAAATCACATTTTCTCCTCTCATGTCTTTATTGACATATGAGTGAAGTCACATAAAAATTTCAAGATCATTTAAGCTCAATTTAGTGAGTTATGAAATTATTAAGCTTGAAGGGCAAAATGGTAATTAAAATTTTAATCTTTAATTAAAACTTTAGGCTTAATAAAACTAAAGAGTAAAATATTTGATCCTAATCTGATTTGGATGATTGAAACTTAAATGATTAAAGGGTAGAAACCTACTAAACAATTTAAAAATAATTAAAATAAACCTTAATTAAATAATTAATTAAATTTGGAAGAATAATAAAATTGGAATTATTAAAATAGGGATATTATTAGGAAGAGATTTGTTCTTTAATTTAAGAATCCCTAAATTAATCATCTCAATAATGTTTAATTCCTAATTAAAATGATAATCCAAGTTTAAGATTTAAAATACTAGAAGACTTAATCATTAAATTAAATTAAAGTTAAATTATTTAAATTAAATCCTTTTGAAATTTCAATTAAATTAATACTTTAACAATTACAATTAAATCATCTTTAAAATTAAAAATAAAATATTAAAATTAAAAATAAAATTAAATTAAAATTTAAATTAAATTGAATTAAATAAAATTAAATTAAAACAAATTAAATTAAATTAAATCAAATTAAATTAAAATTAAATTAATTCAAATTAAATCAAATTAAATTAAATTAAATTAAATTAAATTAAAATTAAATTAAATCAAATTAAATTAAATTAATTAAATTAAATTAAAATAAAGCATATCAAATCAAATTAAATTAAATTAAATAATAGAATCAAGTTAAAATTAAAATTAAATTAAATTAAATTAAAATTAAAACTAAACCAAATTAAATTAACTTAAAGTTAAATTAAATTGAATTAAAAATAACATCACCTAAGACATAAAGAATTCAAAAATAAATCTAAAACAACTTTAACACTATTCCAAATTTAAACCCGTTAATTGAAATTAAATCACAAACCATTTGAACATCAATTTGCCCTCGAAAGCTTTTGTTGTCATAACCCCTAAACAGAGTGTTAAGTGAAGTGTTACTTCATTTATAGGATATTCAAATGACCTAGTTCACTGAGCAAGATAACAAAACTTGAATTCTCAGACGATTAATTCATTTGTACAATTAAATCCATTTGGACTTAAAACAATCCTAACAGTATTGAAAAGATGTTTAAGATTCTTCTTAAACACTTCCTCAATATGATAGGATATTCATAAGAACAATTGAACTTAATTGTTCTTTGATGAAGAAAATCGTCCTCAAACTAAAACATAAGAACCTAGACGTCATAGGAGATGACTAGCTATAGGATTAGGAACTTGGTAGAAAACCATAACCCTTCCCTTAGCTTTACCTAGGAACTTGCTTAAATATTCTAATTGTGTTTTAAGTGCAGCTTGGGATGACGGGAAGACCCTCCAGGTACGCTTTTATTTTATTGTAATTTACTTTCTTGCAATTTACTTAATCGCATCGCACTTACTTTTCTTGCATGATAAACAACTGTTGCATGAAAACCCACACTTTTAGGATAGTCTCTAAAACTGAAACCAAAACTAAATTAAAAGTCATTGCAAGATAAAACTCACAGCCACAACATTTCAAAATATAAAACAACTCAAAATTTAATCACAAACAGAACACAAAACTACAATTACAACTAAATTAAAACGTCTTGTTGGATGATCGGGAATACCTCGGATGATGTAACCTACGTGTTGCTAACGGGATTTCCACGGTCTAAATGAAAGTGTGGAACTCATTTAGTTGAGTTTAGCAAATTCATCTGGACTAAGTGAATCCGATAAAAATAACGATGCCGGAAGGATGGAACCGTGGGATCTTAACCGGTGTTGTTATAATCAACTTTAAGATTTGTTTTAAATAAAATATAAAAAAACACTTGGAAATTAAGATTTTCTCTAAACCAAAACACTTTTCTCATCTCCTGATTTATGACTTCTATAACTAAACCTCTGCAACAACAAGGAGCTCGGAACATGGTGGGCAGCACGACCATCGTCATCAGCAAAACTTGAATCTACATCAGCAAAACCATTCTTAGAATTAAACAACAATCCATAGGATTTCGAGGTAGTTTTCCTAGTGCAACATAAATCCTCAACTCTTCGTTAGGCATTTGCATAGCAAATTAAGCCCTAACCGGTCTTAGGATTCCGAGGTAGTCATCCGATATGACATAAACCCTCATATCTTCGAGGATATTTGTATGATTTTATCATACAAATATAAGTCCAAATTAATTAAAATTGGCAAGATCAAAACATTAAACAAACATTAGGACTTTCCTAAATTCAAGCCAAACAATAGGATAGTTGGGAAATTATCGAAGTTCGTTTCGAATCTGTGATTTCTCCTACCTTTCTTCCTTTGAATTCCCAAACAAAATGTTCCCAAACTTGATCCATTCCCTATTGAAATTCCAAAATTCAATCCTTTGAAAACTTAAACTTTGAAATTCTTGAGAGCAGAACTACTGATTATTATCGAGAGTTTTCTTAGGTGATTCCCGTCACTTAAGATGTAATTAACTATAAGGGCTTGCCCTTATTGGGAATTTTAAGAACCTGAGTAATATAAACCCCGCTTAATTCATTTATATTAAGCGAGGGAATTTGTTCGGCTTATAAAATTGGTTCGCGGACCAAACGGATGTCACAAATCCTTTAGTTTATTTAATCGAGCCCTATCATCAAGTAGTGTGTCTATTCTTCGGGGTAGATACACGGTTTGTAATGCGGTGCTCGTTTATATAAACTATTCAGGATGTGAGATCAGTTTGATTTCATATCTTAAAATTTTCAAATTTAAAATTATTTTCAAAATCAAATATTACTTTTCAAATTATTTATTTAAATTAAATTAAAAATTCGCCGACAATTTCTGTTAGGCGACCCCCTTTTCAAAATAAAACACACAACCTAAAAATAATGCCGACAAAAGGTATGAGAAAATTTAGACAGCAACAAGTTTTCGACTGCGGCAGCACATTTTCGTTATCACAAATTTGCAACGTCAAGAAAGTTTATCTCGGACCGCAGTTTTTACAATCCTGGTGAAATGATCGAGAACACACAACTGGCAATGATTCTGTTATTTCACTGTTGTTGCCGTTATTCCTATTGTACGCGAGTTTTATGCCAACTTTTTAGATGTGGAAGACTACGAAGTCTTCGTTAGAGGTGTCGGAGTAGGATTTACTCCGAAAAGGATCAATATTTTCTACGGCCTGCCACCTACCATCGAGTGCTACTATTTTGGTTTATCTCCATCTGAGGGAGATCTTGAGATGATTATTGCATATCTGACTGATGGCACTGGAGCTTGGAAGATTCGGAATGACAAACGGGTAAAATTCAAATCTTCTAAGCTAAATGGTATTTCAAAGGCATGGCATTATTTTATTTCTGCTAGACTTCTACCTTCCAACCACCTGAGTGAAGTTACCAGAGATCGAGCTATCCTGAACTACTGTATTCAGGAGAGGAAGCATTTAGATGTTGGCAGTATTATTTATGATTCAGTGGAATTGATTGCTAGATCCAGCACTTTTGTGGCATTAGGATTCCCATCCTTGATTCATTCTTTATGCATGAGAAATGGAGTTTCTGCTGATATATCAGAGGAGAAGTTGAAGACTATAAAGCCAATTAGGCAGGAGAGTGTTAGCATTTATGATCTTCTTCGAGGGAAAAGATCTACTGGTCCTTCTACTTTTGTACCTACTCCAGGTAGAGCTTCAACTTCTACTGCTCAGGCACCATCTAGTTTCTAGGAATTGTTGCATGATCAATTTCTGAAGCAGCAGAATGAGTTATTTCTAACTCACTGCAAAGTAGATACTATAGACAAGAAGTTTTATCATTTATCTGAGTTTACCCAAAAGAAAAGTGAGTATGATGCTGAGTATTCAGAGTCTTTAGTGAGATTCTTGAAGGGTGAGCATGATGTTCAGTTTCCTATCTGTCCTAAATTTTCACCGTATGTTGATCTAAAGGATGTGGAATTTTCTTTTGGTGATAACAATGACGAGGCTACAGATAGTGATTAGTAGCTTGATTTACCACTAAGATGTGTTAATTCTGTTGTTAGTTTATTTCTTGTTTGTTAGTGTTGTTTGTTGTTTGTTGTTTGTTGTTTGTTGTTTGTTAGTGTAGATTTGTTTATGAAACTTTATGTGGATTGTTTGATGTTGAGACTATTTTAAATATTTAGTGTATTGTGTTGAAGACTGAAATTTGGATGAATTAATGTTTATTTCTTTGTCGACTTACTCGTTTAGTATTCTTAAATAGTAAGTAATGTTGTTCGTTTCGTTACTATTAGTAGTATAGTCATTTAATTCAGCTACTGATATAAAAAAAATGATTAGCCTGCTTACTTTTATATATGCTTCTTTATTTCAGTAATATTCATAAAAAGCATGTGTAGAAGTAAATTTTTCTTTTTAGAATGTTTTTACATACTTATAAAAATTCCTTTTTAAATTATACCTTTCTTTTTCTCATACTTTAATTTTTTTTCATGATATACCAAAACTTATGTTTGGGGGAAGGGAAAATACATGCAAATTTAAATTTTATTTGTCCTTAATGAACTAATATTTTCTAAAAAAAAATTAACATAACATAAGGAATGAAGAATCTATTTAAGATCATTTAAATTTTTGAAATTATAAATAGTTTAGCAGACTTAACCAAAATTTTAATAACTTTGATTGATTTTCAGACTAGAATTATTCAACTTAAAGAAGAGTAAGATTAAGAAATTTTTCTATTCATAGTAGAACAATTGAATTTTAGAAGTATTAAGAAATCAAAAATTATAACTTGAAAAAGAAAAGATTGAAATTCTTTTTGAAATCTTTTCATGTTATAGTAATTAAGTGAAAATGTATAAGTTTGAAAATATAAGTTAAGGGTAGCGAAGTTCAAAACTATTAACAGGCTATCCAGATATAGTAATCCTCTCTTTAAAAAAAAGAGAGAGAGGAGAAGCTTGAGGAGATGCCTAATCAAAAATTGGCTTCACTTGAATTAGCTTATAAGAAAAGAACCGATTACATATTTTACTTAGTTTTTATGCATGTATCTTTATTAGAAAAGATTTTCATGAAGATCTTTTTCTTGTAAATAATTTATGTAATCTTAATATAATAAACTACAATTATGTTTAAAGTGAATGAAAATTTTTTGAAATCTTATGATTTGGTAGTTAAATATTCTTTAAATTCTTAAAATTAAACTTAGTTAAATTTGGTTAATGATTTACTAAAGCCTTTATAAAATTAAAAATTATAAGAAATCTTAAATATTTACCTTTTATTCCAATTGTTATACATTTCATATAGTAAAAAGGGTTACTTGAGGACAAGTAACGTTTAAGTTTGGGGGATTTTGATCCATGAAAAAAATACTTATTTTTATGCCTTGATTTTTATCAAATTTTTAAGGATATTATGCTTTAATGAAAGGTATTTTTGTGTTTTGGATGTAGGTGATGCAAAAATGTTCAAGAAGGAAAAAAGGATGAAAAATGAGCAAAAATGAGCAAAATAAGAGACAAAATGCAAAATTGTCAAAATAATTGGCCTGGCGCCTAGGCGCCAGAATCCGGCGCCTAAGCGCCAGTTCGATACAGAATTCTGTAAGATTTTTGACGACTTTTGGATGGTTATTTTGATGGTGTTAGCGGTTATTGGACCATCTAGAATATTGGTAGTTATTCCTGGATTATAGAACATGTGACACATTGTATTTGGACGCTTGGAAACAGTTAGGATCGAGAAGAGGTGTGAACTAAAGTGAAGAGGTGCAAAGAACTGGATGTTGTCCAGCACCTAGGAGCCAGATTCCGGCGCCTAGGCACCAGACACACCTTCTAAAAGATTCATTAAACATTGACACATTTTGAAGAGGTGCCTCAAGACAACCCTTGAAGCCTATAAATAGGAGGCTACTCCTTCAGAGAAAAGGGCCCAAAAACCACCAACGCCCAACCTAGTCCCCTAGTCCCATAGTTCCATTTAGAGAGAGAAATTAGAGAAATATTTTAAGGGCCATATTTATAGTTTCTTTTATTAATTAGTGAGTTTATTTTAGAGTTTGTATTAAGAGTATTTGAATAGTTGGTGCTTTTGAAGTCTATTTACTATGGAGTCAAAAAAATTCAAAGGTTCAGTTGGAGAAACACTTGAGATAAGTATTTGTATTTTGATTCAAAATTTTATCTATATGTTTTGTTGTTTAAATTCAATGTGTTCTGAGTAGTTACTTTACTTTCTTCTTTCAATTATGAAAAGATAAATAAGATAATTTAAAATTTGTTGGAGAATTAAAATCTATATATGTATTTTAAACATTGTGATGATATTAATATCAAATCTTAATTTACTATTTAAATTGGCCATTTAAATTGTTAAAATCTGTTGAAGAGTTTTGAGACATAGAAGGAGATGAATTCTTAACTAGTAGATATCACATGAATCCATGGGTAGTCAAAGACCTTGAACGGGTTATTCAAGGTGAAGTGCAAATAAATAAGAAGAAATTATTTAATGGGTGTAGAATTGATAAGTTTTTAGAGTGACAGGCTAAATTCTTGTAATTTGGTTTATAGAGAACGAAAGGGTCACTAGTAGGGCCGACCATAGCCACCCTTGGACATCTAGTAGTGTGAGCCTAGATTAACCCATTGTACTAACAATACATCCAAACCTGATCTATAGATTAGCCAATGTTCTTTATACTATCGAGCGAAGGTAAAGAGTAGGAATGCTTCTATTTGGCACAATACCATAAATTTATATTCTCCGCAAATATTACATTATCTAAAAAGTCTTGGATTAATTAAAAGAAAGAAAGTTGTTTGCTTATTTTTATTTACATCAATCATTACTTTATTACTGCTTTATTTCTGCATCTAGTAAATTAAATATCAACTTTTTAACTTTAAAAGAAATACATAAAAATAAAATCAAAATATTTTAAAAAAATCTATAATCCTCCTTGTGGGATCGATACTGGGGTCTTTATTTAAAGCCCTATATTACTTGAAGCGATACATATACTTGCGTAGTACCCCTAGTGTGTAAAATATTTTCCATAAAATTATATTTATATACACTAGCCGCTATTATTATTTGAGTCAAAGTATTGGCTATAATATATTTTTGATAGCATAAATTACCGCATTGTTTGGCGATTGCAAACCAAGTTTTTGGTGGATTGATGCGGATCGAGGGTCAGCAGTGACCCAATGGTTGGGTATGCCATGGAAGCAATGACCCAATAGAATAGCAATGCTGTGGAGGTAGCGACCCAAAGAATGAGTATACCATAGAGGCAGTGATTTAAAAGAATGGGGTTGTCGCAAAGGTTGCGGCCCAAAGGATGGGTATGTCATGGAGACAGTCACCTAAAAGAATGGGCATGACATGGTGGTGATGGCTTGAAAGAAGGGTCGCTACCTGAAAAGAGTGGGCATGCTGTGAAAAGAATGGGCATGCTGTGAAGGTAGATACCTAAAGAATGGGTATGTTTTGGAGCCAGAGAACTAAAGGATGGGTATGCCATGAAAGTAGTGACCGAAAGGATGGGTGTTTCATGAAGGTAGTGACCCGAGGGTGAGCCTGCCATGAAGATGACAGTTCAAAACATGAGTATGCAATGGAGGTAGTGACTGAATTGGTGGCCACGTCGTGAAGGCAGTGACCCTATAGATGGATATGCTGTAGAGGTAGTGAATCGAAAGCATATGCATGTCATGAAGGCAGCAACTCAATAGATGGGTATGTCAGGGAGGCGATGATCTGAATAGATGGTCATATGGTGGAGGCAGTGACCTAAGAATTCAGTGTTTTGTTTCTTCAGAATCGTTCCCATGCTTCATAAATAGTTTCTCCATCAAGTTGAGTAAATGAAGTTATATTATTTCTAAGTTTTGCAGTTTTTTATGGCGGAAAATATTTAGCTAAAATTTTTGAGCAATTTCTCCCCAAATTTTAATAGATCTTGTTGCTAACAAATTTAACCTAATCTTAGTCTTATCACTTAAAGAAAAAGAAAAAAACCTAAGTCTAATAACATCATCAGAAACACGATCACATTTAAATGTGGCATAAACTTCTAGAAAACTAGCTAGGTGTAAATTAGGAACTTCAGTAGGAGACCCTCCAAACTAATTATTTCGAACCATTTGTATAATTGCAAGTTTTAATTTAAAAGAATTTGTAGCTACAACAGGTAATTGAATGCTTAGATGAATTTCATCAGCTGTAAGGTTAGCATATTCTCTTAAAGATCTTTGCTGATTTTTTATTTTCATTTTCAATATTTTGATCAATATTATTTTGAGGTATATTAGCCAATTCTTACAAATTACGAAATCTATTCTCCTTTCTAATTTTTCTTATAGTACGCTCTAATTCATAATTATAAGGTATTAATCCTTCAGTTCCCGAACTTCGCATAAAAATATGAGAAAGATATTTAATTTATTTAAATATATATTTTTGTTTGTTTTGTTTTGTGTATATATATATATATATAATAATAATAATAATTTTCTTTCTTTTAATTAGTTGTAATCCTCGATAACGGCGCCAAAAACTTGACCTAACTGCAATTACATAAGTAAAATAGCTTATAAAATTATGACCAAACTTTACCCCAAATCTGATTAAGCGGCTAATGTACGATAATTAAAGATTAAAGTTTTTATAAATAAATTTAAATCGTACACTAGGGGTACTACGCAAGTATGCGTATCATTTCAAGTAATATAGAGTTTTCTTTTTAAAACCCCAGATATCGATCTCACGAGGACTAATAAAGTTAAAAGAAAGAAAACTATTAATTAAAATCTTTTAATTTAAAACTTATTAAAATATGCAGAATACAAAAATTGGCAAGTAATAAAATAATAAACAAAGATTCTTTCCCCATACGAAATATTCCATGATTAATAAACAGTTAAAATTAGTTGAGAACTTTAAAAATGTGGTATTGTGACAAATAAGTGCATATATATTCCTTTACCCTTTGGTCCAGGTCATAAAGAACATTAGCTAATTTTTAAAGATTGGATTAGGATGCATTATTAGTAGAAAGAGATGAATTTCTAGTCTCTCACTTCTAGGTTCCCCCCCAAAAGAATACCTATGGTCTTGTCTACTGGTAACCCATCACCTCTTTTATAAAACCAAATTGATTGAATTTAGCCTGTCACACTAAAAATAAAAATCAATTCTACACTCATTAAAGATTATCTCCCTATTTATTTGCACCTCCCCTTTTAAGGATTTACTATCTACATTTCAAAGAGAAATGTGATACATACAAGTTAAGAATTTTTAGCCCACGGTCAGATCTTAAGAATTCTCCACAGTTATTAACAATACAAGAGGCCAATTTGTAAAGTAAATTAAGATTAGGTACACTATCATCACAAGTTTTTAGAAAATAAGAAATTAAGTTTTCAAATCTAATTTAAATCTGTTATTAAATCATTTTATATTCGTAGGGAGAAAGAAAAGAAGACTACTCATAAAGCATACAAAATTACACCACGAATCATATTCATATAACTCAAATCCAAAGCACTAAACATAGGAAACAATATATAAATACTTATCTAGAATGTAATCCAAGCAATCCTTTGAAGATTCTCTAACTCCACAGACTCTAATAGAACTTTGACTCTCAACTACTTTAGAGCCCTTTGAAATTTCTATTTTATAAAAAAAATAAAAAACTGAATTTGATTTTTGTTTACTCTTGTATTTAAATTGTTATACTTGCATAATTAGGTTATGAAGATTCCTACAAGCATGTTATTTTAGTTTTTAATTCTTAACCATGTATTATTTCTTATGCTTAAATGTTTTATCTTAATTAAAATTTTAAATTTTGGGTGGAATTTAAAAACAATTTTCAAAAACTAAATTTTATTTGTTCTCAAGAATATTATAAATAAAATTTGATTTTTGATTGAAAATAAATATGTCTATCAAGTTATATTAGGCAAGCAAAATTTTGAATATAGAAATGAGTAAGAGAATTTAGTTAAAATCTATAGTAATGATGGAAAACTTAAAGTTAAAATTTTCTTAGTAAAGAAATGTTAAATATAGATAAACTATCTTTAGTAGAAAATATTGTATTTTTGGAGAAATAGAAGATTTGACTTTTATTTTTCAAAACATAAATTTCTTTTATTGAAAAATGTTTTTAAACACTATTATTATAATTTTTGAAGTGAAGGATATATATCAAACTTTTGATTAAATGGAATGGTGGAATTCAAAATCATTACAGACCTAAACATTAAGTTGGTCTCATTTAGTAAATAACATTCTAAACATTAAGTTGGTCTCATTTACTAAAATTTTATCTAAATTGGACTATTTCATTTCTAGAACAAAATTTTGAAACCTTCTTAAAGAAACTCATTTATATATTTTGCATGTTTGATTTTTATATGATTATCGTTTCACTTGAGGACAAGTAACATTTTAAGTTTTGAAGATTTTGATACACCTAAAATATATAGTATTTTTATGCACATTTTTATACCTATTTTTGATGATAATGCACTTTAATGGAAGGTATTTTCATGTTCTTCTTGCAGGTACGATTAAAATGAGTGATTGTGATGAAAGGAGCAAAAAAGGATCAAATTTGAAGCAAAAATGAAAGGTGTGCAAAATTAGCCTCTGGCGCTTAAGCGTCGATGGCTGGCGCATAGACCCTATAATTAAAAGTGACAAATTAAATTAAATTTAGCACCATTTCCAAGGGGTGTTTGAAGCAACTTTTGGTTTAAACTTCCTTAATTTCTTTTGGTCGGCAAATTCGAATGAAGAGATGCATCCTTTGGTAGATACATTAAAACTGGACATGATTGAAGAGACACCAAAGCACCTTTTGAAGAATTATTAAAATGAAGACTTGAAGATCAAAAAAGGAGAAGAGTTTTGAAAGGAAGTTTTGGCAGGAGAAGTTGGAGCAAAGCTTGAAGTGGTTGATTAGAAAGAGGAAAAAAGAGAGTCTTCCTTTTGCCAGACTTTTTTTTTAGTTTTCCACTGTACTTTATCATAGTTTATATTAGAATTTTGGAGACTGAATCCTTAGAGTTTGGCCCTACCCCCTAAGGAGTTAATTAGTGGAAAGCAAAAGTTTTAGAGGAACTTTAAGAGTCCTGTGGAGAGGTTTTTCAAATAAGTTTTCATCTTTGTTTTTTTCATTTTGTTTTAAAGTAAGACTTGTGTTTTCACTATGCTTTCTACTTTCAAATTAAAATGTGTTTGTGTTTTCTCCATGCATTTTGAGTAATTTTCTTTATCTTTTTCCTTTTAAATGATGAAGTAATTAAATTATGGAAGGAAATTGTGTGAAATATCGATGTTCAATGTTAGAAGAAGTTCTACCTTGCACTTCAATTACCTCTTGATTTGGCCAATTAAGATGTTA
The DNA here is from genome assembly GCA_022702705.1 of Papilionanthe hookeriana x Papilionanthe teres. Taxonomy (NCBI): domain Eukaryota; kingdom Viridiplantae; phylum Streptophyta; class Magnoliopsida; order Asparagales; family Orchidaceae; genus Papilionanthe; species Papilionanthe hookeriana x Papilionanthe teres. Next base: position 66,250,848 of record CM040439.1, on the reverse strand, counting down.
AAATTTGTTGTCAGAATATGTAAGAATTAATGCAGTATTGTCTCAATCAACAATTGGAGAGAATCACATGAAATTGTATGGGTGAGAATTGTAGTCCATATAGTTGAGTGCAAATAAATAAGGAGATATGCTTTTGATTAGGTGTAGAATTAGACATTAGAGTTACAGGCTAAAGCCCCCAATTTGGTTTGATATTTTATGTTTTGTTATGAGATGTTAGCTCCTAGGTGGAGGGACAAGATGGAACTTTTGAGTGAGAGCTAGTATCTTCGCTGCCTAACCCATCTATAAGATTTCAAAACTTCAAATTAACCTATGTTCTTTATAGAACCAAGTAAGGGTAAAGAATATAACTGCTCCTATTTGGCACAACACATTTAGATAATTCAATAATGAAATGTCATAATTATTACTGATTCATTAAAAGAGGAAAAAGATATTTTATTCTCATTTGCCTTCATTTCATTTAATAGTCTTGTTAATTTTAGTTGCTTACTTTTCTTTTTATAAAAAATTAGCAAAAAGAATTTAAACTTTTTAATTAAAAAACATAACTTATAGAATCATTTTGAAATGTAAAAAGTTGTTTTTCTGTTTTCTTTAAATTTTTAGACATTTCCTTATGGGTTCGATATCTCGAAGCTTAATCAGAAAGTATTATATTACTTGTTAAACGATATGTATACTTGCTTAGAATCTCATATTAAAAATAATTAAATTTTATTTCTTATTTTCTTTGGAATCATGTTTTTAGTACTGTTGTAAAAAAAGAGATATTATCATTAAGAAGAAATATAAAGTGTAAAATGTAAGCATAAATATTCGGTGATCCTCCCTCTTCAGAGTTTTGTAAAGAACATTGGCAAATCATAGGCTTAGTCTCTAAATCCATGGTTAGGCTAGGAGGATATTGGCTCTCACTTCAGAGCTCCCACTTTCCTTCACCTGTAGGAGAACCCTAGCTTTAGTTACTAAACTCTAGAACCAAATTGGGGATTTCAGTCTATTACCCTAAAATCTCCAATTCGACGCCCATCAAACCACATTTCCCTATTTATTTGCACTCAACCCCCATAAACTACGTAACTCATTCATGGACATTGAATGAATTCTCCACTTTTTTTGTAGAACACTTAGTCCTGTCAGATTGAATGTTTCATAACAAGTTTTAATAATTCAATTGGCTAGATCGAAAACTAAATGAAGTACAAAGTGAAAATTATCACAATTTATTAATAGTTAAATGGCACATCAAATCTACTTCACCACTTCATCACATTTCATTACGAGGAGAAAGACAAAGTAAACTACTCAGAACTCATGAGGAAGATATAACAAAACATGGATTTTATATATAAAGGAAAATCATACAAACCACTAAAAGTAAAAATAACTTATCTCAATTTCATCCCAAAGAAAATCCCTTGAAGTTCCTTTGAATCATTTTCTCTCTTCACAAAAAACACTTAATTCCCTCTTTAGAATAGTAAGGAAGAAGAAAACTCTCACTTTCCTCCTTCTTCTACACTCTTTAGAGAAGAATCCCTCACAAAGCAAGACTCTTACTCACTTGAACACACTTACACACTCACCCCTCTCTTCTCTCTTCTTCCCCTCTTCTTTCTCTTCTCCTCCTCTTCTTCCCCCACTTTTTTTAGGCGTTCATTACTATCTAAAATAATTTTGAAACGAATTCTCCAATAGTTTTCTCAAGCAACCCTTCAAAAATTGTTCAAATACATTAAATTTGGCCACCACTGATATTGGGCGCCGTCGGCACTGGGTAGGGCATCATCGATGTCCTATTATCAATTTAATTTTGAACTCTCTGGATTTGGGCTCCTGTGACGCTCATTCTGGCACCATGATTGCTAGTAGGCTGATTTCTTTATTTTGCCTCTTTTTTCTCCAAATTCATTCATTTTTGTTTTATTTTGCTCCAAACACCTAAAATCATCATACCTGCAGTAAAACATGAAAAAAATATCTTTCTTTAAAGTACAATATCACAAAAAATGAGTATAATTTATATATATAAAAACTAACATATTTTTGGTGCATCAGCATCCTTATTAATCCAGTTTTCATGAAACTTCTTTTCATATGATACTTCAAAGCACCCTTAATGTAACAAATTATGATTATTCTTGAAATAAATAGAAGATTAAAATACTTGGACTTAATTTCTAAATGTTCTTATACATATAATTTTCACCTAAGTTATTAAAAATCTTTCTGAAAGTTTTGCTATTATATTCATTTAAAATAAAAATCATAGTAATCATTAAGTAAAGTTCACTACTAAGAGCTATGTTTTTATGTAGTAAAATGATACTTGAGGACAAGTAATAGTTAAGTTTGGGGGATTTTGATGCACCAAAAATATGTTTGATTTTTTATATATTTTTTATAATCATTTTTGGTGATATTTCACTTTAATGGAAGGTATTTTTCATGTCTTCCTGCGGGTATGGTGATTTTAGTTAAATGGAGAAAAAAAAGCGAAAAGGAATGAATTTGGAGAGAAAAAAGGTAAAAACAAGATTTTTGAATGTCTGACATCGACGGTGCCCAAACTGGCACCAACGGTACATTTTTACAAAAAGTTCAGAAATAAAAGTAGGGATAGGTCACTGACGGTGCCCATTGTCGGTTCAAGCTAGATTTATTGTAATTTGGATATTTTTTTATGGGATTCTTGAGGCAACTCTCATGAAATTCATTTCAGGATGAATTTAAATTGTTTTGGGAGGCAGAAATCAGGGTATGTTGGGTTATAATGTGTGTGGTGTGTGTGCTTAAGTGTGTGTGAGTGAAGAGGAAGTATTTAGAGAGAGTTTAGAGTCCAGGGTTTGGTGTTTATTGTTGTTTTGTGAGGGATTCCTCTAAAAAGAGTTGTACGAGAAGAGTGAAAGTGAGAGATTGCTTTTTCCTTACTAATCCAAGAGGGAATTGTGTGTTGTTGAAAAGAGAGAAGGAGATTCAAGGGAACTTCAAGGAATTTTCTTGGGGAAGAAATTCGGATAATATGTATTTACTTCTTATTGTTTGAATGATGTTGCTTTTATATATAAAATCTCTATTTTATCATATCTTCTCAATGAATTCTTAGTATATTTTTTTGTCTTTCTCCTTACAATGATAAATGGTGATGTGATAGTTTAGATTGGATGTGCCATAGGAAAGAATAGAAATTGTGTTGATTTTTCACTTCATTTTTTATTTACTTTTTGATCTAGCCAATTGATTTGTTAAAATACACTGTAAAACATACGAACCAAAAATGCTATGCTTTTCTACAACAAAAGTGGAGATTAAATTCAAACTCTATAGATGGTGAAGTTCATGGGGGTTGGGTGCAAAGAAATAGGTAAATATGTTTATTGGATGTAGAATTGAAGTTTTTAGGGTGACAGAATAAAATCCTTAATTTGTTCCTAATGTTTGGAAACTAAAGCAAGAGTTAGCATTTAGGCGAAGGGAAGTGGGAGCTCTAGAGTGAGAGCCAGTATCCTCCCAGCCTAATCTAGATTTAAGGACTAAACCTAGAATTTGCCAATGTTCTTTATAGCACTCGGAAGAGAGTAAGGAATAGGTATGCTCCTGTTTGGCACAATACAAATATTAAACTAATTATATTATTTACCCACAAAATTATCATTGTAAGGGGAAGGACACTTTCTCTAAATTTGGACTTTCATTACAGTAGAGTTACTTTAATTTGAAGCTTAGAAAGTAATTTAGTGAATTTAAAATGTCTAACATCGTTAAAATGTAGCATTTTTGGTAATACATTAAGTACTTTGCAAATTGAATATTTGATTTATGTGCTACGTTTTAAGGTTTTCTTCCTTCCTATGGGATTGATAATCAGGACCCCGCTAGAGTCATGTATTACTTGAATGATACATATACTTGCATATAGATCGGCTGCTACCTTGTTAAACTGATTATATTCTGTGAATGAATTGAAACTATTTGCAAAACTTTATTACTTCGTATTTACAGCCACTGCGGTCAGATACACATGGTAGAATAAATTCGAAAAAAAAACCCATCGAAACCATTGTTACAAGGAAAATTGAAAAGTAAACACATATAAAAAGAATTTTTTCTCTCTTCAACAGCAACAACTCCTCTCACATACAATAGCATCTCAAATCATATAAGACCAAAACAGAGAAAATGATAGAAAAATCCCAATGATCTCAGTCAGAAGAGAGGATGAGAAAATTTCAGAAAAATGCTTAAAAACCCTCAACTTTGGTTCTCAAGCACATCTGGATCTATCTTACCCCAAAAGAGTGCCTCTATTTGTGCCAAAGATCCCCCTTTAAAGATCCAACAATAATCAACATGTAAATATCTTCCAAAATAGCATTTGGTGGTATGGCAGCGTGACCACACCTTAAACTAGTGTGATAACCCCTGAAAACGACTTGGTCACTCCAGTTTTTTTGTAGTAACACTCAGATTAAGTGTGTCACGCTCAGAGAAGGTGTGATTATGCCAAAAAATACTATTTCATGTGTTTTGATTTTGTTTTGTATGTCTTAAATCTATAATCTACAAAATAGCACAAAGAACCTTCTGCGAGCATATAATCATGATAAATGAAGTGAAATAGAAAGCAAAATAAATGGAATCTTGCAAGTAAAATGACATAAAATTGACTCATGTCGATAACCCCAAACAGACCTCATTATATGCCCTCAAGTAATCTCATACCCCATAAAAAAATTGGTACCTCTAAGGGTTTCTAATCTATTCAGCTTGTTTATCGAAGCAAAATAGAAAGTGTTTAAATGTTATTTTAGTTTAAGTTAATCTTAGTGATTAATAACTTGATCATTTTTTTAGTTCCCTTTATTCTGAAATTATGAAATTCCAACAATTCTTGTATTGATGATATTTAAAATATCTTTACTAACCCATAATATTGTTAAAATAGTTTCAAACCTACTTAATTTTCTCTTGAGGATGGCACAATATGGGTTTCAACAAAGAATCATCAGAAAGTCTTATCACTAAAGTTCTACTAGACACCCTCCTAATTCTTCGCTTCCTTAAATTTGTCTTGCCAATTTCAAGCTTCTACTTAGGGCATTTTAATTTTTTGAGTTTTTTTTCTTCTTTTTCTTTTTATCCTTCGTTTCTTTTCTTCTTTTCTTTTCTATTTCTCCGAGGAATTAATATTTTTGTTTGGAAACTTTTTTCGTCTTTTATTTTTAATATGAAGAGGGTTAGCATTCTTTAAGTAACATATATCAAGTAATGATTGTTTAATGTCTCTCATTTATGTTAATTTTTCAATTAAAATGAAGGCAACATCAAATTGGCTGAAAAAAATGAAAATATGTAAGATATCTTTGTTTTGCTTCTTAATTTTTTAATTACAACTTTTTAACAATTCTCTTATTTCTTTAAGTACAGTTATAAGTTGTTAAGTTATGATACCTCATTATTAAAATATAAAGGCTAATCCTTTTTAGATGATATTATCCCCTTTGAAAAGAACATTTGATAAAAGGTTGAATTAATCAGCATTCTTACTAGGAGTTACCTCATTTAATATTTTACTGAGTTATGCAAATTACTCTTAGACAGGCAAAAATGTAAATAGATCCACCCCCCCCCCCAAACTTGTTTTTTTCCATAACATATGTAAGTTACAGATACAAGTAAACATGGGTACATTAGATAAGTGCAGCAAAAGATAAATATAAGAGCAATCACATGATCTCAGAATACATATACGCGAAATATGTAACAATGCAGAAATCATAAGAGGTATAAAGTGTATCAGACGCAAAAATTGGGGTGTTCCTATCTCTTGCCCTGCACTCTAGGATTAACTACTCTGTAGAAGGATAAGAATCAAAACTAATCCAAATAAAAATTTAAAGTAATTTCACATCAAAATTCAAATTAAATTTCAAAACAACTTTTAAAACAAATGTAGAAAGTAATAACATACTCAACACAACATAAGATAGTGCTTGGTTTAAAGTTCTCAGCCTAACAAAAATGCCTTCCTCCAAGATCAAAATTCCAATTTAGTAATCCTTGATCAATTTCACAATACATTATCTGTCACGGAGTTTATATTAGGTCACAAGAAATAAATTTTCTTTCAACTTTTTCCTCTCAGATCAATAGCAATTTTCGGATGATCGTTCTTTAGGGTATGTTCTAAATCCAAATTCCTCCCACATAACTCCCTTATTTGCAAAAAAAAATGTTTCCCTCAAATGTTGTAAGAAACAAATCTCTATTAGACAATTCAAGGCCTCCTAAGTTCTGGTTTGGGTTCTTACTCTAATTCTAATGTGTCACTCTCCTACCCAAAGCTATCTTCCAACTCTTCCCCTTAGAGAACTATTATGGGTGATATTATAGGCTCAATTATCTCATTCACTATGCAAGGTGGTGCCTTGAAAAAGAAACACATTCTTCCTCAATCATTGTCTAACTAAAATTATCAAACTGAAAATGCTTTCAGAGGATCAACTCTTCAGATTCAAAGTTATGGCCCTCAACTTCCTCTGACATGCTTTAGGGTTCATTACATAATAGGATAGCTAACTATCCAACTTGATTTTTTTCTGTTTTTAAGGTCATCGGCATGGTATTGTAACTCCATCACTTGGTTTATCACTAATTCATCCAAATATTCATTTTCTTTAGGCTAGTCACCATCATGTTTATTCTAATATTCAATAGAATTTGTTTGAGGGCTCAACTACCTTTGGATTTTGACAATTGGGTCATTTTTATATAAATTGAAGTTTTGGTAAGTTGACCAACTTGGGTTGTAGGTGTTGCAATATGGGTCACACAACTTTTATGCCATGGTATTCCAAATACATGTGACTGTTTGCCATAAATGGGTCAGAATACTCCTAAAAATGTATAAACTAGTTTTATTGTAGGTTTGACATTTTGTGTTCAAAATTCATGTAGAAGCTAGTCATCGATGTGTTGGTATACTCCTAAAAATATAGAAATTGGTTGTCTTGAGGGTTTACCATTCTAAAGTGTTGAAAAAATTTTTGGCTTCTTATTATTTTATTTAATTTTTTTTTCAACACCTGTAAGAAATCACTACAACTACAAAGTGCAAACAAATATAAGATAACTAGGAAAAAGAAAAACAAAATTTGTTAAATCTAGATTCTCAGTAGTATAACTAAAGTTATCGCAAGATCATAATTCTTCTTAACATCTTTTCTAGCAAATGGTGCCAAAAACTTGACGAGTTAAAACACACCATGAAGTATGTTGACTGCACAATACAACTTTACATGTTATGTGATAACGTAATAATAGAGTATTGCGTAGCGATCCAACAAGTAAAGTGTTAAGAATATTATGGAGGATGAATCTCTGGTTTACGAGCATGATCACTAACGGGTGATGGTTTCCTAAAATCCTTCTTAAAAGTGAAAACAAACAGAAATGACGAAAAACATCAGTAGATAAATCTTACTATTCTTTAAGTTAAGTGAGGCTTGCACATTTATGATTTAGATAATGTAGTGATTTATGGTTTTCCTGGACTTTCCCCAACGTCGTTGTTATCAACAGAAATATAAAGTCCTTACACCTAACTCTAGGTCAAAAGAAGGCTAGAACCCACGAAACTGAGGCTTCCTCAATCCCCTTGACATCCAACAGATTTTTTTGGTCCCCTACTAGGCTTCAAAATCCAGATAAAATCCTAATTTAACATATCAAGAGTAAACGAAACTCTATGGTTAACAAAAGAATGAAAGGCCTTGATTTCTTAAAAAAATGATATAAGAAAAGAAATCATCCAAAAAATTTATAAAATACATTCCATAAATTGCAGAGACCCAAAAGGAAGTTTAGTTACACATGATAGAAAGAATCCTAAAAAATGTCTCATCGAAACCATAATTGAAGGAAAACTGAAAAGAAAATACATATAAAATGATTTGTTTCATTTTCAACCGCAGCCAACTCCTCTCTCATACAATAATCTCTTGAAGAATTTAACAATACAATAAATAAAAAAAAACCCTTAGGAAACATCAGAATAACACTCAAAACCCTTAACTTTGGTGCCCAAGCCGTCTCCAGATCTCTCCTTCTCAAAAAGAGTATTTCAATTAGTGCCATAGCTTACCCTTTTAAATAAACAGCAAAAATCATCATGAAAAAATCTTATAAACAGTTTGACGACATGACCACGCCTAACACTGTGGTGTTCATGCCCAAACTAGTGTGGCCCCGCTAGTTCTGAAGTGGTCAAACCCAGATAAGACGTTTTCATGCCCAGATCAGGTGTGACGATGTCAAACAATACTATTTTGTCTGTTTTGACAATGTTTTGCCCGTCTTACATCTATAACATGCAAAATAGCAGAAAAAATCTTCCACAATGATAAATAAAGTGAAATAGCAAGTAAAAATAATGATAACATACCAGTAGAATTACTTAAAATTGACTCTTGTCACTCAACACCTTGATCTTCATCATTTTATCATAAAAGACAACCAACATATATACTAACCAAATCGCTTTCTGCAGCTCGACATCAACTTCTCAAAAGCAAGTTCAAAATCTGCTTAGCCAATCACTTGCATGAATGGGGGTAACGAACATACATGTGATTCCAGTTGAAAAGCACTCTTCTATTATTCTCCCCCGAGCGGCTAACTGCGATCTTATTACCTGCAAAGCATTCCTACGCTTCTCCCATGCATATTCTATACTAAGCATTAAATGTTTCCATTCTACCCTTGAAAGTTATTACAAATATGTCAATACTGTATCTATAAAACCAGATCATACGAAATGTTTAAAGAATAATAAAAAAATAATTTCATCCGTTCAGACACTGTTTCTATTCATCTTTCAGCTAGCAAAGGATGTATCAGAACTCACTATTTCTGTTCCCCAATGGAAAGTATTCCTAGTAGATCTTACACTCGACTTGAAATGCATTAGGATTTGACCAAGTACCTGAATAACTATCAGTTTACATAACATAGCTGATATGATTAGTAGCATTAAAATTCTGCCAATAAAAACAAATAGTTTATCCTATTTCACAAAAAATGACAATTAATTAGTTTTACGTTGGGAGATTTACCAAGCACACGTATTGTTATCTGGTTTAGTTTAGGAAGTCCCTGTGTAGCTGACTATAATAATAAAAAAGGATATACTATAGAATTATTTATACTTTTTCAGGGGTTTTATGCAAAATCCCCTGCCTTTTATAAAAATTGATATTTCTTAGATCTCCAACGTCAAACTCAAATCATATTATTTTTTTCTGATGATGTGTCACTTTTCATTCCTAATCACATACGTGGGAGAAATTTTATAATTTTTTCCCATACATTTATTTTTTGTATATATTTCTGAAAGTGGCTCTATTGTTGGAAGTATTCCGCCTTCGTTCTAGTCGTTTTTTTTCAAGTCTTTTCTGATAAGGGGGAGAAATCTAAACTTTGGGGGTTCATGGAAACTATCGATCTTTGTATCTCGGATAAATTTTCTTTTATATTGTTTGATATCAATTCATGGCTTCTGACTTCTTCCATTGTCATTGAAGGAAACGAGCGTTTTCGTTTTTCTCTCCTCTTCTTGCTCACGGTTTTGTTTGTACTTTAGTACTTGGCTTTGGTTATAGGATCGCTATTAATTGCCGAGTCCAGATTTAGAAAATCTTCACAGTTCCTCTTTATGCACTTCTTCTAACAGCCTAAACTGCAATCAGGAGGACACAGGTGTTGGTACGTGATATCCAACCTTTACATGTATTTGTTCATAAAATTATTATTATTAATATTCTTTTTTTCTTACATAGTTGCATGCGAAAAAGAAATAGGAACACCCCCAGTAGCTCTTCATTTACTGGAAAAATATTATGTGCGATTGTTCTTGTGTTAGTCGAGGGCTCTATGGGAGGCCAATTCACACCGCAAGTCAAATTGGGGGTAACATGGCCTCCAGTGAGGGACAACACGTAATATCTTATCTATTTAATGAGAAAATTTTTTGTTCGGACATTGGCCGTAGAGCTATATCCGCAATACTATCAAATATTGCTATGTGTCATGCATCAAGCACACCTTATAATGAATCCGTGGTGGTTATTGGAGAATTATTGGAGGTTAAACGCTAAGGTGATTAAGGGTTATTCCGGGATTATTGCGAGTTATTGCGGGCGTTATTGGAGATTATTGAGGGGTTATTGAAATGGAACCACTGTGGTTATTGAGGGGTTATTTTGGGGTTTTGCCGGGGTTATTAGAGTTAATATCCCAATAAAATCGAAATAAGCCTGCATTAACCCGGCAATAACCCCCGCGGTTTCCACTCCAATGAAGCTGCGGAGGTTATTCCCGGGTTATTGCGGGGTTATTGGAGTTAATACCCCAGTAAAACCGAAATAACCACCCAATAACATCCACAGTTCCACTCTAAAAACCTCCGCGGATCCATTATGAGGTGGGCCAGATGCATTCTAAATGGCAATATTTAACTGGTTGCCGCATGCAACACTATGGACGTTCATCGTATGGAACAATCACTCCCATGGTTGCAAGTTGGATTTATTTAGTTCTATTAATTCTAATAATGTACTAATTTTAATCATGAGAGCAGTCAATTTGTAATTCATGATAATTTCCTAGAGAATAAGAGATTTTAGTAGGTTTAAATAAAGTAACTATTCAATTAAGCTACCATCGTATAGGAAGAAAGCGATTAAGAGAATAAATATGGAGGAAAAATTGTTAAATATATGAAACAAATTCTGATAGGTTTTAAAATTATGGAATTTTGTCTTAGATGAGTGTAAGATACCATTTGATTAGTTTTTAATGTGTCGAACTCCATTAATATTAATTCCAAAGGCTTTGAATTAGGCAAAGCCAATTTTTTTCATAATTATGCATTTAATAACTATTCACAATTTTTAGTTGGATGTAAATAATTTTCCCTGCTTCCATCAGGAAATGATGAAGATACTAATTAATATTTATCCTACGAACGATGAGATTAAAATATTAATTAGCAAAGTGCTAATTTTTGGTTGTTTAGTTGCAGCTGAACATGTAATCAATTTCAGTAAATTATTAGAAGTCATAAATCGGTAACCCATTACTCACGAACTAATCATAAGTATTTTGTCAAATTTTTAATTACTCGTGGATTAATTATGCAGCAAAAATGGAATGGTATTCTTATTTATTGATTAATTGTCATATTAATTAGTTTGTTATTAAAACTAAAAAGAATACATTAAAACAAAAAAAAACATTTTGCCAACTTTTTGAATTGCTATTCTTATACTATTTATATGAAATTATAACTAAAATATCCCTTACCCTCTAAATTTTTGCTTTTGATGCATTGTTCATTCTTCGCCGGCTTGATTGGAAGCATTCCTTTGACATCGTCACTACATGCCATAATTAAACTAACAGTATTAATGTAATTTCTACACAGAAACCATTTTGTGATCATCTTCTCAATCTTCCATGGCTTCCATCCTGTCAAGAATAGGTTTTTCAAAGAAACCCAACACCAAGGTCTACAATTTGAACCCAGCAGCACCTGCTTTTTCTGGCAAGAAACTTTTAGATCCAGATTTAGAGCTGAAATCCAGTGTTAAGAACACGAGAGCTTCATATGCATCTGCAATAAATAAGTGGCGCCATAGTAACCGGAAGTCTGCTTTCAGTCGCCATTCAGGATTAGTTTCTTTGGGAAACAAGCAGAAGAATGATTGCTGTGAATCTGGTTGTTTTGACAACCATACAGTGAAGGTACTGGACACTTATTCTGTAGACAAGGCAGAAAAGACTACACATAAAATTAATGGATGTTTGAAGGTTGCCGAGGAATTGATTGATTGTGCCTCAAAGCTTCTTGTCAATCTGCATCAGCAGGGTGGGCAGATCACACAAACTCATCAAACTGCGACAACCATTGATCGTGATCTTGAAAGAGTAAGTAAATATTCTTTCTACTTGATTGAAATATACATATGCTGTTTTTTTTCTCTTGATTCAATTCTGAAATTAGATGAACTATTTAGATTCTTTTGTTTTAATGGAGGAAATTTAAAAAACACTTGAGAATTGTGGTATGTAAGTAAACTTTTTTATAAAGTCATCAAATTCAGTACTATGGTCTTCATTCTAGAATCATGATTTATAATTCTCGCAGTTGCAAGAGATAACATGTTTTTCTGTTTTCATTTGTCTTTTAATTAGGGCGAAAAGATCTTGGGGGGCCTTGGGGGCTCTTTTCAAGAAGATGGAAGCCAAAGAAATCTCCTGAAATTAAGGGTCCTGTTCTCACTAAAGGTACATAAAAGCCTAACTTTTATTAATCAACTTCTACCTGAAAGCGTACAATCTCTTACCTTTACAAGAATTTAATAGATGAATCCTTCACAAGAAAAGGTTTTGATATGGAGCAGAGGAGAAAGCTTGGACTAACTCCTTCAAAATCCCAATCAAATGCTACTCATTTTGCGTCAAAATATTCATCTGTACTTGAAAGAGTTGAGGTAAATGTTTTTAAATGTTTAAGCTAATTAATGTCCAAGTAATCCCTTTTCAATGCAATTTTACAGTCGGAGAAGGCGAAGCAGGATGATTCTCTTTCAGAGTTGAGCAACTTATTGGTAAAGCTTAAATCCATGGCCGTTAACATGGGATCTGAAATTGATAGGTTTGTTTGCCCAAACATCTCATCATAGAACATAAAACAATTGCTAGCCATTAACTACTGAAAATTGGTTCCAGGCAAAATAAAGCTATCAATCGGATGCAAGATGATGTGGATGAACTGAACATCAGAATGAAAGGGGCGAACATCCGCGCTCGTCACTTGCTGCGCATATAAACTACAATTTCTATCCCATGAATTTCAGAAAACTTATATTCTTAAAATTCAATCATATTTTAAGAACAATATTTTCTGGAAGTCATTAATTTTTTGGATTTTTTATGATGTTTAATTTTTTGGACAGTTGGTTCTCTGTTTTATTGTCAGCAGATATAATGTTCTTGGTGCAAATCAAGTAAAAAATAAGAAATAAAAAGAGAGAGTAATTTGACTATTGATTAATCTTTTTAAACTGCCGTATACTAGTACTTCTTGTTCGAAGACTGCATTACATGTTATGGTCGGTCAGATTGTTTATGTAGTTTTGATTGGTGATTATGATGAGCTAAATCTTTATTGAAAAGCATGCCACCGTTTTGATGATTAAAGATCTGTTTTAGTCTTCATGTAGCTTTTCGATTTTTAAGCGGCAATCGCGCTTATCTCGGGAAGTTTTTATTGAGAACTAGCTGTCTGTTTGTTGCAGCTGCGTGAAAACAGCTATGGGGCAATTGCTTTTTAAAAAAATGACTATTTTGTCTCTGTTTAGTAAAAATGTTTAAAACAGAACTGTGACGACTACATATTTGATACTTCATACGCAAAAAATCAATTCAAAACTTAACAAAAATTCAGATACAAAATTTTCTTAACAAAATTAAGTATGATAATTATATTAGCTCACAATTAGCTGTTTACGAAAAAGTAAGGGGAGAGAAAGAAACCTATTAACTCCAGGGAGTCGAGATAGGGCAGCTTAGACCTTCTCATTCAACTAAGTGCCAGGATTAGATAATTATATGTTGCTGAAATAATTATTCGAAAATAAAATTATTCTATATTTATTTATGTCCATTATAAAAAACTGAATGAGCATGTTTTAAAAAATTGCATAAAAGAAATTATTAAACATAAATATTGTAAAAGGAAAATTGAACTAGTTTTAGTTAACAAAAACAAGTATTCGTCCATTGGGTTTAAACTTTTATCGTTTTCTAAGAAAGTAATTCTTGGATATGGCGATAAGTTCTCTAAATTTTAGGATTGTCCCCCATATATTCAAAATGCGTGCCATTTTATACATATTGCTAAATGAATAACTCTATATTTTATTCCATGTTCAACTTAATAAGATTTATCTTATTAATAAATATGTACACATAAATAACGAAATATGAAAACATTTAAACAATATAGAGTTTAGTTATAATATCATCTTCACAATAAAATAAGAAAAATAACTAAGATCAACATAGCCCACATGAACTTTAAACTTTTGTGGTGGCATATCTTTAATACGTGTTGAATAACTTCTGTATTATGCCTAACACATTCTCCTACGCAATAAAGATAAACTGAATTGTCTTAATATATTTTCAATGTCTTATAGATAAAATCCAAAGTCCAAGCCAAAAAAAGAACTCTTCAATTATAAACCATGTTGTATACTCTCTCAAAAAAAAAGGAAACAAAAAATGCCTCCAAGTAGTAGGAGCAATAAAGTATGTTTGATACTACTCAAAGATAGAACTCCACAAATAAACATTAAGATGTATCCAAATGTTAAATTTGTAAAATCAACACAATTAATAAACTGAGAATTGAATTAGTTAGTCACCATTAAACTATCCATTTGTCTATACAATATAAAGATTTGGAGTTATTAGTTTTGTTTTTCTAACAAATCTTCTTCACATTATAATAACGTCCTTTGGAATTGTGCTTTACAACTGCATTCAAAACCTCATGAATAATTGAATTATTATTCATCATCAATTCTTATTTCTCATAGGTATACATTTTGCAAACATTATTTTCAACTTTTTCATAATTTAAAAGAAATTTTTGAATATCCTTGGTTAAAACTTGATATAATATGTAAACTATCATTATGAGATCTTTAGTCCACAATGATTTAAATAATTTAGAGCAACTAATCATGCTTCTTATCAAGTTCATTATTGTTTGATTCTTCATTCAACCACACCATTTTGATCAGATAAGTCGAGTAAATTTTGTTGGCTAACAATCTCATTCTCTTAAAAGAACTTACAAAAATGAACCATTCATTTATGCAACATTAGCACATCTCTCATAATAACAATCACCTTTATCATATCTCTTAATATTAATTTATTTTTCACATTTTTTCTTTTATTATGTCTTAAAATCCTAAAAGACGTCCAATGCTTTTTTTCTTCTAATGTGTGTGTGTGTGTGTGTGTGTGTGTGTGTGTGTGTGTGTGTCTATATATATATATATATACACACACACACAAGGGTGGCTGTCAGCTGTTGTAGCTATTGATCCACTTAAAAAGTACATATTTTTTGCCTTATTTATGATTCAATTTTTAAGGATATTATGCTTTAATGAAAGGTATTTTTATGTTTTTGGATATAGGTGATGAAAAAAAGAGTTCAAGAAGGAAAAAAGAGCAAAAATGAGCAAAAATAAAGCTAAAAAGCAAAATTGCTAAAATTATAGGTCTGGCGCCTAGGCGCCAGAATCCGGTGCCTAGGCGCCAGTTCGATACTGAAGCAGATAAGATTTTTGACAACTTTGGTCAGTTATTTTGACGGTGTTAAGTAATTATCAGACCTTCTAGAAGACTGGAAGTTACTTTTAATACATAGGACATGTGATACAATGCATCTGGACACAGGAAAACTGTTTTAATAGCAAAGAGGTGTGATCCAAAGTGAAGGGGTGCGAAGACCTTGTCACGGAGTCCGGCGCCTAGGCGCCATAGTTACTTTCTAGAAGATTCATTGAATTTGGACGAATTTTGAAGAGGTGCCTTAAGTAACCCCTGGTCATTTTCGAAGCTCTATAAATAGGAGACATTTCTACAAAGAACCGGCCCCACTTTTAGCCTCCACCTTCCGGAGTTAGTTTTAGAAAGCCACAATATATTCTTCTTAAGTATTTAGTGAGTTCATTTTAGTTATTTTGAGTGTTACTACTCAATTCCTTGAGTAGTAAGTGTGAGTCTGTAAGAGTTGGTGTTATTGAAGTCTTGTACTTTGCATTGGAGTCAGTAGGAGTGAAAGGATCACTTGAAGGAACATTCCAAATAAGTATTTGTAACTTTTTTCAATATTTTATAAATATGTTTTATTGCTCAGCTTCTCCCTAAGGATTTTTACCCTTTACCCCGCATTCGACCCCCATCTCACTGCTTCCCTGCTACCTCTTCTCTCGCGAACTCTACCGCAAACCTACTTCACGTATGGCAAATCTGTGTTATCTTTGCTTTTCCGGGTCTGTTCAGAGACTTCTCTGCATTCCTTCTCCGTTCTTCCCTGTTCTTTCTGCTGGATCTAGATTTTCTTGTCTATTCTTTGCATTTCTGGGTTCATATTTTGGCAGATCTCCTATGTCTTGATCTGTTTTCATATGTTCTTGCGTATGGATTTAGCGATGATATACAACTTGATGAGAATCTTCTCTACAGATATTATTTGATTTTTTTGAAATTTTGAACATTTGTTGGGCATTAGGGCTGGTGCATTTCGTTTAGGCCTCTCATATCAGAGGGCGTTTGTTGTTCTTTGTTGCTTCTCCTGTTAGGCAGTATGATTTATCTTTTCTATGCTCATTCATAATGTCATACTTTCATCCTGTTAGAAGTATGCATGCTTGGTGGCTGTAAAGCTGCGGTGCCAATGATAAAATTTAGATGGCATTTAAAAAGAAAGAAAAAGCCATTAATTAGATGGCTCGTTTGGTGCTTTGCTTAACCTGAAAGTTTCAACATTATGTTTAAAAAAAAACTTAATATTTGGGTGTTTCATTGGTAAAAATCTGGAATTTAGGTGCTATATATGTATATACATGAAGAGTTTGGGTGGACCTTTGCTTGTTGATTTTGTCCCTTCTCTTTCTTCCATCTAGTGTTATACTACTTCTAATTTTCTGGAAAGTATGGCAAATGTGGGGTGTTCATCGTTGTTGATTCAAATCTTGCTTAAAAATCTATCTCTTAATTATGGTATTGTACCCATAAATGTCTCTAGATTCAATTGCTACTAAGAATAATTGAGTTTGAGACACTCTTTTGGACCAAGTCTAATTGAAACATTTCAATTTAATTTTTTTAAGCTGTGTTATACATTCTTTTACTCATAACACAAGATTATTGTTTCATTGTGACGAGCTTGTTTTAGATGTATACTTAGGAATGCTTTGAACATCATTTTTGGCATAATTTGAATGTTATTTTGGAGCCTTTTTGGCTCCGTACCTGCTCTCTACCTTTCAGTTTTGCTGAAATTTAGGGTGGGTCAAGTGGTGATGATGTGTGGGAAGGTATGCTTATGTTGTAAAAATCTGGAATGCATGGGGGCTTGTTTTACAAAATCTGAAGCTTTGTGGGGTGTTCTAGTACAAAATCTGAAAGCTTTGCACAGTTTTGCAAAATTTGGAGGTTTAGGAGGTTCATTTATGAAAGTCTGAAAATTAAGTGCCACTTGTATGAAGTTCATGTATCCGAATCAAATAATTTCGTTTGAATAAATAAAACATAATTTTTTTACAATTTTTATGTATTCATTAAACTTACAGACATAAAATTCAAATAGTTTTAATAGACAGGGGCATCTAGTCATTTTTACAAAAAAGCGCTCAGCATTGTTTTCCCACGTACCGCAATCAAACGAACGACAGACTTCCTCGTAGCTATTTCCCGCAATACTTGTTAGGCAACATACGACATACCGCAAAGCTGAAAAAGCTGCAGCCGAACCAAACAGGCCCTAAAAAAGCAGAAGCTTGACCATCAATTTTCTAAGTTCTTTGAGATTTTTAAGAAACTTACCATCAACATTCCTTTTGCTGAAGCTTTGGAACAAATGCTGAGTTAAGCAAAATTTATGAAGGATATTTTAAGCAAGAAATGGAAATTTGAAGCTTATGAAACTGTTGCATTAAGTGAAGAATGTAGTGCAATAGTTCAAAGGAAATCCTCAGAAGCTTAAAGATCCTGGAAGTTTCACTATACCATGTGCTATTGGAGAAAAATTTTGTGGAAAAGCCTTATGTGATTTAGGAGCAAGTATTAAGCTCTTGCCGTTTTCTGTCTTTCGAAGGTTAGATTTAGGAGAGATTTCTCCCACCACTGTAACCCTTCAGTTAGCTGATCGATCTATTATTTATCCTAAAGGAGTTATAGAGGATGTTCTTGTTAAAGTGGATAAATTTATCTTCCCTGTGGATTTCATTGTATTGGATATGGAAGAAGACAAAGAAATGCCTATTATTTTAGGGAGACTTTTTCTAGCTACTGGACGAGCTATGATTGATGTGTAAAAATGAGAATTAACAATGAGAGTTACTGATCAAGAGATAACATTTAATGTTCTGAAATCAATGAGGTATCCTGACAAAGAAAAATGCTATCGGATGGATATTATTGATTATATAATTGAAAAGCATTATCAAGAAAAATGCAAATTCATTTCTGAAGAAAAAATGATGAATCTATGTTGTATAATGAGTCATTAACTAAAGAAATTGAAGAAGAGAATGAAGAAAATTTATTTGAAGAAACTCATTATATTCATGATAATTGGGAAATTTTAGACACGACTAAAACTGATATACTTTTAACTTCTGTTAAAAAAGCCCCTAAACTGGAATTAAAAATGTTACCTGCACATTTAATGTATGCATTTCTTGGAAATTCATTATTTTTACCTGTGATTATATCTTCAGAACTAAGCAAAGATCAAGAAGAAAAATTAATAGGAGTTCTGAAGAACTATAAGAAAGCTTTTGGTTAGACCATTGCAGATATAAGAGGAATAAGCCCTTCAATTTGTATGCATAGGATTTTAATGGAAGAAAATTATGAACCTACTAGTGAACCTCAAAGAAGATTGAATCCAATTATGAAAGAGGTTGTTAAAAAAGAGATTTTAAAATGGTTAGATGCTGGAATTATTTATCCTATTTCGGATAGTCAATGGGTAAGTCTTATTCATTGTGTTTCGAAGAAAAGAGGAGTAACTGTCATTGTTAATGATAAAAATGAATTAATCCCTACAAGACAAGTTACTGGTTGGCGAATTTGCATCGATTTCCGAAAATTAACCAACGCCATTAGAAAGGATCATTTTCCTTTACCTTTCTTGGATCAAATTCTGGATAAATTAGCTGGACACTCATATTTCTGTTTTTTTGATGGATATTCTGGTTATCATCAATTACTCGTTGCTCCTGAGGACCAAGAGAAAAAAACATTTACAAGTCCTTTTGGAAAATTTGCTTTTAGAAGAATGACTTTCGATTTATGTAATGCAAGTGCAACTTTTCAGAGATGTATGATGTCAATATTCTGTGATTTAATTAAAAAAGGAATTGAAGTATTTATGGACGATTTTTCAGTATTTTGAACTTGTTGACCTCATTTTTGATGAGGTCTTCTCTTCCCTCTTTAGTGTTTAGGATTTAGCCTTAGGCTTTTCCTCTGACTATCTTAGAGGACGAGAATTGGGACCCATCCCATAGAAATTTAAACCACTTCTTGTCTCCCTGCAAACCCTATAAGCTTGATTGTAGACCCCTAATCACCTAGAGGGTTGAGATCAAATGTGGAGGTTTAAAGGATGAGTTCCCTATAGGACTCTTTGGCCTTAGGACTACCCCAGGTGGCCTCGGTCCAGTAAGGGTCGACTTACACACTCACTAAACTCACACTCTACACTCTCACACACACAATCCAAATCCTAAAACCACACATATACCCAACTTGACTCCCTGACTCATGTAGGTAATTCATATGGATGGACCTTAACCCCTAAGCCCCTGGTTAAGAGGGTTAGGAACAACATAAAGAATGCCTCCAATGAGTCCTCTCATGGCTCATATGGGCTTAATATGGCTTCATGGCTAAATCAAAGTGATTCCATTTCACTCACAGTTGATCAATCTTCATTCTTCCAAAATTTCAATTTTTGACCCCGAGGACCCTACACCCATCAAACCTACCAAAAGCCCTTGAAATTGCTCAAACCGTCCAAAATCTCCAAATCACCCAAAAGTCTTCAAAATCAATCCTAAACATTTTCCCCCACTCAAATTGACTATCTCCAGCAAAAAATACCAAAATTTCCAAAAATACCCCCAATACCCTCCAAATTACCAAAATGCCCCTCTTGACCCAAAAATCCAAAAATTCCAAAAATTCCCAGACAATTCCAGAAAATCTCAAATATTCCCAATTTCATTTTTCCCAACTACACCATGGGCCAATTTTTTCAATTTACCCTACGTTTACCAAAACCCCCAATTTAGCCCATTTTAAACCCAAATGAACCCAATGTCAAACCTAATCACCCCAATTGGTCTCAATTTTGGTCCAATTCAATTCTAAACTTTAATTTAATATCCCTAATGTAAATCTAGACCAAATACAAACCCAATTTGATTGACATTTGAATCCAATTTCACTTTTGACCTTAAAGCCCAATTTTGACCTATGACCCAAACCTACCTCAAACCAACTCAATTCAATCCCAATTTGACCCAAATTTTTTCTAAAACCTTCCTAGAATCCCCAAAAACAAAACACTAACATGATTTGCCCAAAATTTAAACCCAAACCTTATTCAAATTCAACCCAAACCTAAAATTCCCTAAATGGGCCTACACCCAAACCTAACCCAAATGGGCCCAAATCCCAAAATCAAAACCCAACCAAAGTTGAAACCTATTTGTAACACCCCCATAAACATTTCCCAACATTAATTTTACATAAATTTCAACCCTAGCCCAACATTGGCCCAAATTAGCCCAATTTGACCTATGTTGGCCCCTTTACCAAAGAAGCCCGAATCCAACCCAATTCAAACCCAAACCACCTCAAATTTGCTTCAAATCAATCTGGCACATCCCAAAAATAAACCCAACATTTGTTTGGCCCAATCCTTCACAAAATTCCCATCCATAAATTTATTTTCAAACCTAAGGCCCACTTCCTTAAGCCTTCCTAAAAAGCCCATCCAAAATGATTTCAAAAAGCCCAAAATCCATCTTAAAGCCCACATGACAATCCTCTATCATCATCCATTTGATAAAACCATCCCCTAAGTTCTAAATCCATAATGAAATAATTCCAAATCAAGCCATATGTCAAATCACCCCTAAATTACCAAAATTTCTAAAACCCTTTTTCATGAAGTTGACTTAACTTTTCCCAAGCCAAAGGTGAGCCATGAAGCCATGCATGAGCTACATGGGAGCCATGAAAGCCTTGGACACCTCAACATACCCAAGATGGCATGAGGAGGAAGCTCTTTCCATATTCCCTTAAGGGGATTAGCCACTTTCATGACTTCACTAAACCTTGCTTAAATTTAATTGTACTTGGATGGTGACCCTTCCCCACTAATTAAGCTGACCTAAACCACTTTCTCTTCAGCTCAAACTAGCCATGGGGAGGTGCACCTAGCCCAATCCATGCATTTGACGAAACTTAGCCAAAATACACCCTTACCCCATTCCACTTTGATTTAAACCCTTTACACATGGCAGCAACCAATTGACTTCACAAACATCAAGCCCTGAGCCTCCTGACCCTGAGGGTGACTGACACGCCTAAAATATATATACTTTTTGCTATATCATTTTACTTATTTTTTGATGATATTACACTTTAAAGGAAGGTATTTTGTATGTTTTTTGGTTTTAGGTACACGAAATGGTGATTGGACCAAAAGGAAGCAAAAACGGTGCAATTTGGAGCAAAAACGAGCAAGAAATGAAATTCTGCCCTGACACCTTTCGATAAGTTTTTCGATGCATAATCTATTTTATACTTTTCGCATATTTTTGAATGAGATTACACTTTAAAGAAAGGTTGTTTTTATGTTTATTTTGTAGGGCTATCTCTTACGAACGCAACACAACTGAAACGGAGCTCAAACGGGGTCAAACGGAGCGAAACGGTGGAGCTGCTCAGAGCCATCTCGCCGACGGAGATTTTCCCGAGACCACCGAAAAGTGGCTGAAAAGCTCGCTGACAGCGAGCTCGAACTCGCCGACAGCGGCCCGGACGACCACAAACCGACTTTTGGCGGTTTTGGGCCAATATTCGACGTATTTTGACGCTTTTTTGAAGGGGTGCGTAAGGAAACTCTTGGGAATTCGTCCAAACTCTTCAAAAATGGCGAATATAGGTTAGAAAGAGGAGAGATTAAGAGAAGATTAGAGAGAAAAAATTGGAGAAAAACTTAGAGAAATGTTTAGGATTCTTAGATTAAGAGTAGAAATGTAGATTTCTACCCTTTTGGAGAGATTGGATAAGAGATTTTTGAGAGAATTTGTAAGGGATTGTACGAGCATTACATGGATCGATGGGAGACTTTGTGGGAGAGATCTTCCTCTTTCTTTCAAACAGAAAAAGCTAAGTATTGTTCTTCATTATCTTATGATTTTGTAAACATTTATGTAGTGGATTTGCTTTGTTTAAATGAAGTTTCCTTTGCGTTTTCTTCATGCTTTGTGACGTATCTCTCTTATTCTTTCTTCTTCTTTGGAAATAGTGGCATGAGATGATTATGTCATTGTTTTCAATTTACTTTTCTTTTCTAATGAGTAGAATTCATGCTTAGGATTTTGTGATGCATGTTAGAAGTTAATTTAGATATAAATGTGATGGTTTTTACTTGCACTTCATTTACATTGCAATTAAGGCCTGTTGTAATGTTAAAATTTGTTGTGAAAACATACGATCCAAGAGGGCTATGCTTTCTACAACTAATTATGAACCACATTTAAATTTCATGAATGGTGAAGTTCATAGAAGTTGAATGCAAATAAATAGGGAAATAATATTAATCGGGCGCAGAATTGGAGATTTTAGAGTGACAAGCTAAAATCCTTAATTCGGTCCTATCGTTTGGGTGCTGAAGTGTAGATGTTAGCCCTCAGTGTGAGGGGAACGTGGGAGTTCCGAAGTGGCAGCGGTATCCTCCCCCGCCTAGCCGCGGATTCGGTAACCAAGCATAGGATTAGTCAATGTTCTTTATGCCTGGACCAAAGGGTAAAGAATAGGATTGCTCCTATTTGGCACATACAATATTAAATGCATCTCAATCCTATACATTATCTATTTCATTACTTAAGAATAGTAGTTTTTAATATCTCAAAATTCTCCAAACCAATTCATCCAAAAAGGGTTATCTTTAGAATTATTATTTGCACTTAGTTATAATTATTATTACATTTAACACTTGCATTTAGGAATAGTTTTTAGATAAAACACAATTTTAATCGACATTCCAAACTAAGGACTATTAGTAGTAGACTAGAATTTGACTAAAGACCTCTTACTTCACTTCCTCGTGGGATCGATACTGGGGTTCTTGAAGAAAACTCTATATTACTTGAAACGATACGTATACTTGCGTAGTACCCCTAGTGTGTAAAATAATTTCTAATTTTTATATCATTTAAGACTTTGCACACTAGCCGCTATTTATAAATCGGGTCAATTTTTTGGCCATCTTTTGGAAGTTAATTTACTGCGTAATTGCGGGTCGGGTCAGTGACCCATGCCTGCCGGCCAGCCACCTGGGCCGCCGGAAAACACCACACCCGAGAGCTCCATGTGAGCGCAAGCTTGGAATTCTCACCTGCTGAGTTACCCCATGCCCAATGGACACCATGGTTGTTCTTCTTCTCACCAGAGCAGCTTATCCCAAGCCCTAACTGCCCCTGGAGAGCCTCCAGCCAGCTCTATTTAAACCCCACCTCTCTCGGCCATGGAAGAGGTGCTGAAACAAATCACACAGAAACTCTGCCAAAATCATTCCAGACTCTTCCCCACACCTGGAGAACTTGATCCCCACTGAAATCCCCCTGCCATTTCCTCTCTGTGAGCTCAATTTCAAAGTTGAAATTCAAGCCCAAAACCAGGACACTTCACCACAGTGAGCCAATCTCCAAATTGATTGGTCCTACACCTTCACCAGACCAAGAGAAGAAGTTCCCCAGTCAAAGCCCCCTCTCCAGGCCACCCAATTGCTCCAGCCTCCAAACTTTGTGATCGGTTGTGGTCACTTTTGTACCTAGGCAATTCACTAGGCCAAGGGACTTCATCTGGAGCTTGCTTGGACCCAATCGAACGTGACACAACTCTCAGATCGAAGCTTCACTTCTCTAAGCAAAGGTATGAGCTCTCTCTTCTTCCCGAGCTTCTGAACATTCTCCATTTCAAATGCCTTAATTTCAATGCATGATCACCGTATAGATGTATTCGTCTCTTCAAGATGAATCCATAAAGCACAAGAACACAAAAATTCATTAAGTATTGAGTGAGATCTTAGAGTTTTAGTGTGGACGATCACGGGTTCACACCAGTCCTAGATGATGACTGGGAGCCGTCGGATCGAGCGTGTATTGAGCGGACGGTCGGGATCGAGCCAGATAGCTCGATGGTACATGAACTGCGGGCCCCTGGAGCGCTGAGTCGAATGGAGACGTCGAACCAGAAAACGTCGCGTGGCTGTTCGGAGATGCTAAGGTTGACGCGGCGCCTATTCGGATAAGTAGAAAAATAGGATTTTATGGATTTATTTAATCGCCAGAACTTAGAAAATCCATAACTTTGTGTAGAAAAATCCTAAAAATAAAATAAAAATACACTCTTGCTCAGTGAACAAAGGAGAATAATGTGGAAAAGAAATCAAGTAATTTCAGTGAGTATTTTATTTTTAATGATTTATTTACTCCCTACATTGTTTTAATTCTCCATTTGCATAGGCAATTCACCATGGCATGAGACCATAGGGCTTTTGAAGCCTCTGAACTTAGGAACATTCCCTGAATTTTCCAAGGTCAGAAGCCATCCCTATGGGAAGTTATTGATTTTTCAATTGCATGTTACTGTTTTGAGTATTTTAATTCCAATAATTAGCATGTTAAGAAATAAATTCTAGGAAAATTTGGTGATGTTTCTTATGACAAGAGGAACCTAGGAAAAATAAGTTTTTAGTTAATTCACTTGGAATGACCCTAATTGGTCTAAACACCCAAAATTAAACTTTAATTAATTAGGGTTAACTATACATCTAATTAACTTGAAAATAATTATCCACTGTCCTTTAGGGTCAGGAGAGTCTCACATAAAAATTTGAAACCAATTGGACTTGATTTGATCCACCAAATGGGTTGATTAAGCCTCTTAAGCAAAATGAGTAAAATAAAACTTTAAAAATTCATAACTCACAAAATGCTTTTCAAAAATTCACAAAAAAGGTTTTGGAGTTTCTTTGATATCAGAGGAACTTAAGAAAATTAAAATTGTAATTTAATAAAATAGTTGATTTTTATCAATATTTTAATATTTTTAATAATTAAAAAATAATAAAATCATAAAAATATTAAAAATCACCAAAATGTCACCTTTTGAATTCTACTTACTTAGGAGCAAACCAAATATTTTTCTTAAGTCCCTAGGATAAGATATTGAATTTTAAAGGCTTAATGTAATTTTTAATATTAAAAAATGTATTTTCCAACCTTTTCACTAACATAATTCTAATAAATCAAACAAAAATAAAAAAAATACAAAATTTGTTTCTCTGAACTCCTTGAGGTTAGAGAGCTTTAA
This sequence comes from Papilionanthe hookeriana x Papilionanthe teres, assembly GCA_022702705.1. Classification (NCBI taxonomy): domain Eukaryota; kingdom Viridiplantae; phylum Streptophyta; class Magnoliopsida; order Asparagales; family Orchidaceae; genus Papilionanthe; species Papilionanthe hookeriana x Papilionanthe teres. The sequence continues at coordinate 66,225,354 of CM040439.1, read as the reverse complement.
GAAAAATATAAAATACATTTTTTCAACTTTAATTTTATTTTAAAATTATTTAATACTCCAAAATTCAAAATAATTCTAATAAATAAAATATAATTCAAAAAATCACCAAAATTGGTCCAAATAGTCCTCTGGTTATTAGGAATATCCCATAATTTTTTTAAGGACAAAAACATTTCCGTGGTCATGTTATTGAATTTTCCTTGAAAACCCCTATTTTCCATTAAAAATAATTACATAAATAAATTAAATATAGAAAAATCACATTTTCTCCTCTAAAGTCTTAATTGACATGTGAGTGAAGTTACCTAAAAATTTCAAGTTCATTTGAGCTTAATTTAGTGAGTTATAGAATTATTAAGCTTGAAGGGCAAAATGGTAATTAAAAAATTTTCAAAACTTAATTAAAATTTTAGGATTAATCAAAAAAGGGAGGGTAAAATATTTGATTTTAAACTGATTTTGGATGATTGAAACTTAAATGATTGAGGGTAGAAACCTACTAAACATTTCAAATATAATTAAAATAAAACTTTAATTAATTAATTAATTGAAATTTTGGGAAAATGATGGAAATTGGAATTATTAAAGTAGGGATATTATTAAGAGGATATCTATTCTTTAATTTAAAAATCCCTAAATAATTCACTTGAATAATACTTAATTCTTAATAAATAAAAAAATTAATTAATTAAAATAATAATCCAAATTAAAATTAAACTAAAATTAAAGTAAAATTAAAAATCAAATTAAAATTAAATTAAAATTAAATTAAAATTAAAATTAAATTAAAACTAAAATTAAAATTAAATTAAAATTAAATTAAAACTAAAATTAAAATTAAATTAAAATTAAATTAAAATTAAATTAAATTAAAATTAAATTGAAATTAAATTAAAATTAAATTAAATTAAAATTAAATTAAATTAAAATTAAATTAAATTAAATTAAATTAAATTAAATTAAATTAAATTAAAATCAAATCAAATTAAATTAAAATTAAATTAAATTGAATTAAAGTTAAATTGAATTAAATTAAAATAAAATCATTTAACAACAAACCTAAATGAAATCATTAAGAATTAAATCTAAAATAACTTGAACACTATTCCAAACTTAAACTAACTTTTTATAATTAAGTCAAAATTAAAATTAAATCATTAAGTTTAAATCATTAAAATACTTAATAATTTGATTTGCCCTTTTAAAGCTATTATTATTATAACTCTTAAATGAGGCATCAAGTGAAGTGTTACTTCACTTATAGGATATTCAAATGTCCTAGTTCACTGAGCAAGATAACAAAACTTAAACTCCTGGATGATTAATTCACTTGTATAATTAAATTCTCTTGGACTTAAAACAATCCTGAGGTATTGAAAAGATGTTTAAGACTCGTCTTAAGCACTTCCTCAATATGATAGGATGTTTATAAGAACAATCGAATTTAATTGTTCTTGGGTGAAGAGAGTCATCCTTAAACCAAAACACAAGAACCTAGACGTCATAGGAAATGATTAGCTATAGGATTATGACTTTGGTAGACAACCAAAACCTTTCCCTCGGCTTTACCTAGGTACTTGTTGAAATATTTAAATGCCTTAACATGTGTTTTAAGTGCAGCTTGGGATGACGGGAAGACCCTCCAGATACGCTTTTATTTTATTGCAATTTACTTTATTGCAATTTACTTCATTGCAATGCACTTTACTTTTCTTTCATGATAAACAACTGTTGCATGAAAACCAAAACCTTAGGATAGTCCCTAAACTGAAACCAAAACTAAATTAAAAGTCATTACAAGATAAAAATCACCGCCACAACATTTCAAAATATAAAACAACTCAAAATTTAATCACAAACGAACAACAAAACTATAATTGCAACTAAATTAAAACGTCTCGTTGAATGATCGGGAATACCTCGGATGATGTAACCCACGTGTTGCTAACGGGATTTCCCACGGTCTAAATGAAAGTGTGGAATTCATTCATTTGAGTTTAGCAAATTCATCTGGACTAAGTGAATTCGATGAAAATAACGGTGCCGGGATGACGGAACCGTGGGATCTTAATCAGTTTTGTTTAAACAACTTTAAGATTTGTTTTAATTAAAATATTAAAAACACTTAGATTTTAAGGTTCTCTCTAAACCAAAACACTTCTCTCATCTCCTGATTTATGACTTCTAAAACTAAACCTCTGCAACAACAAAGAGCTCGCAGCATGGTGGGCAGCACGGCCATCGTCATCAACAAAACTCAGATCTACTTCAACAAAACTTTCTTAGAATTAAATAACCAAGCCATAGGACTTCGAGGTGGTTTGCCTAGTGAAACATAAATTCTCAACCTTTCGTTAGGCATTTGCATAATCAAGTTACATAAATTAAGCCCTAACCGGTCTTAGGACTCTGAGGTAGTCGTTCGGTACGACATAAACCCTCACATCTTCAAGGCTATTTGTATGATTTTATCATACAAATATAAGTCCAAATTAATCAAAATTGGCAAGATTACAACATTAAGTAAACTCCCAAATTAAAACCAAACAATAGGATAGTTTGGGAAGTGGCTAAGATTCTTCTTGGATCCTCAGCTTCTCCTACTTCTCTTCCTTTGGACTCTTAAAATAAACTGTTCCAAATTTAAGCTAATCCCTATTGAAATTTCCAAAATACAATCCTTTGAAAACCTTAAAATTTGAAATTCTTGAGAGCAAAACCACTGATCATTATCAAGAGTTCTCTTAAATGATTCCCGTCATTTAAGATGTAATTAACTATAGGGGCTTGCCCTTATAGGGAACTTTAAGAACCCATGTAATATAAACCTTGCTTAATTCATTTATATTAAGCAAGGGAATATGTCAGCTTATAAAATTGGTTCGCAGACCAAACTGATGTCACAAATCTTTTAGTTTATTTAATCGAGCCCCATCGTCAAGCAGCGTGTCTATTCTTAGGATAGATACACGGTTTGTGATGCGGTGCTCGTTTATATAAACTATTTGGGATGTGAGGTCAGTTTGATTTCATATCTTAAAATTTTCAAACTCAAAATTATTTTCAAAATCAAATGCTACTTTCTAAATTATATTTATGTATATTTAAATTACATTTAAAATCTAAAATTCGCCGACAACTTCTGTAGGTGACCCCTTTGCAAAACACATAACCTAAAAATATGCCGACAACTTCTGGCGACTCTGCTGGGGACTAGTTCCTCTCTCCATTTTAATCTGATGGTTTTGCCTTCATAAATTGGTAGTGAGTCCATGCCCCTTGTGGACCAAGCTACCATTCTTCCGTTGAAATACCACGTTCATTTCTGTCTTGAACGGGTATAGTCAACTCTCTTGGATTTAGGAGCCACTGTTTAGACACCCCTAAATAGAGAGGTTCCAAGATCCTTTTACCTCTATTCTGAGGTGGGGTGGACCCCCAATAGGTGTTAGTTTAGGAGCAGTCCTTCGAGTTGAGAAGTCTTGCATAAGACTTTCTCTTCCTTTCCAATTCTAAATCAGGTCCTTTACCTTTTCTATAACCTTTTTTTTCCTTTAATCGTTTTGTTTCTAACAACCAAACTACGTAATAAACAACCTCCTTTATAAATCACAAATGCACTAACATAAACAACAATGTGTTCAGGCTCTTTCTTTTTTGTCCTAAACTTTACGACGAAAGGAAGTATAATTCGGGATCGACATTCGGAATCGCCTCGTGAAAATGGATGCCCCAAAGTTAATCTTCTCCTTCACCAATGGACTGGACTTCGCTGTTTACAAGGATGAGCTACCCGACAATGGGATCATCCGTTTTGGACAAGAATTTGGCAACACAGATGTCAAGATCGCTGATGTCACTCTCTTCACACTAATGGACAAAATGTCAGAAACTGAAGAGCCGTTGATTGAATTCAACCTGAAGTCAGCTCAAGAGTTCCCTCCCTGCAAAGGGTTCCAGTTGAAAGGGATACTATTGTTTGTAGGAGGACTGTTGTCTCTACCCCCACCGGTCTAGTCGTCTCTGCACCTACCCCGGCTCCCGCTAAACTAAAGGGGAAGGAAGTCCAAGTTTGTAATGAGCCTGTTACCGTGGAGGGTACAGATCTCCCTGCGAGACCTTCTATTTTTGAAATTGGGTCCAGCTCAAGGGTTCAACCCCTAACACGGACTCAGAGGAGAAACAAAAGTAGAAAGATTGCCAGAAAGGCCAGAGCTGCTGAAGTCGCTTTCTTAGAAGAGATCCCTGAGTACACGCCATTGCCTGAGTATACACCGCTTTTGGAAGGGAGTAGATTCCATCCCCTCTCAGCCGCAGCGGATGAGGAAAATGTCCGCAAGATTGCTTTTACATTACCTCAACCCACATACTATAGCAATAGCCGAAAGAAAAGGGCTAGGATCACACCATTTGCTCGACTGCAGACTGTGATAGAGAAGTTAGCAAAGAAAGAGAAATGTCATGTATCAGAGATTTTAAGAAGGATAGGGCGGGTGCCAGCCAAATCTCGCCTTAGGCCGCGAATAGAACCCGTTATCGCCACAGAAAAGCCGAATAAGAAGATGAAAGCTAGTCCACCTGTTGTTGTTTCAGGTTTACGTGATCGGGAGGATACCACCTTCCAGAGCATTCGGCCGACGTGACCATCCGGTCCTAGGCCTTCTGCTGCTAGAAGGATGGTATGGCGTCCTACTACTGGCCAATTAAGACCGAAACAACGACATGAAAAGGAAAGTCTCGTCAGGAGACTCGAGTCCGAAGAGAGCGCCACTGCGATGAAGGGGACTCCCAAGAAGGAAATCCAACAGCCATCGCATGATAACTGCGAAACTGTATGAAAAAGACCACTGGAGGATGCTATGGAAAAGCTAAGGCCCGACATTCAACGATTAGCAAGAGAAAGAGAAGAAGAGTTTGGAGATGAAGTCGATTCGTCGGAATTCATGGATGACGAATATGTGGAGATCAACATGGTCGAGACACGAGCATCGTCGCCTTCGCAAGGTGCTCCAGAGACTGCAGAGAGAGATGAACCTGAAGCATTAAGAGCACAAATTCGAGAAAAAGATGATACAATCTCTCAAATGGCAAAAAGGATGGAAGAGATGGCTGCAGCCCTAACCACTCTTCAGAGTCAGGTTCAGCCCCCAAGAGAAACGCCTACCGAAGTTATTCATATTACAGACAGAGGAAAAGAAATTACATCCGTTAACGAGACGATCGACCGAAGAAAGATTCTACCTGTAATATGATTCCGCAGAAAGACATCAAGAATATGGTAGAACAACAGGTGCGAGAAGCCTTAGCACGATCTAAGAGCGGAGCATCTATTCGGACGAGTAAACCTTACCCCGAAGAATTTGATGCAGTACAATACCCAAAAGGCTTCGTACCACCTCTGTTCAAGACTTTTGATGGTACCGGAAACCCTCAACAGCATGTTGCACATTTTCACGCTAGTTGTTGTAATGCCGGTGGAAGTGACGCCTTACTCTTCCGACAGTTCATCAGCAGTTTGTCAGGGATCGCTTTCGATTGGTACGCAGAGTTACCGAACGGTTCGGTAAAGACATTTTCAGAATTAGAGAACCTCTTTGTGAAATGGTTTGCTGGAGCTCAACACCATATCACCATCAGTGATCTAGTGGTGGAGAAATAGAAACCGAATGAAACTTTAGTGGACTACATACTTCGATGGAGGAATCTAAGAATGAAGTGTGAGCCACAGCTACAAGAGCAAAGCATGCGATCGGTATCTTGCTTAAAAGCATTCACGGCCCGATAAGCACTTCTCCTTAAGGGATTTACGATTAAGACTTTCGAGAAGTTGTTAAGCAAGGCCGGAAGCTTGCAAGAGGAAGCGAAGCAACTAAGTTCCGTCAACAAAACAGACAAACAAAAGCCTGTGAAGACACTTGAAAAGAAATCTGGGATCATCGCGGCAGTCGATAAGGGCAAGCAGCCAATGCAAATACAGCTGGAGCAGCCGCATCCCAGCTATTAGCAACCTCAGCAGACCTACCAACAAACTCGACCCGGTTATCAACTCAACGGTATGAGCAACCGCCTCGCCCGCAGCGCACGTTAAAGGAGCTTATAAATAGAGAATATCCGTTCAAGAATGAGGCAGTTCCAAGGATGTTCCGCTGTTTGATGAAGACTCCGGATTTTCAACTGCCAGAATCCAAGAAGCCAGAAGAAGTCAATAAGAAAGACCATCCCAACTACTGCCCCTACCACCAGATGCTTGAACATAAGATAGAGGATTGCATCACCTTCAAGAGTTGGCTTGACAACAATCTCCGAAAAGGGAACATAACGATTATGAAAGAATACGTGAAGGAACCCCAGAAAGGCGATTCCGTCAATGTTATTTCAACGGATCCTATTGTTCCTATAGATCCCTACATGATGAAGGATGGATGGAGTACCGCTTGGACGAATGCATTAAAGAAAATTTTGGATCGCATCCAAAAAGCTTCGGTGCGTGCTTCAATTCAAAGTTCGAAACCTGTCAAGCCGGCGCTATCGCTTGCGATTGAAGAACCACCCCATGAAGAAAAGATCGTAGAAAAGAAGGAAATCTTAGAAGAAGAAAAGACCGAGGCTCTTAAGGCTAGACTAGGGGCTGCTTATCCTAGGATGGTTGTTTCCGATTCGGGGGAAAAATTCCTCGAACCTTTGACTTTGTATGATTATTTGCTCGCTTCGGCGAAATATTATAATGATAAGAGTTATGGCGTTGGCTACGTTTTGACTGTTTCTAACGATTATGCAACTGACGACAACCAACCTAATCCGGATCTCGATTCTGATACAAATAACAATTCTCAAATCATACACAACCTCGACAATCACGATGACAAAGAAGACATTCACCAAGAAGGCTACGAAAGTTCAATAAGCAATGAATCTATTTATGAATTTCGAGGAACTCCAATCATAATAGAGTTAGAGCTTTCGGATTCCGAAGCGACTCCAGAAGAACCTGTCATGCCGATTCAAAAGGAGACACCAGAGAAACTCGATACCGATTCGAAGAAATCACAAAAGTCAACTTAAGGAGCGGAAGGGTTCTACCTCCGAGAATGGGCCCAAAAGATAAAGGAAAGCAGGTGGTTGTTCAGGAAGAATCAACCCCAGTAGAAGAATTGCCCATTCAGGAAGAAACTGAAACACACGGTAACAAAGTGGACTATAACGTGCTAGTCCATCTTAGGAAACTACCAGCCAAACTGAGCATCTACAACGCTCTCATCTTATCAAAAGAGATGAGGGAAGCTCTGATCAAGGCCCTACTTGATCCAGAGATTTGTTTAGCTCAGATGGCCGGAGATTCCTTAGACGAGGTTTGCTCATTAAATGAACAGCGAGGTGTTACCTTCGCGGACAGTGATCTATTACTTGGGACAGCCGATCACAACCGACCGTTGTACATTTCAGTTACAATCAGAAAGTTTACGCTCTCCAGAGTATTGGTGGATCCAGGAGCGTCAATCAATATAATGAATCTTCAAACGTTAGCATACTTGGAAATTGATGCTCGCGAGCTTGAAGCGGACAAGATGTTACTAAGAGGATTCAACCAGAAAGGAGAAAGAGCCCTCGGATCAATAACGCTGTTGATGAAGACCGGTGATTTAATAAAGACGACCGCAAAATTCCATATAATTGATTCTGAAACATCGTTCAACGCACTACTGGGCCGACCGTGGATACATGAGAACCGGATGGTACCGTCGTCTCTGCATCAGTGCATAAAATACTACGATGAAGGAGAACAGTGCATTAATGGTGACTTGCAACCATTCTCCGTTCATGAAGTTGGAATTCATGAAGATGCAGCCTACTACGCTCCTCCGAAGAAAACAATCTTCTCCAGAAATACCATGCCAAATGAAGCAAAAGAAGTTTAAGATGACGAAGAACCTGAAGTTCTAGTCCAACAGTCACTCACCACTCCCTTACAGCGAGATGGTGAAGGTTTCTTCACAACTTGCACCCAAGGTCGAGGCCGGGGACGAGGTCATGGCGTAAACGTTGGGACAAGTTGGACGAAAAAAGCCGGTAATCAACGTGAATCGGGAGAACGACTCGAAGAAGAAGAAGAAATCAAGAAAGAAGCAGCTACAATAAACCAGAAGGAACCACAATTCAAGATCTCCCTCGAAGATGAAAAAAATGAAGAATATAAATCAATGTACGAGACGATTAACTACCATGTACACAATATGGCCCTGACCCCGATCCAGTCTAATAAGATCGAGGGTATGGTGGTTAAGGAAGTGCATGGCGGTGGCGCTAAACCAATCAAATTTTACCGTGGTACTTCTTCTTCCAATAATGAAAAAGATGTATAATTTGAAGATGTCGCTTATTTCTAATTAATGGAATTACCATTTGAGTGGTACTTTCCATGTGTTCAAAATTTAATTCAACGTGGTGTCTTACCTCGACAATGGACAAAGGGTCAATCACAACATTTTGAAAGACTATGGAACAATGCCGGTCGGCCTCCCAATTCAAAACATGGTCTCGGATTCGGCACAGTAGGTTTAGTTGAAGATACGGAATTTTGCTTGGTTGTCACTTGTGAGCCTAATAAAGACTGCTTGGAGGCTTCAGAGGACCTCGAAGATCTACCAATCGGAGATGCTCCACTAGAGTTTGAAGAAGAAATCAAATCTATAATAGACGAGTTAATGGAAGTTAACTTAGGTACTAACGAAGAGCCTAGGCCTACCTTTGTTAGCTCCTTACTCAATAAAGAAGATTCCGAAGAAATGATCAAGCTATTAATGGAATTCAAGGACTGTTTTGCTTGGAGTTACGACGAAATGCCAGGATTAGCTCCTGAAGTCGCTGTTGACAAGTTAGGAGTAGATCCTACTTCTGTTCCAGTCAGAGAAGCTCCTAGAAGAATGCGTCTAGAAATTGAACAACAAGTAATAGCCGAAGTTAAGAAGCTAATCGACGCTAAATTTGTCCGTGAAGAACAATACCCTACTTGGTTAGCCAAAGTAGTACCAACGTAAAGAAAATGGTCGATCGGAATCCGTGTAGACTTCGAGGATTTAAATAAAGCATGTCCAAAGGATGAATTTCCACCGCCAATCCCGAACCGATGATCAACATTGCTTCAACACATGAAATATTTTCATTCATGGATGGATCATCGAGATACAACCAGATAAAGATGGCACCATAAGACGAAAGGCTCATAGCTTTCAGAACGCCGATCGGAGTGTATTGCTACACAAAGAATGCCATTCGGACTAAAGAACGCAGGAGCAACATATCAAAGAGCAATGACAAAGATTTTTGATAATCTCATTCACAACCAAGTCGAGTGCTACGTGGACGATGTGGTCATCAAAAGCAAACTGAAGGAAGATCACCTGTATGATTTGAGAATTGTTTTCGAGCGATTGGGGCAATACAACCTTAAGATGAATCCCTTAAAATGCGCCTTCGGCGTCACCTCTGGGAAATTCTTAGGATTTGTTGTCCGACATCGCGAAATCAAAATTGATCCGGAAAAGATTAAATCTATCTTAGAGATGCCGCCTCCCAAAACCTGAAAATAGCTACGATCCTTTCAATGGAAGCTGGCATATCTTCGACGCTTTATCTCGAACTTGTCAGGTAGGTGTTAGCCCTTCTCGGCATTAGTTAAAAAGGACGCCAAATTCGTTAGGGAAGAGAAATGCCAACGGGTCTTCGGGGACATTAAGCAATACTTAATGACACCTCCTGTCTTAGCAGCCCCAGTCTCGGGTAGACCGTTAATACTTTATACCGCAGCTTTAGAAGACTCTCTCGGAGCCCTGCTAGCCCAGGTCAATGACGAGGGAAAAGAAAATGCTCTTTATTACTTAAGCCATCGTCTATTGCCGACGGAAGTAAAGTATCCTCCGATTGAGAAGCATTGTTTGGCCCCGATCTTCGCCGCTCAAAAGCTCGTGCACTACATGCTTTCTCATAAGATCAACCTCATTTCGAAAGTTAATCCGTTGCAATATTTGATGACCCGATCGACACTTTCCGGCGTACTTGCAGTGTGGTCGATGATACTATTGCAATTTGATATAACTTTCGTTCCTCTTCGTGCCGTAAAGGTACAAATACTAGCTGACTTCCTTGCAGCACATCCTTTACCGGCAGATTCGCCTCTCGACGACGATTTGCTTGACGAGCAGATAATAAGCCTAGAAGACACCGATGATCAATGTTGGGAACTATACTTCGACGGAGCATCCTCAACACAGAAAGACAAAGAATCGCAAATGATAGTGCCAGGTAAAGCAAGAATTGGACTAATCTTTATAACACCAGAGCGGGGGATGTTAAGATACTCCTACCACTTATCAGAGCCGTGCAAAAACAACAAGGCAGAATACGAGGCCCTCATAGCAGGACTAGAACTGACCATTCAAATGGGGATAATAGATATCAACATCTACGGAGATTCTCAGTTGATCATTCAACAGGTCGCAGGACAATACAAAATCTTAAAGCCAAGACTCGAGCAATACTTTCAGTATGCCATGAAACTGTTGGAACAAATTCTAAATGTAACAATCTACAAGATCCCCATAAGAGAAAATGCCCTCGCGGATGCGCTAGCTCGCCTTGCAAAAGAATTTGCCTGCTTACAAGTTGAGTCAGTTGAAGTGTCAGTTCAAGGTCGAAAGGTCCTATCACAGCTCGACATGGATATGATACAGAAATAAAAAAAAAGCAGAGGAATCAGTTGCAGCAGTGACGAAAAACACATAAGATTGGCGTCAACCGCTAATAGACTACCTGCAAACAGGTAAATTACTGGACGATAAGTCATTAGCCCATCAAATCAAGAAAAGAACTATGTCTTATGCATTAATAAACAATACATTATACAGAAGGTCTTTTGATCAGATATGGTTAAGATGCCTGAACGGGTCTGAGGCTCGTGAAATTGTCAAAGAGGTACACTTAGGACTTTGTGGCGCTCATCAGTCGGGTCCGAAAATAAAAATGAAAATTAAAAGACTAGGGTACTACTGGCCCTCAATGATGACTGACTGTATGAAAGTCGCCAAGAGATGTCACCAGTGTCAAGTGCACGGAGTGGTTCTACACCAACCTCCAAATGTGCTACATCCGACAATTGCGTCGTGGCCATTTGAGTGTTGGGGCACAGATATAGTGGGTCCGATAGAACCACCTTCTTCAAGAGGACATCGCTTCATTCTTGCAGCTACAGACTACTTTTCTAAATAGGCAGAAGCAGATCCCCTCAAAGAAGTAAAAGCACACCACGTGCTACAGTTTTTTAAAAATCAAGTTGTCTACCATTTTGGGGTACCGCGCAGAATCATTTCAGATAATGGGTCCACATTCAGAAGCACAAAGATCAACAATTTTGTCAGAAGACACGAGATCGATTGGCGATACTCAACGATCTACTACGCAAGAGCAAACAGCTTGGCCGAGGCTTTTAATAAAACTCTCATTTAGATTTTAAAGAAAACCTTGGATGAAAACAAGAGAAATTGGCACGAGAAGTTGTTAGAAGCCTTATGGGCCTACAGGATGACTTTTAGGACTCCTACTCAGTCTACACCTTACGCTTTAGTGTACGGGTCCGAGGCCATTTTACCTTTGGAGGTCCAGCTTCCATCACTCAGGATTGCAGTTGCAAATAAAATTACTACAAAAGAAAATGCCAGATTGCGACTGGAAGAACTGGAAAGCTTGGAAGGGAAAAGACTTGCAGCGCAACAAAATTTGGAACTGTACCAAGCTAAGATGATCCAGGCCCATGAGAAACTGGTCCGCCCAAGAACTTTCAAAGTTAGTGACTTAGTTCTTGTTCTCAGGAGACCTATTTTTGCACATCGCAAGATAGGAGGCAAATTTGAACCAACTTGGGAAGGACCATTTGTGGTCGAGGCAGATCACTCGGGAGGCTCCTACCAACTTGTGAATTGCCGAGGAGAACGACAAATTCTTCCAATCAATGGACGGTATTTGAAGAAGTATTACGCAACCTGATGTTTCGAAGGGTGGCCCCTAAAATGGAGTCTTATCCCTAGAAACACGGGTGAAGCAATTACTTTGTGACTGGGTCCGAACCCAAAAACATAAAAATGGATAAAATAAAATATGTGCTAAAAATAAAAATATGTGAAATCATATTTTTACCCTTCTCAAATCAAATCTTGTTCCTGATCTTTCCTCATCTTTTCCTACCTTCCTTTAAATTAAAATAAGAAAATAAGAATCTACAGTGGAAAATATTTTTTTAATGTTCTTGTTCTTAGTACAACCCCTGATCCTTTCCTTGTCTCTTTGCAGGGAAATGTCGAATGGGCGGTTGGTCCTAAACTTTAAAAATGGCGTGAGTCTCGCACTCGATGAAAAGAGGGTGAAGGATGGACTAGTGATAGAAATTGATTCTGACTTCACACCAGCCAACCTACAGTATGAAGAAAATGATTGGGTCCCAGTGGACCGAAAAGAGCTTCATAGCCAGACAGTGATGAAGATGGGTGGCCCAAGCCACCAATCCAGCAACAAGAAAAGAAAGACAAACACCGAGGAAAGCAAGAAAATCAAGTCGCATGGCGCCACGGCAGAGGGCAGGCTCGTCAGCGCCGCGCCCGTAGAGATTCAAGGGGTAAGGAGAGCTACTCTCACTGCTACTCAAAGAAGGAATAAGAATCACCGTATCCGCAAGATGTTGACTAAACTAGCAGCAGATCAACACGAGGAAACATCCACCTTCGCCAATACACACATTTCAAAGATACCGATTCGTCGAGAACCGAAAGAAGAAAGTCAACCCGAGAAAATCAGAACAGATCGAAAAAGTGCCAAGAAGAATAGAAATAGAATCAGTGCCTCGACACCAGACAGAGATACTATATCTGAAGAACCTTGTTGTGGAAGCAACCCCGGAGGATGTCCCGACAGAGACAATCCCCGAGGAGCCAAGGTATGCAGGAGAACGCGATGGGATTGAGCCATACATCCCGCAATACGTTACTAGGCCTTGTCACTTGCAGATCATCCCGAATATGAACTAGAAAGAATGCAAAATGTTGAGAAGAAGACTTTCGAATACTTTGAAAGGATTAGAGGCAAAAGAATCAACATTTTGGAAGGCCTCGAGTTACACATAGGTGTATTCTCAGAGTATGAGCAACAGCAGATTGTGGATTGCATTTTAGAACTTCAGAAGATGGGTCGAGCAGGCCGTCTGAGAGAAAAGACTTATTCGGAACCCCGAAAATGAATGCCAGGGAAAGGAAGAGTCACAATACAATGCGGATGTTGCTATAACTTCGAAGAGGACAGAAAAGGAAATTCACCAGGGATACTCCGTCACGGTGAGGTGGATCCAATGCCGAGAATAATTAAAAGAATGGTGAAAAGAATGATAAGGTGGAGGGTGCTACCAGCAGACTGCATACCCAACAGTTGCATCATCAACATTTATCAGAAGGGCGACTGCATACCTCCACACATAGACCACCATGACTTTGTCGGACCTTTCGCACAGCTTCGTTCGTCAACCAATGCAATATCATGTTCGGATCTGACCTCCGGATAGCAGGCCCGGGTAAGTTCCGAGGGCCCGTGGAGATACCACTTCTGGTAGGTTTCGTCATGATATTACAAGGAAATGGAGTAGACATCACAAAACATTGTATACCGGGAGTATCAGTGGAGCGGATCTCCGTCACTTTTAGAAGGATGGACGACGAAAGGCACCTTACCACTTCCAGACGCATCCGAGATCGGAGAGTCTCCGGCCCTACGTAGCTGTGAGTTACACAGGAAATAACACACCTCCATTGTACATCCATGCGGCATTCCTGCTAAGGATGGCTTGGAAGGTGATGTTATTGACCGTGTATCTCATTATTCAGACATGGATTTTTAACAGTTACTTTTTGGATGGATCAACAAGAATCATACATAGTCCGTTTTGAGTCATGGATTGTATGAGAAATATTTCAGATCGAGTTGTATGATGTATCTTCAACAAGATTGGAATGAAAGTGACCATGCCACATTTTGCCTTCACCTCTTTTGTGCAAATTGACTGGGAAATGCCATTAGAGTTAAATGAACTTTGAACAAAGAACAGAAAAGAAAAGAGAAATAAATAAGAACCGTTCTTTGAAATCCAAATATTCAAATGAACTTCAAATCCACATGAACACCAATTAAAATTCACGTGAACATCAAATAAACAATAAAAATAGAATTGGATCATTAAAGGACAAACAAAATGAAAAATGAATCTCAAATGGAATTACAATCTCAATCTATCTCTTTCAAATCCTTCAACTCTTCCTCAGATCAAAGTCTACTTCAAACTACTTTGAAACCCTCTTTCGGGATGATTCCTCCTCACGGAAAACTCACACTTCAAATTTCAAAAATCCCACACCCTTTTCGTCACATTGAAATCTTTTTGATTTTCTGTGATCTCCTTCCCCTCTTGTACGGAGATTAACTAGATTCATTGACACAGAGCCACGAACTTGGTTCGGTTTGGTTCTGATGGCACGAGACTGGGTCCTTCTTCATACATTAAAACTTCCGAGACTGGTACCTAAATTCCAGTTCTCATTTCGAGGTCGGTACCTAAATTCCGACTCTCCTTTTGAGATCGATACCTAAATTTCGATTCTCTCCCGAATTGATAGCTAAATTTCAATTCTAAACTTCCGAGACTGGTACCTAAATTCCAGTTCTCACTTCGAGGTCAGTACCTAAATTCCGACTCTCTTTTTGAGATTGATACCTAAATTTCGATTCTCTCCTGAATTGATACCTAAATTTCAATTCTAAACTTCCGAGACTGGTACCTAAATTCCAGTTCTCACTTTAAGGTCGGTACCTAAATTCCGACTCTCCTTTTGAGAACGATACCTAAATTTCGATTCTCTCTCAAATTGATACCTAAATTTCAATTCTAAACTTCCGAGACTAGTACCTAAATTCCAGTTCTCACTTCGAGGTCGGTACCTAAATTCCGACTCTCCTTTCGAGATCGATACCTAAATTTCGATTCTCTTTCGAATTGATACCTAAATTTCAATTCTAAACTTCCAAGACTGGTACCTAAATTCCAGTTCTCACTTCGAGGTCGGTACCTAAATTCCTACTCTCCTTTCGAGATCGATACCTAAATTTCGATTCTCTCCCGAATTGATACCTAAATTTCAATTCTAAACTTCCGACACTGGTACCTAAATTCCAGTTCTCAGTTCGAGGTCGGTGCCTAAATTCTGGCTCTCCTTTCGAGATCGATACCTAAATTTCGATTCTCTTTCGAATTGATACCTAAATTTTAATTCTAAACTTCCGAGACTGGTACCTAAATTCCAGTTCTCACTTCGAGGTCAGTACCTAAATTCCGACTCTCCTTTTGAGATCGATACCTAAATTTCGATTCACTCCCAAATTGATACCTAAATTTCAATTCTAAACTTCCGAGACTGGTACCTAAATTCCAGTCCTCACTTCGAGGTCGGTACCTAAATTCTGACTCTCCTTTCGAGATCGATACCTAAATTTTGATTCTCTCCCGAATTGATACCTAAATTTCAATTCTAAACTTCCGTGACTGGTACCTAAATTCCAGTTCTCACTTCGAGGTCGGTACCTTAATTCCGACTCTCCTTTTGAGATTGATACCAAAATTTCGATTCTATTCCGAATTGATACCTAAATTTCAATTCTAAACTTCCGAGACTGGTACCTAAATTCCAGTTCTCATTCGAGACTAGTACCTAAATTCTAGTTCTCATTCCGAGATCAGTACCTAAATTCTAATTCTCATCCTTTTCGAGGTCGATACCTAAATTTCGACCCTCTCCCGAGACTGGTACCTAAATTCCAGTTCTCATTCAAGACTAGTACCTAAATTCTAGTACTCATTCCGAGATCAGTACTTAAATTCTGATTCTCATCCTTTTCGAGCTCGATACCTAAATTTCGACTCTCTCCCGAGACTGGTACCTAAATTCCAGTTCTCATTCGAGACTAGTACCTAAATTATAGTTCTCATTCCGAGAACAGTACCTAAATTCTGATTCTCATCCTTTTCGAGGTCGATACCTAAATTTGGACTCTCTGCCGAGACTAGTACCTAAATTCCAGTTCTCATTCAAGACTAGTACCTAAATTCTAGTTCTCATTCCGAGATCAGTACCTAAATTCTGATTCTCATCCTTTTTCCGCCGATACTTAAACTCTGATTCTCACTCTGAGGCTGGTACCTAAATTCCAGTTCTCTTCACAATCTCGAGGTTGAAACCTAGGTTTCGATTCTCATTTCAAATCCAAATTTCAAATTCAAAATTTCCTCGAATTGATTTTAAACCAAACTTCAATCTAAATTAAAACTCAAACTAAAATCTAAACTCACACACCAAGGCTTGAACATGAAATGAAATCTAAATCAAATTCCCCAGATCATATGATTTAGAATTTATCTCCTTTTCCATTCCCGCCGAGAGTTCAGGAATCTCCAGTCTTGGAAATATACCTGATACTCCCTAGCGGAAATTCTTCTACTTCGTCCTAAGTTTGTCACTTGGACATCTGTGTTGGTTTGTTGATCTCTTCGATCAATACCAATACGCTCGGTGTGCTTGGTTAGCACATCACACCTATTGGGGGTCCATTTGTTGACCTTATTTTTGATGAGGTCGTCTCTTCCCTCTTTAGTGTTTAGGATCTAGCCTTAGGCTTTTCCTCTGACTATCTTAGAGGACTATAATTGGGACCCATCCCTTAGAAAATTTAAACCACTTTCTTGTCTCCCTGCAAATCCCACAAGCTTGATTGTAGACCCCTAATCACCTAGAGGGTTGAGATCAAATGTGGAGGTTTAAAGGATGAGTTCCCTATAGGACTCTTTGGCCTTAAGACTACCCCCGGTGGTCCGGTCCGGTGAGGGTTGACTTACACACTCACTACACTCACACTCTACACTCTCACACACACAATCCAAATCCTAAAACCACACCTATACCCAACTTGACTCCCTGACTCATGTAGGTAATTCATATGGATGGACCTTAACCCCTAAGCCCTTGGTTAAGAGGGTTAGGAACAACATAGAGAATGCCTCCAATGAGTCCTCTCATGGATCATATGGGCTTAATATGGCTTCATGGCTCAATCAAAGTGATTCCATTTCACTCACAGTTGATCAATCTTCATTCTTCCAAAATTTCAATTTTTGACCCCGGGGACCCTACACCCATCAAACCTACCAAAAGCCCTTGAAATTGCCCAAACCCTCCAAAATCTCCAAATCACCCAAAAGTCCTCAAAATCAATCCTAAACATTTTCCCTCACTCAAATTGACTATCTCCAGCCAAAAATACCAAAATTTCCAAAAATACCCCCAATACCCTCCAAATTACCAAAATGCCCCTCTTGACCCAAAAATCCAAAAATTCCAAAAATTCCCAGAAAATTTCAAAAAATCCTAAATATTCCAAATTTCATTTTACCCAACTACACCATGGGCCAATTTTGTCAATTTACCCTACTTTTACCAAAACCCCCAATTTAGCCCATTTTAAACCCAAATGAACCCAATGTCAAACCTAATCACCCCAATTGGTCTCAATTTTGGTTCAGTTCAATTCTAAACTTCAATTCAATATCCCTAATGTCAATCTAGACCAAATCCAAACCCAATTTGATTGACATTTGAATCCAATTTTACTTTTGACCTTAAAGCCCAATTTTGACCCATGACCCAAACCTACCTCAAACCAACTCAATTCAATCCCAATTTGACCCAAATCTTTTCTAAAACCTTCCTAGCATCCCAAAAAACAAAACAATAACATGATTTGCCCAAAATTTGGACCCAAACCTTACTCAAATTCAACCCAAACCCAAAATTCCCTAAATGGACCTACACCCAAACCTAACCCAAATGGGCCCAAATCCCAAAATCAAAACCCAACCAAAGTTCAAACTTCTTTGTAACACTCCCATAAACATTTCCCAACATTAATTTTACATCAATTTCAACCCTAGCCCAACATTGGCCTAAATTAGGCCAATTTGACCTATGTTAGCCCCTTTACCAAAGAAGCCCAAATCCAACCCAATTCAAACCCAAACCACCTCAAATTTGCTTCAAATCAATCATGGCACATCCCTAAAATAAACCCAACATTTTTTTCACCCAATCCTTCAAAAAATTCCCATCCATAAATTTATTTTCAAACCTAAGGCCCTCTTCCTTAAGCCTTCCTAAAAAGCCCATCCAAAATGATTTCAAAAAGCCCAAAATCCATCTTAAAGCCCACATGACAACCCTCTATCATCATCCATTTGATAAAACCATCCCCTAAGTTCTAAATCCATAATGAAATAATTCCAAATCAAGCCATATGTCAAATCACCCCTAAATTACCAAAATTTCTAAAACCCTTTTTCATAAAGTTGACTTAACTTTTCCCAAGCCAAAGGTGAGCCATGAAGCCATGCATGAGCCACATGGGAGCCATGAAAGCCTTGGACACCTCAACATACCCAAGATGGCATGAGGAGGAGGCTCTTTCCATATTCCCTTAAGGCGATTAGCCATTTCCATGACTCCACTAAACCTTTCTTAAACTTAATTGTACTTAGATGGTGACCCTTCCCCACTAATTAAGCTGACCTAAACCACTTTCTCTTCAGCCCAAACTAGCCATGGGGAGGTGCACCTAGCCCAATCCATGCATTTGACCAAACTTAGCCAAAATACACCCTTACCCCATTCCACTTTGATTCAAACCCTTTACACATGGCAACAACCAATTGACTTCACAAACATCAAGCCCTGAGCCTCCTGACCCTGAGGGTGACCCATGCCTGCCGGCCAGCCACCTGGGCCGCCGGAAAACACCACACCCGAGAGCTCCCATGTGAGCCCAAGCTTGGAATTCTCACCTGCCGAGTTGCACCATGCCCAATGGCCACCATGCCTGTTCTTATCTTCACTAGAGCAACTGATCCCAAGCCCTAACTCCCCCTGGGAGAGCCTTCAGCCAGCTCTATTTAAACCCTACCTCTCTCGACCATGGAAGAGGTGCTGAAACAAATCACACAGAAACTCTACCAAAATCATTCCAGACTCTTCCCCACACCTAGAGAATTTGATCCCCACTGAAATTCCCCTGTCATTTCCTCTCTGTGAGCTCAATTTCAGAGTTGAAATTCAAGCCCAAAAACAGGACACTTCACCACATTGAGCCAATCTCCAAATTGATTGGTCCTACACCTTCACCAGACCAAGAGGAGAAGTTCCCAGTTGAAAGTCCCCTCTCCAGGCAACCCAATTGCTCCAGCCTCCAAGCTTTGTGATCGACTGTGGTCACTTTTGCACTTAGGCAATTCACCAGGCCAAGGTACTTCATCTGGAGCTTGCTTGGACCCAATCGAACGTGACACAACTCTCAGATCGAAGCTTCACTTCTCTGAGTAAAGGTATGAGCTCTCTCTTCTTCCCAAGCTTCTGAACATTCTCCATTTCAAATGCCTTAATTTCAACGCATGATCACCGTATAGATGTATTTGTCTCTTCATGATGAATCCATAGAGCACAAGAACACAAAAATCCGTTAAGTATTGAGTGAGATCTTAGGGTTTTAGTGTGGACGGTCACGGGTTCACACCAGTCGTAGACGATGACTGGGAGCCTTTGGATCGAGAGTGTATCGAGCGGGCGGTTAGGATCGAGCCTGATAGCGCGATGGTACATGAACCACGGGCCCCTGGAGCGCTGAGTCGGATGACAGCGTCGAACCAGAAAGCGCCGCGTGGCTGTTCGGAGATGCTAAGGTTGACGCGGCGCCGATTCAGATAAGTAGAAAAATAGGATTTTATGGATTTATTTAATCACCAGAACTTAGAAAATCCATAACTTTGTGTAGAAAAATCCTAAAAATAAAATAAAAATACCATCTTGCTCAGTGAACAGAGGAGAATAATGTGGAAAAGAAATCAAGTATTTCATTGAGTATTTTATTTTTAATGATTTATTTTCTCCCTGCATTGTTTTAATTCTCCATTTGCATAGGCAATTCACCACGACATGAGACCATAGGGCTTTTGAAGCCTCTGAACTTGGGAACATTCCCTGAATTTCCCAAGGTCAGAAGCCATCCCTATGAGAAGTTATTGATTTTTCAATTGCATGTTACTGTTTTGAGTATTTTAATTCCTATAATTAACATGTTGAGAAATAAATTCTAGGAAAATTTGGTGATGTTTCTTATGACTAGAGGAACCTAGGAAAAATAAGTTTTGAGTTAATTCACTTGGAATAACCCTAATTAGTCTAAACACCCAAAATTGAACTTTAATTAATTAGGGTTAACTATACATCAAATTAACTTGAAAACAATTCTTCACTGTCCTTTAGGGTTAGGAGAGTCTCACATAAAAATTTGAAACCAATTGGACTTGATTTGATCCACCAAATGGGTTGATTAAGCCTCTTAAGCAAAATGAGTAAAATTAAACTTTAAAAATTCATAACTCACAAAATACTTTTCAGAAATTCACAAAAATGGTTTTGGAGCTTCTCTGATATCAGAGAAACTTAGGAAAATTAAAATTGTAATTTTCTAAAAAGTTGATTTTTATCAATATTTTAATATTTTTAATAATTAAAAAATAATAAAATCATAAAAATATTAAAAATCACCAAAATGTCACATTTTGAATTCTAATTACTTAGGAACAAACCAAATATTTTCTTAAGTCCCTAGGATAAGATATTGAATTTTAAAGGCTTAATGTAATTTTTAATATTAAAAAATGTATTTTCCAACCTTTTCACTAAAATAATTCTAATAAATCAAAGAAAAATTAGAAAAATACAAAATGTTTTTCTCTGAACTCCTTAAGGTCAGAGAGATTTAAGAAAAATATAAAATCTATTTCTCAACTTTAATTTTATTTTAAAATTAATTAATACTCCAAAAGTCAAACTAATTCTAATAAATAAAATATAATTCAAAAAATCACCAAAATTGGTCCAAATAGTCCTCTGGTCATTAGAAATATTCCATAATTTTCTTAAGGACAGAAACATTTCCTTGGTCAAGTTATTGAATTTTCCCTGAAAACCCCTATTTTCAATTAAAAATAATTACATAAATAAATTAAATATAGAAAAATCACATTTTCTCCTCTAAAGTCTTAATTGACATGTGAGTGAGGTTACTTAAAAATTTTAAGTTCATTTGAGCTTAATTTAGTGAGTTATAGAATTATTAAGCTTGAAGGGCAAAATGGTAATTAAAAAATTTTCAACCCTTAATTAAAATTTTAGGATTAATCAAAAAAGGGAGGGTAAAATATTTGATTTTAAAGTGATTTTGGATGATTGAAACTTAAATGATTGAGGGTAGAAACCTACTAAACATTTCAAATATAATTAAAATAAAACTTTAATTAATTAATTAATTGAAATTTTGGGAAAATGATGGAAATTGGAATTATTAAAGTTGGGATATTATTAAGAGGATATTTATTCTTTAATTTAAAAATCCCTAAATAAATCACTTCAATAATACTTAATTCTTAATAAATAAAAAAATTAATTAATTAAAATAATAATCCAAATTAAAAGTAAACTAAAATTAAAGTAAAATTAAAAATCAAATTAAAATTAAATTAAAATTAAAATTAAATTAAAACTAAAGTTAAAATTAAATTAAAACTAAAATTAAAATTAAATTAAAATTAAATTAAATTAAAATTAAATTGAAATTAAATTAAAATTAAATTAAATTAAAATTAAATAAAATCAAATTAAATTAAATTAAATTAAATTAAATTAAATTAAATTAAATTAAAATCAAACCAAATTAAATTAAAATTAAATTAAATTGAATTAAAGTTAAATTGAATTAAATTAAAATAAAATCATTTAACAACAAACCTAAATGAAGTCATTAAGAATTAAATCTAAAATAACTTGAACACTATTCCAAACTTAAACTAACTTTTTATAATTAAGTCAAAATTAAAATTAAATCAATAAGTTTAAATCATTAAAATACTTAATAATTAGATTTGCCCTTTTAAAGCTATTATTATTATAACTCTTAAATGAGGAATCAAGTGAAGTGTTACTTCACTTATAGGATATTCAAATGTCCTTGTTCACTGAGCAAGATAACAAAACTTAAACTCCTGGATGATTAATTTACTTGTATAATTAAATTCTCTTGGACTTAAAACAATCCTAGAGGTATTGAAAAGATGTTTAAGACTCATCTTAAGCACTTCCTCAATATGATAGGATGTTTATAAGAACAACTGAATTTAATTGTTCTTGGGTGAAGAGAGTCATCCTTAAACCAAAACACAAGAACATAGACGTCATAGGAAATGATTAACTATAGGATTAGGACTTTGGTAGACAACAAAAACCTTTCCCTTAGCTTTACCTAGGTACTTGTTGAAATATTTAAATGCCTTAACATGTGTTTTAAGTGCAGCTTGGGATGACGGGAAGACCCTCCAGGGACGCTTTTATTTTATTGCAATTTACTTTATTGCAACTTACTTCATTACAATGCACTTTACTTTTCTTGCATGATAATCAACTGTTGCATGAAAACCAAAACCTTTAGGATAGTCCCTAAACTGAAACAAAAACTAAATTAAAAGTCATTACAAGATAAAAATCACTGCCACAACATTTTAAAATATAAAACAACTCAAAATTTAATCATAAACAGAACAACAAAACTACAATTGCAACTAAATTAAAACGTCTCGTTGAATGATCGGGAATACCTCGGATGATGTAACCCACGTGTTGCTAATGGGATTTCCCACAGTCTAAATGAAAGTGTGGAACTCATTCATTTGAGTTTAGCAAATTCATCTGGACTAAGTGAATTCGATGAAAATAACGGTGCCGGGATGACGGAACCGTGGGATCTTAATCGGTTCTGTTTAAACAACTTTAAGATTTGTTTTAATTAAAATATTAAAAACACTTGGATTTTAAGATTCTCTCTAAACCAAAACACTTATCTCATCTCCTGATTTATGACTTCTAAAACTAAACCTCTGCAACAACAAGGAGCTTGGAGCATGGTGGGCAGCACGGCCATCGTCATCAGCAAAACTCGGATCTACTTCAACAAAACTTTCTTAGAATTAAATAACCAAGCCATAGGACTTCGAGGTGGTTTGCCTAGTGCAACATAAATCCTCAACTTTTCGTTAGGCATTTGCATAATCATGTTATGTAAATTAAGCCCTAACCGTTCTTAGGACTCCGAGGTAGTCGTTCAGTACGACATAAACCCTCACATCTTCAAGGCTATTTATATGATTTTATCATACAAATATAAGTCCAAATTAATCAAAATTGGCAAGATTACAACATTAAGTAAACTCTCAAATTCAAAC
This sequence comes from Papilionanthe hookeriana x Papilionanthe teres, assembly GCA_022702705.1. NCBI lineage: Eukaryota > Viridiplantae > Streptophyta > Magnoliopsida > Asparagales > Orchidaceae > Papilionanthe > Papilionanthe hookeriana x Papilionanthe teres. The sequence continues at coordinate 66,201,899 of CM040439.1, read as the reverse complement.
CAAATAATAGGATAGTTTGGGAAGTTGCCAAGATTCTTCTTGGATCCTCAGCTTCTCTACTTCTCTTCCTTTGGACACTTAAAATAAATTGTTCCAAATTTGAGCTAATCCTTATTGAAATTTCCAAAATCCAATCCTTTGAAAACCTTAAACTTTGAAATTCTTGAGAGCAAAACCACTGATCATTATCGCGAGTTCTCTTAATTGATTCCCATCATTTACGATGTAATTAACTATAGGGGCTTGCCCTTATAGGGAACTTTAAGAACCCAGGTAATATAAACCCTGCTTAATTCATTTATATTAAGCAGGGGAATTTGTCGGCTTATAAAATTGGTTCGCAGACCAAACGGATGTCACAAATCTTTTATAGAAGATATATAAAGGTTTTTTTCTAAAATTGTTAAACCTCTTTGTCATTTATTAGAAAAAGAAGCTATGTTTGAATTTAATGAAGAATGTCTGAATGCTTTCAATATTCTAAAAGAGAAATTAATCACTGTACCTATCATCATTACACCTAATTAGAATAAACCTTTTGAATTAATGTATGATGCAAGTGATTATGCAATTGGAGCTATATTAGGACAAAAATATGAGAAATTTTTCAAAGTTATATATTTTTCTAGCAAAAATCGTAATGAAACTCAAATAAATTACACTACTACTTGATCTATAAAAAAATACCTATTTATTTATGTCTTAATTCTTATCAATTAAGGATATTATGCTTTAATGAAAGGTATTTTTTCCGTGTTTTTGGATGTAGGTGATGTAAAAAGGTCCAAAAAGGAAAAAGAAGAAAAAATGAGCAAAAATAGAGCAAAATACAAAAAGTCTAAAAAAACTTATGGCCTAGCGCCTAAGCGCCAGAAGCTGGTTCCTAAGCACCAGACTCGATACAAAAATTGTCAAGTTTTTGACAACATTTGATCAGTTATTTTGACGGAGTGAGCGGTTATTGGACATTCTAGAAGACTGTCAGTTGTTCCTGGATAATAGGATATGTGATACATTGCATTTGGAAGCTCCAAAATGGTTTTAAATGCGAAGAGGTGCGAGCCAAAGTGAAGAGGTGCGAAGAACTGAATGCGGTGTCCGGCGCCTAGGTGCCAGACCGACCTTCTAGAAGATTCATTGAATGTGGACATGTTTTGAAGAGGTGCCTCAAGGCAACCCTTGAAGCCTTTAAATAGGGGTCCATTTCTTAAGAAAACGTGCCCCTCCCATTGTAACCCTTTCTCTTATCTACTTTAGGACCTCTCATCCTTAGAGAGAGAAATAGAGAGAGAAATTTAGGGCCAACTTTTATTTAGTTTAGTAAGTTTATTTTCAAGTTGTTGCATTGGAGTTCATTACACTGTGGAGTCAGTAGGAATCAGAAGATTTGTAGAAGAAATATTTGAGATAAGTATTTTACATTTGATTCAAAGTTTATTTATTATGTTTTGCTGTTTATTTTCAATGTGTTCTGAGTAGTTAGTTTACTTTCTTCCTTCAATTATGAAGAGATAGATAAGATAATATAGAGATTCGATGGAGAATTGAAATTCAACATATTTTCAAAACATTGTGATGACATTAATACCTGATCTTACTTTACTTTTTAAATTGGTCATTTGAATTGTTAAAACCTGTTGAAGAGTTTTGAGACCTTGAAGAAGAAGAACTCTTAACTTGTAAATGTCACATGAATCCTTGGGTAGTGGAAGGCCATGTGCGGGCTATTCAAGGTGAAGTGCAAATAAAAAGGAAGATAAGATTTAAAGGGCGTAGAATTGATAAGTTTTTAGAGTGACAGACTAAATTCTTATAATTTGATTTATGGATTAGGAAAGGGTCACTAGTAGGGCCGACCATAGCCACCCTTGGACATCTAGAAATGTGAGTTTAGATTAACCCATTCTACTAACAATACATCTGGACCTATTCTGTAAATTAGCCAATGTTCTTTGACCTGGATCAAAGGGTAAAGAATAGGAATGCTTCTATTTGGCACAATACCATAAATCAAATTGTCCAATGAATATCAAATGATCTTATAAATCTTAGATTAATTGAAGGAAAGAAAGTTGTTTATTTTATAGTTTTCATAAATCATTTTCTTATTATTGTTTCCTTATTTGCATCTAGTAAATTAATAGTAATTTATAGTTAATTTAGAGGATAAAAAGATATTTTTCGAAATATAATATTTAGAAAATTTATTACTATAATTTTTCCCCGTGGGATCGATACTGGGGTTATTAAAGAAAACCCTATGTTACTTCAAACGATACGTATACATGCGTAGTACCCCTAGTGTGTAAAAAAAATATTTTCTAAAAATTTACATCATTTTGATTTTATACGCTAGCTGCTATTTATAAATTGGTTCAAGCTTTTGGCCATCTTTTGGAAGCGAATATTACTGCATTATTTGCGGTCGGGTCAAGTTTTTGGCGCCGTTACCGGGGAAAGAAAAAAAATAGTTATAAATTTTTGTAAAAAAAATATTATATTTCTAAAAATACAAAAATTTAAAAAAAAATTAAGTAAAAAAAATAGTAAAAAAAAAGGTACATATTTTTATTTCTTGTTTTATGCGAAGATTTGGTTCTGAAGGATTAATACCTTTAGATTCTAAATTAGAAAGAAAAGTTAGAAAAATTAAAAAGGGAAAACAAATTCAAAAATTTCAAGAAATGGCTACTTCACAAAATCCAATTGAACTTAATGATCAAAATGTTTATAAACCGTTAAGGGATTATGTTAATCCTACGAGTTGATGAACTTCATAGTAGTATTCAAATACCCATCGTAGATGCTTAAGTCTTTTGAACTTAAACCGTCTATTATTCAAATGGTGCAAAACAATCAATTTGGTGGATCACCAAATGAGGATCCAAACTTACATCTTGTTAGTTTTTAGAACTTTGTGCTACCTTTAAATATAACAATGTTTCTAATGATGCTATTAGACTTAGACTCTTTCCTTTCTCTTTAAGAGATAAAGCAAAGATGTGGTTAAACTCATTAGCGACTGGTTTTACTAAAACATGGGCTGAAATGGCACAAAAATTCCTTGCTAAATATCTTCCTCCTTAAAACTACTAAATTAAGAAATGATATTACTTCGTTTAGTCAATTTAACAGGGAGACAATATATGAAACTTGGGAAAGATTTAAAGAACTATTAAGAAAATGTCCTCATCATGCTTTACCTGATTGGTTGATTATTCAAATATTTTATAATGGATTAATTGGATCTTTAAAATCAATTATTGATGCTGCTACTAGAGGTTCTTTAATGTCTAAATCATTTGAAGAAGCTTACACTTTAATTGAAAAAATGGCTAATAACAATTTTCAATGGCCTTCCGAAAGGATTAATCCTAAAAAGGTGGCCAGTATTCACGATAATGAAGCCTTTTCTATCTTAGCTTCACAAGTTGCAGCAATGTCTAAGGAATTAGATAACTTTACAATTAATATTTCACATAATAACTCTGCTAATATTGAAAATTCTCAAACTATTGAAACTTTACAAGCTATTGTAAGTAAAAATAATCCTTATTCAAATTATTATAATCCTGGGTGGAAAAATCATCCTAATTTTAACCGGAATAATTCACAACAACAATGGGGTAATAATCAATCTCATCCCACTGGAAATTGGAATAATCAAGTTAATTCAAATTATAAACCTCCTGGATTTAATAATCAACAGAAAAAGTTATCAATAGAAGAATTAATTATGCAAATGAATAATCAATTACAAAATCAAAATACTGTCATTCGTAATATTGAAAATCAAATGGGGAAAATTGCTACTTTAATTAATAACAGACCTGTAGGAACACTTCTTAGTAATGTTGAATTTAATCTAAAGGAAATTGGAAAAGAAGCTAAAGCTGTGCAACTTCGAAGTGGAATGGAATTAAAAGAAAAATTGCAGAATGAAATTGAAAAAGAGATTGAGGTTGAAGAGATTGAAAAACCTAAAGAAACTCTTTCTCCTAGTCAAGATCAGACTGTTATACCTGTTAATGTGGAAGTTGAAAAACCACCACCACCTTTTCCTCAAAGACTGAAACAGCAGAAACTCGAACATCAATTTTCTAAGTTCTTTGAAATTTTTAAGAAATTTACTATTAACATACCTTTTGTTGGAGCTTTGGAAGAAATGCCAACTTAAGAAAAATTTATGAAGGATATTTTAAGCAAAAAATGAAAATTTGAAGCTTTTGAAACTGTTGCATTAAGTGAAGAATGCAGTGCAATAATTCAAAAGAAATTACCTGAAAAGCTTAAGGATCCTGGAAGTTTTACTATACCCTATGCTATTGGAGAAAAATTTTGTGGAAAAGCTTTGTGTGATTTAGGAACAAGTATTAATCTCATGCCATTTTCTATCTTTCGAAGATGAGATTTAGGAGATATTACTCCCACCACTGTAACTCTTCAGTTAGCTGATAGATCTATCACTTATCCTAAAGGAGTTATAGAGGATGTGCTTCTTAAAGTGGATAAATTTATCTTCCCTGAAGATTTCATAGTACGTGATATGGAAGAAGATAAAGAGATACTTATTATTTTAGGAAGACCTTTTCTAGCTACCGGACGAACTATGATTGATGTGCAAAAAGGAGAATTAACCATGAGAGTTAATGATCAAGAAATTAAATTCAATGTTCTTAAATCAATGAAGTACCCTGATAAAGAAAAATGTTATCGAATGCATATAATTGATTATTTAATTGAAAAACATTATCAAGAAAAATGTAAAGTTATTTCTGAAGAAAATTTTGAATTTTTAATTGATGAAAATGAAGAAGTAGAAGAAGAAGAGACTCATTTTATTAAAGATAATTGGGAAACTTTAGACATAACTCAAAATGATATACTTTTACCCTCAATTAAAAAAGCACCTGAATTGGAATTAAAAATGTTACCTTCACATTTAAAATATGCGTTTCTTGGAAATTCGTTAACTTTACCGTTATTATTTCTTCTGAACTGAGTAAAGATCAAGAAGAAAAATTACTAGGTGTGTTAAAGAATTATAAGAAAGCTTTTGGTTGGACGATTAGCGATATAAGAGGAATAAGCCCTTCCATTTGCATGCATAGAATTTTAATGGAAGAAAATTTTAAACCTACTATAGAATCGCAAAGAAGATTAAATCCTATCATGAAAGAGATTGTTAAAAAGAAATTATTAAGTGGTTAGATGCTCGGTATTATTTATCCTATTTCGGATAGTCAATGGGTAAGTCCTTTTCATTGTGTTCCGAAGAAAGGAGGTGTAACTGTCATTGTTAATGATAAAAATGAACTTATTCCTACAAGACAAGTTACTGGATGGAGAATTTGTATTGACTATAGGAAACTAAATAAAGCCACTCGAAAGGATCATTTTCCTTTACCTTTCTTGGATCAAATGCTCGATAAATTAGTTGGACACTCATATTTCTGTTTTCTGGATGAATATTCTGGTTATCATCAATTACTTATTGCTCCTGAGGACCAAGAAAAGACAACATTTACAAGTCCTTATGGAACATTTGCTTTTAGAAGAATGCCTTTTGGTTTATGTAATGCACCTGCAACTTCTCAAAGATGTATGATGTCAATATTTTGTGATTTGATTGACAAAGGAATTGAAATATTCATGGACGATTTTTCAGTCTTTGGAACTACTTTTGAATCTTGTTTGGAAAACATTTCCAAAGTTCTGAAAAGATGTGAAGAAACGAATTTTGTTTTTAACTGGGAAAAATGACAATTCATGGTCACAGAAGGCATTGTACTTGGTCACAAAGAGTCACAAAAAGGGATGGAAGTAGATCAAGCGAAAGTGAAAATTATTGCTGAATTGCAACCACCTACTATCATATCGATGTGAGAAGTTTTATAGGTCATGCTGGATTTTATAGAAGATACATAAATGATTTTTCTAAAATTGCTAAACCTTTTTGTCATTTATTAGAAAAAGATGCAAAATTTGAATTTAATAAAGAATGTATTAATGCTTTTAATCTAAAAGAAAAATTAATAACTGCACTTATCATTGTTGCACCTAATTGAAATAAATCTTTTGAATTAATGTGTGATGAAAGTGATTTTGCAATTGGAGCTGTATTAGGACAAAAATATGAGAAAGTTTTCAAAGTTGTATATTATGCTAGTAAAACTCTCACTGAAACACAAAGAAATTACACTACCACTGAGAAAGAGCTTCTAGCTATAGTATATGCATTTGATAAATTTAGACCTTATCTTCTTGGTACTAAATGCATAGTTCATACTGATCATTCTGCTATTAAATTTCTATTATCTAAGAAGGATTAAAAATTTGATTTTTATCATTATTTTAATATTTTTAATAATTAAAAAATAATAAAAATCATAAAAAAATTAAAAATCACCAAAATGTCACATTTTGAATTCTAATCACTTAGGAACAAACTAAATATTTTTCTTAAGTCTCTAGGATAAGATATTGAATTTTAAAGGCTTAATGTAATTTTTAATATTAAAAAATATATTTTCCAACCTTTTCACTAAAATAATTCTGAAGACATTCAAAAGTTTGAAAAATAAGAAAAATATAAAATTTGTTTCTTAGACTCCTTGAGAGATTTAAGAAAAATATAACCATTTTTCAACTTTAATTTTATTTTAAAAATTAATTAATACTCCAAAACTCAAAATAATTCTAATAAATAAAATATAATTCAAAAAATCACCAAAATTGGTCTAAATGGTCCTATGGTCATTAGGAACATCTCATAATTTTCTTAAGAACAGAAACATTTTCTTGGTCATGTTATTGAATTTTCCTTGGAAACCCCTATTTTACATTAAAAATAATTACATAAATAAATTAAATACAGAAAAATTATATTTTCTCCTCTAATGTCTTAATTGACATGTGAGTGAGGTTACATAAAAATTTCAAGTTCATTTGAGCTTTAATTTTAGTGAGTTATAGAATTATTAAGCTTGAAGGGCAAATGATAATTAAAAATTTCAACCTTTAATTAAAATTTTAGGATTAATAAAAAGGGGAGGGTAAATATTTGATTTTAAACTGATTTTGGATGATTGAAACTTAAATGATTGAGGATAGAAACCTATTAATCATTTCAAATATAATTAAAATAAAACTTTAATTAATTAATTAATTAAAATTTTTGAAGAATAATAAAAATTGAATTATTAAAGTAGGGATACAGGATATTTATTCTTTAATTTAAAAATCCCTAAATAAATCACTTCAATAATACTTAATTTACTTTAAAAAAAATTTAAAATAAAAATCCAAATTAAAATTAAATTAAAATCAAAAATTAAATTAAAATTAAATTAAATTAAATTAAATTAAAATTAAATTAAAATTAAATTAAAATATTTAAAATTAAATTAAATTAAATTAAAATTAAATTAAATTAAATTAAAATTAAATTAAATTAAAATTAAATTAAAATTAAATTAAAATTAAATTAAAATTAAATTAAAATTAAAATTAAATTAAATCAAATTAAATTAAATTAAATTAAAATCAAATCAAATTAAATTAAAATTAAATTAAATTGAATTAAAATTAAATTGAATTGAATTAAATTAAAATCATTTAATAATAAACCTAAATGAAATCATTAAGAATTAAATCTAATATAACTTCAACACTATTCCAAACTTAAACTAATTTTTTTTATAATTAAGTCAAAATTTAATCATTAAGTTTAAATCATTAGAATAATTTTAATGTTGATTTGTCCTTTTAAAGCTCTTATTATTATAACTCTAAATGAGGTACCAAGTGAAGTGTTACTTCACTTATAGGATATTCAAATGTCCTAGTTCACCGAAAGCGTTATAATAAAACTTAAAATCTTTGATGATTAATTCACTAGATAATTAAATTCTCTTGAACTTTAAACAATCTCTAGAGGTATTGAAAGATGTTTAAGACTCGTCTTAAGCACTTCCTCAATATGATAGGATGTTTATAAGAACAATTAAATTTAATTGTTCTTTGATGAAGAAAATCATCCTAACTCAAAACACAAGAACCTGTATCGGCCATAGTAGATGACAAATTAAGGTGAATAGACTTTGGTAGACAAATCAAAACCTTTCCTTTAGTTTTACCTAGGTACTTGTTGAAATATTTAAATGCCTTAACATGTGTGTTTTAAGTGCAGCTTGGGATGACGGGAAGACCTCTGTGTATGCTTTTATTTTATTGCAATTCACTTACATGCATCGTACTTTACTTTTCCCGCATGATAAACAACCGTTGCATGAAAACCAAAACCTTGAGGATAGTCCCTGAACTGAAAACCAAAACTAAATTAAAAGTCATTACAAGATAAAAATCACCGCCACAACATTTCAAAATATAAAACAACTTCAAATTTAATCACAAAATGTGTAACAACAAAACTCTACAATTGCAACTAAATTAAAACGTCTCGTTGAATGATCGGGAATACCTCGGATGATGTAACCTACGTGTTGCTACTGATTTCCCACAATCTAAATGAAAGTGTGGAACTCATTCATTGAGTTTAGCAAATTCATCCGACTAAGTGAATTCAATGAAAATAACGGTGCGTGGATGACGGAACCGTGATATTAATATGTTCTCGTTATAATCAATCTTAAAATTGTTTTAAGTAAAATATATAAAAAACACTTGGATTTTAAGATTTCTAAACCAATACCCTTCTCTCACCTCCCGATTTTATGACTGCTAAAACTAAACTCGCAACAACAAGGAGCTCGGAGCATGGTGGCAAGACGACCATCGTCATCAAAGAAACTTATGTCTACTTTAGCTAAACCCTTCTTTAGCATTAAATAACCAAGCCATATGATTTCGAGGTAGTTTGCTTAGTGCAACATAAATCCTCAACTTTTCGTTAGGCATTTGTATAATCATGCTATGCAAATTAAGCCCTAATCGGTCTAGACTCCGAGGTAGTCGCTCGATACGACATAAACCTCACATATTCGAGTTATTCGTGTGATTATGTCATACAAACATAAGTCCTAATTAATTAAAATTGCGGATTGCAACATTAAATAAACTCCCAAATTGAAGCCACACAATATGATAGTTTCGGGAAGTTGCCAAGATTCTTCTTGACATCCTCAAATTTTCCTACTTCTCTTCCTTCGCTGACTCCCAAAAATAACCGTTCCAAATTTGATCCATTCCCAATTGAAATTTTCTAAAATCCAATCATTTGAAAAACCTAAACTTTGAAATTTCGAGAGCAAAACTACCGATCATTATCGGTATTTAAATGATTCCTTCGTCATTTAAGATGTAATTAACTATGCGGCTCGCTCATAGGAACTTAAGCACCTGTGTAATAAACCCTACTTAATTCATTTATAATATGAGGAACTTGCCTGATTATAAAATTTGTTCGTAGACCAAACTGATGTCACAAATCTTCTAGTTTATTTAACCGAGCCTCATCATCAAGCAAAAGATGCCTATTCTTCAGATGTATACATAGTTTCGTATGCGGTGCTCGTTATATAAACTATTTAGGATGTGAGATCGGTTTGATTTCATATCTTAAAATTTTCAAATTTAAAATTATTTTCAAAATCAAATACTACTTTCTAAATTATATATATTTCAATTAAATTTAACATCTAAAATTCGCCGACAATCTCTCGCTTACCCGCCGGGGAATAATTTCTCTCTCCATTTTGATCGATGGTTTTCGTTTGCTATAATCGGTAGTGAATCCATGCCTTTGTGGACCAAACTACCATTCTTCCGTTGGAATACCCCGTTCATTTCTCGTCTCGAACAAGTATAGCCAACTTCTCGCATTTAGAGCCATCGCGACACCCCTAAACAGCGGGGTTCTCGAGATCCTTTACCTCTTTTCTCGAGGTGCGGACCCCACGGGGGTGTTAGTTTAGAGCGTTCTTCGAGTCAGAAGTCGTACAAGACTTTTCTTCCTTTCCAAATCTAAATCGTGTCCTTTACCTTTTCTATAACCTTTTTCCTTTAATCATTTCGTTTCTAACAAACGGCTTTCTAATAAACAACCTCTTTTTATAAATCATAAATACATCAAGATAAACGAAATGTGTTCTAATTTTCTCTTTTTCGTCCCAAACTTTACGATGAAAAGAAGCATAATTCGAGATCGACATTCGAATCTCATTTCATAAAATGACTGCCCCAAATCTAATCTTCCTTCACCAATGGAATGGACTTCGCCGTTTACAAGGATGAGCCGCCCGACAATGGAGTCATCCTGCTTCTGACAAGGATTCAGAACACGGATATCAAATTTACAATGTCACTCTCTTCACATCAATGGACAAAGTGTCGAAACGAAGAGCCCGTGATCGAGTTCAACCCGAAGTCGACTCAAGAATTCCCTCCCCCGCAAAGGGTTCCACGGAAAGGAGTACCACATCGTTCGTAGAAGGACCGTTGTCTCTACCCCCACCGGTCTAGTCATCTCAAAGACCTACCCCGAGTTCCCGCCAAACTCGAAGGGGAAGGAAATCCAAGCCCGTGATGAGCCTCGCCACCGTGGAGGGTGCGCACTTTCATACAATACCATCTATATTTTTGAAATCGGGGTCCGCCCAAGAGTCGCACCCCTAACTCGGACTCAAAGGAGAAATAGAAGCATGAAGATTGCCAAGAAAAGCTAGAGTCGTCAAGTTGCTTTTCTAGAAGAAATTCCCGAAGAAAGAGAAGAACCGCCCGAGTATATACCTCCGTTGGAAGGGAGCGTGTTTCACCCCTCTCTCGCCGCATCGATGAAGAGGATGTTCATAAGATCGCCACCGTATTACCCCCGACTGCATACTACAACAATTACAAGAGGAAAAGGGATAAGACTACGCCATTGGCTCGGCCGTGCTTTATTATAGAAAAAGATCGCAAGAAAGAAAGATGCCCCGTATCGAAATCTTAAGAAGGATAAAGGACGAAAGCGCCCAAACTCTACCCCACCACACAACAGGAGCCCGTTGTCGCCACAGAGAAACCAAAGAAGAAGATAAAGCTACTCCACTCGCTGTTGTATCGGGTCTACAGATAGAGAGAGGATACCACCTTTTCCAAAAATATAAATTTACTCGACCATCCAAATTCTAGGCTTCCTGGCCGCAAGAAGATGGTGGTGACTACCACCGGTCACTAAGACCAAACAATGTCCCGAGAAGAAAAGTCTCGTCAGAGATCGGAATCGAAGAAAGTGCCACCGCAATAAAAGGGGACTCCCGAAAAGAAGTTCAACAATTGTCACGCAGACGATCGAGACCGTACTGAAGGCCACTAGAGGATGCCATGGACAAGTTAAGGACCAACATCCGACGGTTAGCAAAGGAAAGAGAAGACACTAGAGATGAAATCACCATCGAGTTCATGGACGAGGAGATGCCGATCAACATGGAACAGATACTTCAGCATCATCGCCTTCACAAAGGCTTCCGTACAGCTCCTCACAGAAGAGATGAACCGGGAATGTCGAGAGCACAACTTCTAGAAAGAGACGATACAATTTCCCGCATGGCAAAGAGGATGGAAGAGATGGCCGGTGCCTTAGCCACTTCCGTAGTCAAGCCTACCTCAAAAAAGAGACACCCCCGTAAATTATCCATATTGCGTATTATGAAAATAAATCACATCCGTCAACCTGAGACGAACTACCAAAGAAGGATCTGCTACTGCAGCATGATCCCCGAAAAGGATATTAAAACATGGTAGAACAAGCAGTGAGAGAAGCCTTAGCACAATCCAAGAGTGGAGAGCATCTATTCGACGGCACCTTACCCCAAAGAGTTCGATGCAAGCTCATCACCCCAAAGAAGCTCGTACCACCTCTCGTTTAAGACTTCGATGGAACAGAAACCTCGGCAAAGATGTCACACATTTTCGTGCCGCCTGTCGCAATGCCGTGAGCGACGCTTACTCTTCCGACAGCTTCGTCGGTACAGCCTTTATCGGGGATTGCCTTCGACCGGTACGCAGACTGTCGAATCCGTTCGCAAAAGACCTTTTCCGAACTAGAAAATCTCTTCGTAAAAAGATTTGCTCAGCTCAGCACCACCACTATCGGTGATCTAGTTGGTGGAGCAAAGAAGCTGAACGAGACTTTAGTGGATTACATACTTCGATGGAGAAACTTACATGGTGAACCACAATAAGAATAACATGCAATGGGTATCCTACTTAAAAGTATCCACGGTCCGACAAGACTTCTCCTTAAAGGATTTACAATCAAGACTTTCGAGAAGAGCGAGTAAGCGCGGAGCTCGCAAGAAGAGGCAAACATGTTTTTCCGACAAGAACGATGCGAAGCCCTCGTGAAAACATTCGAAAAGAAATCCGCAATCGTCGCGTAGATAAGAGCAAGTACTAGTGCAGATAGCAATGAGCGGCTACACTTAGTTATCAACCACCACAACGGACTTATCGTAACCCCGCGAGATTATCAAGAACCTCGTCCGAGTTATCAACAGACGCATTATGAACAACCATCTCGTTCATCACGTACTTTAAGAGAACTTCTAAACAAAGAATGCCTATTCAAACCGAAGCAAGAATAAGATGTTCCGCAGCCTTAATGAAGACACCGGATTTTCACCGCTGCAGCCCAAGAAGCCGAGGAAGTCAATAAGAAAGATCATCCAAACTATTGCCCTTACCACCAGACAAGCTGACACAAGATATGATTGCATCACTTTCAAGAGTCGTTCGATGACAATCTCCGAAAAGGAAACATAACGATCCCAAAAGAATATACGAAGGAACCCTGCATGGGAGGTTCGTCAATGTTATTTCAACGGATCCCATTGTTCCGATAGACCCTTACACGACCGATGATGGATGGAGTACCGTCCGGACAAAGTCATCGAAGAAGATTTGGATAACATCCAGCCGCTTCTAAGAGCACGCCGCAACTCGTAGTTCGAAACCCGTCTAACCCTGATACTATCACTTGCGATCGAAGAACCGCCCCTGCATGAGGAGAAGATCATGGAAGAAATGAAGACCAAGGCTCCGAAGGGTGTATCAGGGGTCGCTTTTTATCCCAGGATGGTTATTTTCGACATGTGGAGAAATCCCTCGAACTCCCCGACTCGTATGATTATTTGTCATCTCGGCGGGATCTTATAATGATAAGTAAGGCGGCGTCACATGCTGATTGTCTCTAACGATTACGTAACTAACGACAACCGGCTTAATCCGGATCTCGATTCGAATACAAATAACGATTCTCAAATCATACACAACCTCGATGACCACGACGAATAAGATGTTCACAAAGGAGGCTACGAAAGCTCGACAAGCAACGAGTCCATTTATGAATTCCGAGGGGCTCCGATCACGATGTAATTCAGGAACCATCGTACACCGAAGCAACTTCGAAGAGCCGTTGGTTCCAATTCAAAAGGATACACCTAAGATATCATCACCAAATTCGAAGAAATAACTCAAGTAAATTCTAAGAAGCGGAAAAGTTTTGCCCCCGAGAATGGGTCCGAAGGATAAAGGTGCTGTGTGGTCGTCAGAAGAGCCAACCTCACAGAGGAATCGGGCCTTATCTCGGGAAGAACCCGAGAATTGTGGTAATAAAGTGACTATAACAAAGAAGCCCATCTTGTAGTTATCACCAAAACTTGCGCATATACGACGCTTTGATCCTATCAAAGGAGATATGAGGCTCGGATTCAAGTTTCTATCGATCTGCAGATCCGTTGCAATTTCAAATGGCCTAGAATTCTTCGACGAGGTTTGCTCGTTAAAATAATGGTGTTACCTTCAATTTTGACAATGATCTATTACTCGAATGAAGAACATCACAACCGACCGTTGTAATATTTCGGGCCACAATTGAAAGTTTTCATTTTCCCGCAGTGTTGGTCGATCCGGGAGCATCAATCAACATAATGAACCTTCTGGACGCTACCATATTTGGAAATCGATGTTCGCGAGCTCGCGCGTACAAGATGCTATTAAGAGGCTTCAATCAAAAAGTGAGAAAGAGCTCTGGATCGATAACACTACTAATGAAGACCGGTGATTTAGCAAAGACAACCACAAAATTCCACATAATTGATTCCTTCGAGACACGTTCAACGCTCTACCGGGTCGACTCAAGGATTCATGAAAACCGGATGGTGTCGTCGTCTCTCGCACCAATGCATAAAGTATTACGAAGGAGGGAAACAAGGCATCAAAGGTGACTTGCAACCATTCTCCGTACACGAGATTGGAATTCAGAGATGTGGCCTACTACGCGCCTCCGAAGAAAACAATCTTTTCCTGTGAATACCATACCAAATGAAGCAAGAAATTCGAGACGATGAAGAACTCCGGGGTTCTAGTCCAACAGCGACTCACCACTCCCTTACGGCGAGATGGTGAAGATTTCTCCGTAACTCGCACCCGAGGTCGAGGCCGGGGACGAGGACGTGGAAGAAGACGGAACGTGCTGGAGCCGTGAAGAAACCGGTCATCGATGTTGATCGGGGAGAACACCTCCTAAGAATAATAAGAAATAAAGAAAGAAGCGGCGGTAATAAGTCAAAAGAAACCCTAGTTCCGCATCTCTCTCGAAGATGAAAAAGAATGAAGAATACAAATCAATGTACGAGAAGATTAACCATCATGTACATACAGTGACCCCGACCCCGATCCATTCTAGTAAGATCGAGGGTATGGTGGTCAAAGAAGTGCATGGTGGTGGTACTAAGCCAATCAAGTTTACCGTGGTACTTCTTCTTCCAATAATGAAAAAGATGTACACTCAAGATGTCACTTCTTCCGAATTAATGGAATTACCTTTGAGTGGTACTCTCCCCGTGTTCAAAACTTAATTCAACGTGGTGTCTTACCTCCGGTCAATGGACAAAAGGTCGATCAAAACACTTTCAAAAATTATGGAATAATGTCACGTGCCTCCCAATTCAAAACATGGTCTCGGATTCGTTACGTAGGTTCACTTCGACGATACAGAATTTTGCTTGGTTGTAACTTGCGAACCTAATAAAGATCGCTTCGAAGCTTCGTAGGACCTTGGAAGATCTACGAATCCTGAGATGCTCCACCAATTCCGCAAGAAATCAAATCTACAATGGGGACGAGTTACCTGGCTAACTTAGGTAATCGGCTAAGAGCCTAGGCCAACCTTTGTTAGCTCCTTACTCAATAAAAAAGACTCCGAAGACATAATCAAGCTACTAATGGAATTTAAGGATCGTTTTGCTTGGAGTTACGACGAAATGTCAGGATTAGTTCTTGTTGCGTCACAAGTTAGGAGCAGATCCTACTGCTCCAAATGCATGCTTCTCCTAAGGAATGCGTCTAGAAATTGAATGTCAAAGTGCACAGTCAAGTTAAGAAGCTAATAGACGCTAAATTTGTCCGTGAAGAACAATACCCTACTTGGTTAGCCAATGTGGTACCAGTCGAAAGAAGAATGGTCGTATCGAATCATGAGACTTCAGACTGGTCAAAGCATGTCCAAAGGATGAATTTCCACTACCAATCCTTTTAACTCGATGATCGACATTGCTTCAACACATGAAATATTTTCATTCATGGATGGATCATCGTGGATACAACCAGATAAAGATGGCACCAGAAGACGAAAAGCTCACGACATTCGTAACGTTCGATCGGAGTATATTGCTACACAAGAATGCCATTCGATTCAAAAGAAATCCAGGAGCAACATATCAAAGAGCAATGACAAGATTTTTGATGATCTCATTCACAACCAAGTTGAATGCTACGTGGATGATGTGGTCATCAAAAGCAAACCGAAAGAAGATCAACTGTATGATTTGGAGAATTGTTTTCGAGCGACTAAGACAATACAACCTTAAGATGAATCCTTTAAATGTTTCCTGCTTCACCTCCCCGGAAATTTAGGATTTGTTGTCCGACATCAAGGGATTGAAATGGTAAATTGAAAGGGTTTAGCCTGGTTTATTTGATTTCTCCAATAATCTTGCATCTAGGTTCTAGACTTATCTTTCTGCAGGGTGTTAAGGAGAACAGTGGAATCAACTTCTGACGAAGATTCGACCGAGTTGGCAATTTTGGCTAAATGCAAAGCATACACCACGACGAATGAATTCAGCTTCTAGGGCATCCCTAGCATCCACTGATGCATAGAAGAAAAGAAGGCAATTACCTTGGGAGTTCCTGAAAACTCCCCCCACTCCAGTAGTGTCCTTGGAGAAGCTGCCATCTGTGTTGATTTTGATGATTGGGCTAGTAGGGGGGTTCCAACTAACCAATTTAACTTTTTTACCGACAGCAGGTGAGAGCTCAATTTGTAGCAAATTGGAGAAACCTTTATGTTTGATAATCTTGTGTAGATATGTTTTACAATTACTGACAACTTTGTCCGCGATGGCGGTGATCCCATTGAATTTAGCACTTGTTTCGGCCATCCACGAAAACCAAATAACAATGCGAGTGTAGAGTATGGATTTTACGATTTCTCCAATTCATCCGAGTGCTTATGAAATTCTTCCCATCTATAGGTTTGGTTCTCCCGACCATTGGTTAGTTGCAGCCATAATGTTTTGGAAAAGGAACAATTAAAATAAAGATGTGAGATAGATTCTTCCTGCTGATGGCAAAGCACACATTTAGAGGGCCCCCTATGGCCTTTCAGTTTAAGTATATCATCAGTGGGGATGAGGCCATGGAAAGTTCTCCAGCACAGAAAAGACATGGAGGGGTACAAAAATTTATTCCAGATGGATTTTCCCCAGGAAACTGGGGTCCAACTGTATAGACTTCTGTATATAGTTTTAGTTATGTTACAGGTGGGATGGTTACTCCAACTGACCTTGTCAGGAACATTTCGATCAAATTTGATAGAAGAAATCAGATTAGCTGAGTGGTCCTGTAAAATGACTTTAAGATGGGGAAGGGACCAGTTGCATCCATCCCAGTAATCACAAACCTTAGTAGAAAAATCGAAGGGGTGCCCCTTGCAATTAGCCGATCCTTGGGGCACCAAGTATCCAGCTCGGAAATTAACTTCACCCCTCCCCGATTCCCGGATAAAAAGATTCTCGACGGAATTCCTCACCTTGTGTAAATTGAACCATATTCGGAGTCACCTAACTTCACGACCACTTGAGTAGGGTGAGAGTACTGCGGTATTTACCCATCATATATTTAGCCCACAAAGAGGTTTGTGCTCTGAAATTAGTCCATAGTTTGCACATGTTGACATGCTGAATTTGAGGAAAACTTTTGAAGCTAAGGCCTCCAGCTGAAACTGGTTTTGTGACTTTTTGCCAAGATGTCCAATGCTTTTGGGTTCTCTGACCAGCCCATAGAAATCCGTTAAAAGCCCTTTCCAATTGCAATTGGGTGCTTTTCTTCGTAGAAATCATTTGAAGAAGATAGGAGGGAAAGGTTGTGAGGATACTCTTAAGGAGTGTGATTCTACCTCCATTGGATAAGAATGAATTAGTCCAGCAGCTCAATTGAGAGTTAACTTTGGTGAGAATCTCCTCAAAATGGATTTGCTTGGTTCTTCCCAAAGTGAGAAAGACACCCAGGTATTTAAAGGGAGGGGTGCTGCATTTGAAGCCAGTGTAGTCCAGAATCCATTGCTTTACCTGAATAGGTGTCAACTTGGAGAGTACCAATTGACACTTCTCAGGATTGAAAATCATTCCAGATTGTTGTTGGAAGGAGTCTAAATAGTGTTTCAGCTTTTTCACAACAGTTTTATGGGCACTAGAGAAGACCATGATATCATCTGCATAGAGGAGGTGAGTAATAGCAATATTTGATTTATGATGGTACCTGGCAAAGCTTTTGTTCAGAATAGTCTGATCAATCATCCTTGAGAAATAATCAGCTGCTAAGATAAAGATGATAGGAGATAGTGGGTCACCCTGCTTTAATCCTCTTGTGGCATGGAAGTTACCTCTGGCTTTCCCATTAATTAATATAGAGTGTTCATTAGATTTGAGCCACCTGGAAATGAGATTGTAGAACTGTTGCTGGAAACCTCTAGCATTCAATACATCATCAATGAACTCCCAACTAATGGCGTCATAAGCTTTTTGGATGTCCAATTTATATATGAGATTGCCTCCCTATGAACTTTATCCAAATCTAGCGAGTAATTGTTGGGCAAGTAACACATTATCGGTGATTGACCTGCCCTTAACAAAAGGCTGATTGATTCGAGCAAATTAGTTATCAAGATGAGGTTATAGTCTCCCCACGATTATTTTGCTTGATTGCCTTGCGATTACGAAGTCGAGGAAATGGGTCTAAAATGATCCCGACTTTGCATAAGATTGTTTTTGGGGATCAGCACAATGTTTGAAGCATAAAAATAACTGGGAAGTGGTTTACCAAGAAAGAAACTTTGGATAGCTGCCACAATATCACCACCAACCAACTTCCATTCCTTCTGATAGAAGTTTGCAGTGTAACCATCTGGTCCTGCAGTTTTAGAACAATCTATTGAGTTTATGGCATTCCAGATTTCTTGTTCAGTTGGGATAGTAGTTAGATCAAGTACATCAGTGTACTGTAAATTGTCTTGGAATAGAGATTTATCAATAGGCAATCTAGTCCTGGGAGGAGAATTGAGTAGTTTATCAAAATATGTGACAGCATCCAAACCAATATCAGTGTCATCCAAGAGTTTCCTGCCATCAGCTGTGTGAATAGAATGAATATTATTGCATTTCCTTCTGTATTTTATACGGGCATGGTAAAGCGAGTATTCCTATCACCATGAAGAAAATGGTTCAAAGCGGCTTTTTGTTTTAAGTACGATCCAACTTATCGGTAGCCACCGATAAATTATTTTGTGCGGTATAATATTGCTCTTACGTGGCGATACATCTTGGATTTTAGATTCTATTTGATTTATCTCCTTCTCGGCCACACGGACTGACTTCATGGAGGTTCCCTATATAATTCCAACTCCATTTCCTTAGAGCTTTACTGAGAGTTACCCGTAGCTCGCTTAATCTAGTGAGGGGATCGGGGTGATCGGCACGGTGCCGGTTTTCCGAACAATCTTGTGGAACTCAACATAGGAGGACCAAACATTAAGATATCCGAAAGGAGTGGGAGTATTAGAGTAGTCGGGGGAGGTAATGGATATAAGGAGGGGCTCGTGATCGAGATCCAGGCAAGACTTAGATGAGTAACATAAGTAAGAAGCCGATTAGAGAGCCAAAGATTGTTAACCGACATCTGTCGAGCCTCTCCCAAATGTTCCCTCTCCTCCGAGTAAAGCAGGTCCTCTAAACCCAAGGTCATATAGATTGGCTGCAAGAATATTATCATTGAAAGTAGTCATATCAGAAAGCTTGGGAGGTCTACCCACAATTTTTTCACTTGAAAACCCCACACTATTAAAATCACCACCAACTATCCAGGGTGAATGTATTTGGACACTGATATCCTGAAGCTGAGTCCACAGGAGTAGTTTATCCTCCTTTTTACATCCATCATACACAAAAGTTGTTGTACCATCCCTGCCATTAATCTGAAAGGATGAATGTATAAATTGCTTGTTCTCAATAAGGATAGAACAAGTCACCTCTTTTCTACACAAAATCCAAATTTTATTATTCCAGTTAGCATAATGGTTGTAACCATGTAGCTTACTAATGATTTTCTGAGGGTGTTTATTTACCAATGGTTCCAGAATGGTAATGCACCATAATTTATATTTCTTGTTTAAATGTAACGATCTTTTAAAAGATAAGGGGTTAGCAATACCACTTATATTCCAACAGAGAAAGTTTATCATTAATTGGGATGAGGATTAATTGAGGATTGAGATCTAGATCTAGATCTCCCCGTGGTAACAGAAATTCCAGCTAACTCCCCCTCAGAAAGAGGAGTTCCAAGTTTTTGTACTTCAGTAAGATTGTTCTTCTTCTTTTTCCTGGAGGTTTGGGAGTGCCATTTACCTTCCATCCCCTTCTGCATTTCACTAACTTCAACATTAGAGGGAGCCTGGGTATCTAATTGCTGCTTAGTAGATTGAGTGGGTGTGACAATTCTGACTTCCTCTTCCTCCCTTCTGCACCTATGAACTTGGGCATCAGTTGGAGACCTACCCCCAAAGGGAGACTCAGAATCATCTTCAGAAGAAACAGTCCTGATTAAAGTTCTCCCAGAAGCTGCTGGAGGGGTGCATTTATTAACATTGACTGTGTGTGCAAAACTATTCTCCCCAACAGTTGGGGGGTCACAATCAGCTGGTACTCTCCCCACATCTGTTGGAGGAGTAAACTTAGTTTGGGTGACTGAATTCACAGCATCTCTCCTTTCCCCTAAACCCTGCTGCACCAATACAGAGGCATTGATATCAACAGGCTGCTTATTTTGAATTTCCTTTGCTGTGGATCTTCTAGATGGAGGGTGAATTCTATAACATTTTTCAATTGTATGTCCAAACATTTTGCAATGAGAGCAGTAGTAGGGTTTTTGCTGCATTATAACTTCTTGCCATTGTCCTTCCTTAGCTGAGCCAATCCAAATTTTCTTGACCTCAGGCAGTGAAATATCTCTCTCAATATGGATCCTAGCCATTTCAGGTTTAGCTTTATTGATGGTAGCATCATCCAGCCTTAAGGGAGTTCCAATAGACCTCCCAATTTGGAAAAAAGCATCCTGATTGAAATATCTGTAAGGAAGATTAAGAAGTTTAAACCAGATTGGCACTATTGGGGGGTCCTTGCTTGGGTCAAAATCTGCTGTCTGTTTGATTATTTTCATCTCAACTCCTGCAATACTCATCAATTGTTTAGCAAATAACATAGCATAATCCTCTTCAGCAGTGAAATTGATAAGAAGGTGCCTTCCATCCAATGACCACTAGCTTCCGATTACCTTGAAAATTCGGGGATTCAAATTATTTTCTCACTAGCTCCATCTTGGGATGCCCCAAACTAAATTTCCCAATCAATGTGAGTTTAACTTCAGCATCTAGATCAACCAATTCCTAGTCAGTGAAGATCACAGCAGGGTGGCCATCCTTCTCTTCCAGTGTTCTGATAAAAGGACAGATGATTCTTCCTACTGCTGCATCATGCAGTCTCTGTGGGAAAATCAGCTTGGAAGGATCTGAGATTGAAGGGGCATATCCAACAACACCAGCATAAGTGGTCTTTGCCAACTCAATATTGGTAGTAAGATCAATGGGGGGGGCCATCAATCCACAAGCCACCACCAGGTGGTCACCAATGGAACAGTGAGACCAGAAAATAGAGAGCCAGCAACTAACCAGGGGGCAAAGAAACAGAAAGAATCCAAAACCAAAATAGAAGGAGATCTCCAACAGCACTTAGAGCAAGAAAAGCCTCCCCAAGGTGAAACCAATGTAACAGTAAAAATTTGAAACTCAGGGAACCCAGGAACAGCAAGAACAGCAGGAAAAGCTAAACAGGAGCCCAAAATCACTTCACCACCAGGCCAGCTCCTAACCAAACTTACGTGCGCCACACCCACCAAGCCGCCGCCGGCAAGGTCATGCTAGAAACCCTAGCAGAGCACTCCTCTTTGCCAACATCTTATATATATATATATATATATAAATTTATAATATATTATTTTTTTATTTTAAATGTTTTAAGTATAGTATATTATTTATAAATATAATTTAATTATAAAAATATTTAGTAATTAAATAAATTATAAACAAAAAAAATATATAGATGTACATAAATATATATTTATATATATAATAAAATTTATTTAATATTATTTTTTTATTTTAAATATTTTAAGTATAACATATTATTAATAAATATAATTTAATTATAAAATTATTTAATAGTTAAAAAAATGATAAATAAATAAATATATATATATGTTGACTTTTCGGTCATTAATTCAAAATTATCTATTTTGACCTAAAAAGTTAACTTTTCAGTCAAAATTTGACCAATTTAGTCAATAGGTTGGTCATTGGGTTAGAAATTAACCATTTTGAACAAAGTTGTCTTCTTAGTCAAATGATGACCTATTTGGTTAATGGGTGGTCATTACGTAAAATATTGATTATTTTGACCAAAATTGACTTTTTAGTCGAAATTTAACTTATCAGGCGATGAGTTTGTCATTGGGTCAATCATTTGACTATTTTGTCCAAAGTTGACTTTTTGGTCAGAGATTGACTTATTGGGTCAATAAATGGTCATTAATTCAAAAAATTGACTATCTTGGTCATTAGGTCAAAAAATAGTTATTTTGACCAAAATTAAATTTTTGGTCAAAAGTTGAGCCATTAGGTCAACGGGGAGGTCATTATGGTAGAAGTTGACCATTTTGACTAAAATTAACTTTTTTGGTCAAAAGTTGACATATTTTGGTCAAAAGTTGACTTATTGGTCAAAATATGACTTATCATTTGACCAAAGTTGACTTTTTGGTCAAAAGTTGACTTATTTGGTCAATTGGTGGTCATTTAGTAAAAAATTGACTATTTTGACCAAAATTGACTATTTGGTCAAAAGTTGACCTATTAGGTCAATGGGTTTGTCATTGGGTTAAGGATTAAATATTTTGACCAAAGTTGACTTTTTGGTCAGAGATTAACTTATTGAGTGAATAATTGGTCATTAGATCTAAAATTAACTATTTTTACCAAAATTTACTTTTTGGTCAAAAACTTACCTATTAGGTCAATGGGGTGGTCTTTGGGTCAAAAATTGGCCATTTTGACCAAAGATTACTTTTTGGTCAAAAGTTGACCTATTTTGACCAAAATTGAATTTTTGGTCAAAAGTTAACCTATTGGGTCAACGGGGTGGTCTTTGGGTTAGATATTGACTATTTTGACCAAAGTTGACTTTTGGTCAAAAGTTGACATATTTGGTCAATGAGTTGGTAATTAGGTCGAGAATTTACCATTTTGATCAAAGATGACTTTTTGGTCGAAAGTAGACTTATTAGGTCGATGGGTTGGTCATTGGGTTAAAAATTGATCATTTTAACTAAAGTTGACTTTTGGTCAAAAGTTGACCTATTTGGTTAATGAATTGGTATATTTATGTATACATACATAAATATATATATGTAAAAAATATTTAATAATTAAATTAATTATATAAATATATATATATATATATATATAATATTTTTTTTATTTTAAATGTTTAAAGTATAGTATATTATTTATAAATATAATTTAGTTATAAAAATATATAATAATTAAATAAATTAAAAATAAAAAAATACATATAGGTATATATAAATATATGTCTAGATATATATTTATTTAAGATTATTTTTTTATTTTAAATATTTTAAGTATAGTATATTATTTAAAAATATAATTTAATCATAGAAATATTTAATAGTTAAATAAATTAGAAATTAACAAATTTATATACGTATATATAAATATATATATATATATATATATATATATATATATATATAATATTATTTTTTTATTTTAAATATTTTAAGTATAGTATATTATTTATAAATATAATTTAATTATAAAAATATTTAATAATTAAGAAAATTATAAATTAATATATATATATATATATATAGAGGTACATAAATGAATATTTATATGTATAAAAAAATTTATTTAATATTATTTTTTTATTTTAAATATTTGAAGTATAGAATATTATTTATAAATTTAATTTAATTATAAAAATATTTAATTATTAAAAAATTATAAAAAAATTATTTAACATTATTTTTTATTTTAAATTATTTAAATATAATATATTATTAATAAATATAATTTAATTATAAAATTATTTAATAGTTAAAAAATGGATATATATATATATATATATATATATATATATATATATATATATATATATATATGCCTTGAGATGGAGTCGTTAGGGGAGGAGTTTGGGAGCTGCGGCAGAGATGGAATCGACACCTGCTAGGGCTGCGATTTTGGAGATCCGCTTTGGTATACTCTTTCCTTTTACTGCTTTTAGCTTGATCTTCTTCTTCTTTGCTTGGATTGGTGTTGGTTTTGTATTTTCTGCGTTTTCTGCTGTGCCCTTGCTGCGATTTTGGGGCTTTTTTTTTTCTTTTGAATTTCTGCTCGTTTTGCTTGGATCTATTTTAGGTTTGTTAGGATTTTATTTATTTTTTTCTTTTTATTTCGATTTTCTGCTGGTTTCTTTTTTACATTTGTTTGATCTTCTTTACAAAAAAATTCTTCTGTGTGTAGCAGATTTTATATATTTATATATGTTTTGGGTTTTTTTGGCTTTGTTTTGTTTCCTCTGTTGCTTTTTTATTTTGGGGGTTTTGAGTGTTGCTTAGGTTTGGTTTTTTATTTTTTATTTTTATTTTTATTTTTTTGTGTGGGGATGGCTCCGTCTTACGCGGCAGCCGTCACCGGGGGTTCCTCCTCCGGGGTCGCTGCGAGAAGAAGTTGCATTTTTCCCCAAGCTTATCACGATGCTTTGGAACATGGAGGAGATTACACTTTTATTAGAAAGCTTGGACGTAAGAATGAAAAACCCGCTTTGTTCCTCACTGATGAGGAAACTAATATTTTAGCCTCGGCCTGTAAGCACTTTCTAGTTGGGAAATTTTCATTTGGGCACCCCAAATTGGAGATCATCCGTAAATATTTTGAGTCACTTAAACTCACAGGTAGTTGGAAGGTGGGTTTACTTGATGGTCTTTATGTCCTTATTCAACTTTCTAATGACGATGACTATACCCATATTTTTTCGCGAAAACTATTAAAGATAGACAACCGCTTCATGAAGGTGTTGAAATAGACAGTTGACTTCGATCCCAAATCTGAATCCCATATCATCCCGGTTTGGGTTAAATTTCCAGGGCTGAAGCCGCATCTTTATAATCATGAGACTCTCTACATGCTCGCTTCTGCGTGTGGAAAACTGCTTAGGACCGATAACCCCACAATTGAACTTTCTAAGCCTCTTGAAGCTTATATGTTGGTTGAGCGTGATATAACCCAGCCTTTTATTGATAAGATTTGGGTTGGCTCTAATCATCAAGGCTATTGGCAGGAAATGGTTCTGGGACCTCATCCCCCTTATTGTGCTCATTGCGGCATGGGCATGGCTCACCCTCGTGTTATCGTTTGCACCCACATTTATGTCCGCCTGTTGTTCCCCGCGCTAATTCCCAACCCACTAATATTGTTGATTCCCAACCCACTAATATCGAGGATCCCCAACCCACTAATATCGATGATTCCCAACCCACCATTGTCGATGATTCCCCACCCACTATTGTCGTTGTTCTCCAACCCATGAATGTCGATGTTGCCCAACCCACTAATGTCAATGTTGTCCCTCCACCTCTCCCTAGCCATTCCTCCATCCCTCTGCCGCAAGCGGACCCAGGGGCTGATGACCTTCCTCCTATCCCTACCCTTATACCTTGTCATGGCGGTGAGTTACCTTTCCCCCTCCCGGGGGTTACCACTACTTTGGAAGAAATACATAATGCTGATAATTGCATTCAATATTCAGGTGACGTTTTGAAGATTGGTGAAGGTCACTCGGGGGAAAAGAGTTTGGATGAGGGTGGTGTCCCCCACATCTCTCTCTCTTGTCGGCGGAAAGAGATTGGGTTTGGGTGTCAATGTCGTGAGTCGCCATCAATATTGAGCTAGTTTTATTCATATAAATCCTATGAAGGATTTAGAGAATTTTTAGGACTAATAGTAGAAAAGGATGATTATGATAATTCTTTTATGAGGATATTCTAGAATAACATATTCTAGAATTTTCATATTAAGAAAATCATAGTAAACGGAGATTTCATTTCGGGTTCTTTTAAATCTACATAGTTAATTACATCTTAAACGATTTTCGATTGTTTAAGAAAACTTACGATTAATGTTAATCATTTGTTTTCTAAAATTTATTTTTAAGGAGAGATGTACGCATTATCACTCCCGAATGTCGTTATATCATGTTATTGAATACTTTAGGTATTATGTCTAACCTAAAGGTTCGGTTTTGTTTACGTTATCAATGTTCTCGTTTTGTTAAAAGTTTCGAGTTATATATCTAACCTAAAAGTTTTGGTTTTGTTTTGTTCGTCGTCGATGTCCTGCAAAACGAGTTAGTACAGCCTATAACATGTAAAGAAAATCTAAGCAAAATTTCTTGTTTTCACCTGCAAAGAAAACGTTGTCGAAATAATGTCACGAGAATATTTGGATATATCTTGTATGTCAATTTATGTCAAATTATTTTGAAATGTCAATTTTATGTTGGTTATGTTGTTTTATTTTTGAAATATCAAATTTTTGTTGATTATGTCAGTTTTGGTTTAAAATGTTGAATTTATCTTGATTTTAAGTTTAAACTTAAATTCTGAACTAACTTGAGTTCATGTATGTCTGAACTTTAAGTTAAAAAGGTTTGAAATTAGATTCAATATTGATTGAATTAACTTGGGTTCATGTCTGGTTGAACCTAAGTTAGATTCAATGTTGATTGAATCTATTTAACTTGAGTTCATGTGCATGTCGAACTTAAGTTAAAAGGTTTGAAATTAGATTCAATATTGATTGAATTAACTTGGGTTCATGTACGGTTGAACCTAAGTTAGATACTGATGTTGATTGAATCTATTTAACTTGAGTTCATGTACATGTCGAACTTAAGTTAAAAGGTTTGAAATTAGATTCGATATTGATTGAATTAAGCTTGGGTTCAAGTATGCAGTTGAGCCTAAGTTAGATACTAATGTTGATTGAATCTATTTAACTTGAGTTCATATACATTCGAACTTAAGTTAAAAGGTTTGAAATTAGATTCGATATTGATTGAATTAACTTGGGTTCATGTGCGGTTGAACTTAAGTTAGATTGATATTGATTGAATCTATTTAACTTGAGTTCGTATGCATGTCGAACTTAAGTTAAAAGGTTTGAAATTAGATTCAATATTTATTGAATTAACTTAGGTTCAATGTACGGTTGAATCTAAGTTAGATTCAATGTTGATTGAATCTATTTAACTTGAGTTAATGTACGTACGAACTTAAGTTAAAAGGTTTGAAATTAGATTCAATTTTAATTGAATTAACTTGGGTTCAGTGTACAGTTGAACCTAAGTTAGATTGATGTTGATTGAATCTATTTAACTTGAGTTCATGTATCGTCCGAACTTAAGTTAAAAGGTTTAGTTCGAGTAAATTTAATTAAGTTTTAAGTCCTGTTTAAATAGGACTTAAAGGTTAATCAAGTCTAATAAATTAAACTCGATTAGATTTGCGAGACCATCTAAGTCCTTTTAGATAAGACTTAAGTTTTAATTAAGTTTATTTAAAGTTAGACTTAGACTTAGGATTGAACTTAAGCCGGGTTTTAGTTTAGATTCAAGTTAGGTTGAACCTAAGGTTTAGGTTAGACTTAGGTTTATATCGTGTTAAACCTAAGTATGGTTTGACTTAAGTCTAATATGGGTTAGACTTAAGTTAGGTTTTTGGGTTAGGTTCATGTCAGGTTGAACCTAAGTTTGGTTTGACTTGAGTCTAATGTGGGTTAGACTTAAGTTAAATTTTGAGTTTAGATTAAGTTAGGTTCAAGTCAGGTTGAACCTAAACTTAAGGTTGATTTTAGTTCAATATGGGCTAAATTAAATTTTGATTTGAGTTTAAGTTAGGTTGAACTCAAGTTTAGTTCAGTTTAGGTAAGGTTAAATATGGGTTGAACCTAAGGTTTTAATTTAAGTTAGACTCAATGTGGGTTGAACCTAAGGTTTAGGTTAACTTGAGTTCAGTTAGATTGGACTCGAAGTTAGGTTAGGTTTAGATCAGGTTCAATGTGGGTTGAACCTAAGGTTTGGACTCAAGTTAGATTGGGTTTAAATTAGGTTCAATGTGGGTTGGACCTAAGGTTTAGGTTAACTTGAGTTCAAGTTAGATTGGACTCAAGTTAGGATAGGTTTTAAGTTAGGTTCAATGTGGGTTGAACCTAAGGTTTCAGTTAATTTGAGTTCAAGTTAGATTGGACTCAAGTTAGGATAGGTTTAAGTTAGGTTCAATGTGGGTTGAGCACTAGGTTTAGGTTAACTTGAGTTGAATTAGATTGGACTCGAGTTAGTTTAAGTTTAAGTTAGGTTCGATGTGGGTTGAACCTAAGGTTTAGGTTAACTTGAGTTCGAGTTAGATTGGACTCGAGTTAGGATAGGTTTAAGTTAGGTTCGATGTGGGTTGAACCTAAGGTTTTAGGTTAACTTGAGTTCGAGTTAGATTGGACTCGAGTTAGGATAGGGTTTAAATTAGGTTGATGTGGGTTGAACCTAGGTTTCAAGTTAACTTGAGTTCGAGTTAGATTGGACTCAAGTTAGGTTTAAGTTTATGTTTAGGTTATGTTGGACTTGGACTAAAAGGTTGGATTTGAGTATAATTAAACCTTAGTTGATTAAGGTTTAATAATTAATTAAGTCTAATGTAGTAGACTTAATTAGGATTTGTGTTTGATTAAGTCTTACTTAGTTAATACTTAATAGTTTAATTAGGTCTAATGAGTTAGACTTAATTAACGTTTATGTTTGATTAAACCTTAGTTAGTTAAGGTCTAATGGTTTAATTAGGTATAATGGGTTGGACCTAATTAGGATTTATGTTTGATTAAACCTTGGTTAGTTAAGGTCTAATGGTTTTAATTAGGTCTAAAGGGTTAGACACTAATTAGGGTTTATGTTTGATTAAACCTTAGTTAGTTAAGATGCTAATGATTTAATTAGGTCCAATGGGTTAGACCTAATTAGGGTTTATGTTTGATTAAACTTTAGTTAGTTAAGGTCTAATGGGTTAGACCCAATTAGGGTTTATGTTTGATTAAACGCTTAGTTAGTTAAGGATCGATGGTTTAATTGGAGTCAATGGGTTAGACCTAATTAGCTTTTATGTTTGATTAAACCTTAGTTAGTTAAGGTCTAATGGTTTAATTAGGTCTAATGGTTTAGACCTAATTAGCGTTTATGTTTGATTAAACCTTAGTTAATTAAGGTCTAATGGTTTAATTAGGTCTAATGGGTTAGACCTAATTAGCGTTTATGTTTGATTAAACCTTAGTTAGTTAAGGTCTAATGGTTTAATTAGGTCTAATGGGTTAGACCTAATTAGCGTTTATGTTTGATTAAACCTTAGTTAGTTAAGGTCTAATGGTTTAATTAGGTCTAATGGGTTAGATCTAATTAGGGTTTATATTTGATTAAACCTTAGTTAGTTAAGGTCTAATGGGTTAGACCTAATTAGGGTTTAAGTTTGATTAAACCTTAGTTAGTTAAGGTTTAATGGTTAATTAAGTCTAATGTGTTAGACCTAATTAGGGTTTATGTTTGATTAAACCTTAGTTAATTAAGGTCTAATGGTTTAATTAGGTGTAATGGATTAGACCTAATTAGGTTTTAAGTTTGATTAAACCTAATGTGTAAGGAGGTTAATTAAGTTTAATATGTCTTTATACTTAATCAAAGGTTTAGTTTTGGTTAATTAGGTTTAATATGTCTTTAAACCTAATAAAAATTTAATTTTTGTATTTAAACTTAATTAAAGTAAGGTTTAATTAATTATGCTTAATTTGTCTTTAAACATAATTAAAAGGTTTTATTTTGGTTAATTAAGTTTAATGTGTCTTTAAACTTAATTAAAATTTAATTTTTATATTAAACCTAATTTAAGTAAGGTTTAATGGGTTAATTAAGCTTAATTTGTCTTTAAACTTAATTAAAAGACTAGATTTTGGTTAATTAGGTTTAATATGTCCTTAAACCTAATTAAGAAAATTTAATTTTTATATTAAACCTAATTTAAGTAAGATTTAATGGGTTAATTAAGCTTAATTTGTCTTTAAACTTAATTAAAAGATTTGATTTTTAGTTAATTAGGTTTAATATGTCCTTAAACCTAATTAAAAATTTAATTTTTATATCAAACCTAATTTAAGTAAGGTTTAATGGGTTTAAATGTTATTTTTAAACCTAATTAGGTCTAATTTGGTCATTTTTTACTTAAGTGAAGTTTATCATCTGTCTATCATAGATTAGAACCATTTTCAAACTTTGATTGTTGATGAAAATATGTTAAATTTATAAAGGGTTATTTTTAGGATTAAAATTATTTAATTAATAAAGAATTTTAACCCTAAATTTCAAAATACCATTCAAAATGATTTCTATGACTTAGAAATAGTTTTCTTAGGGTTATTGTCTGTTGCCCTATCATTTCTAGCCATTTGCATTTTTATTTTTCTTAATTTTCAATTTTTTATAATTATTATTTGAAATAATTACAAAGAAACTTGAAAATTAAAGAAAAGTGCCTTAGACATGTTTTAAGTCGCTTGGAAAAATTATGGAAGGTTCCTAAGAACATAAAGATAAATGCCTCAAAGTTTCATAATTTTTTTATTTATAAATAATTTTTAATAATTAAAATACTCGGAGAGTATTTAATTAATTAAAAATTAAATACATGGAATAAAATTATGATTTTTATTTCATAATTTTCTCCTCTTCAAGAGCTTTCTAGAGGTATTTTTATCATATTTTTGTGACCTCTAGATAAAAAGATATTGATTTTTGAAGTTTTAAGGTTTTATGGATTTTTTTTAATTTCCCGCCGCCAAATTCACCGCCATTCGACGCGTGTCCTCGTACGCGTCGAACAAGCGGGAGGATCTGCTGCGGGGATCAGAACACGGGACACCGCGGGGAAATCATCCGCACCGTCCATCCCTAAGGTGCGGGATCGGACAGTCGAGATAATTCGGATAAAAATTTGAATTATTTCGAACCATTAAACTTTAAACATCAATATCTCACTCATTTCTTGATGAAATTGAGTGATTTTTTTTTAAATGATCATCTGGATGAGACGTATCCATCCATATGGTGATGATACACTTCTGGGCTAATATAAGACATGATATATTGAAAATACGATTTATTTTGTAAAGAAAAATTTCATACCTTCGCCATGAACGAATCAAGCTTAGATCGGACCTTATGGTTGCCTTCTAGGACTCCGATGGAAAGTTATTCGTTGCGACGAATTTGATCCGGAAGTCGGGCTTATGGAGGAATTTTAAAGAAGTACCTAATTTGGGTACATTTTTGAAATTTGATCAAATTGGCTCAAATAGGCTCAATCTATGGCTTGGACTTGATCCTAAAAGATTGCTGAGACTCTTAGGAAGAATTTTTATGTTGGGAGCAAGTGGATTTGGGCAGCCTATAGGTCTCCCTAAATTTTTTTTCTCTCCTCTTGCTAGGCTCAGGTATGGGCTCCTTTTATAGCCAAGGGGAGGCCATGGTTTAGCTTAGGTTGTTCTAGAGGAGGAGTTATCTCTCCTATCACTCCATTGGGTGAAGAAATTGGCTGAGGATATGCATGGTTCCTTCTCCCTAAGCTTTCCATGATGAATCTCATTGCTCTGGCTCTCCCTTATTAGCTCATGCAAGAGGTGCATGGTGAGCTGCCTCTATTCTTCTTAGGGAGCTTACACATCATCTCTTAAGCTTGGCAAATGGTGACACACAAGCTTATCCCTCATCATTGCTTCTAACCATGGTAGGGGGGTTTCATGCATGGTTTTCCTTCCATTGGGTGGCTTGGGAGGTGGGAGGTGAGGCCTCATGTTAGCCGGCCACCTCATGACTAAATGAAGCCTAGGGTGAAGGAGGAAGAGACACCTCACCCCATGCATCATGATGGGTGTTAACCCATGGCTAAATTAGTTTAAAATGGGTTTAATTATGTGTTAATTATGCCTTAAGATGGGTTTAGCCTAACTAATAATGAGGAGGCTATGTGTCATTTCATTTCTTTTTAATTTCCATTTTAAAATTGTTGGAAAATGTTTTATTAATCAATTTATTAATTGAAAATAATTTCAATTTAATTAATTGATTAATTTTATTATTTTTGTCATTCTATGATTTTAATTTCATTTTCATTTTAATTAATTATGTCATTTAATTAAAATATTGAAAATTAAATCATTAATCACTTTAATTAATCAAAATAATTTTGAAATTAATTATTTGATTAATTTTGTTGTTTTTATTTCATTTTTATCTATTTTAATTAAAATAGATAGGTGTTGACCAATTTTGACCTGGGTTGACACAAGTCAGCCCAAATTGATCATTTTAATTTTAAAATGTCTAATATCTGTGATTTTGTCATTGTGGGGTCATAAATGTGTCATTGGGTGAAAGGGTTGATTTATGGGTCAACAGGGTTAGTCACTACGTCTGGTTTGACCATTTTGACCAAAGTTGACTTTTTAGGTCAAAAGGGTGACTATAGAATTAATGAGGTTGGTCATTGGATGCAGTTTGATCATTTTGACTAATGTTGACTTTTTAGGTCATAAGGGTGATCTATGGGTGTCGACGAGTTGAGTCATTAGGTGCTAGTTTGACCATTTTGACCGGTGTTGACTTTTAGGTCGTAAGGGTGACTATGGGGTTAACGAGTTAGTCATTAGATGCGGTTTTGACCATTTTGATCAATGTTGACTTTTTAGGTCGCAAGGCTGACTATATGGTCAACATGGTCAGTTATTGGTGTCTAGTTTGACCATTTTGACTAATGTTGACTTTTTAGGTCATAAGGGTGATCTATAGAGTCAACAGAGTTAGATCACTTGAGTGCAGTTTGACCAATGTTGACTTTTAGGTCATAAGAGTGACCTGTGAGGTCAACGAGGTTAGTCACTTTGATCCAGTTTGATCATTTCGACTGATGTTGACTTTTTAGGTCGAAAGGGTGACTGTAGGGTCAACAGGGGTTGGTCATTAGGTCGAGTTGACCATTTTCGATGAAAGTTAACTTTTTAGGTCATAAAGGTGACCTGTGGGGTCGATAGGGTTGGTCATTTGGATGCGGTTTAACCGATGTTGACTTTTTAGTTCAAAATGTTGACGTATGGGGTCAACGGGGTTGATCATCTGGTCTGGTTTGACCGTTTTGACCGATGTTGACTTTTAGGTCGAAAGGGTGACTATGGAGTCAGCTTGCGTTAGTCGTTGGATGCAGTTTGATCATTTTGATCAAAGTTGACTTTTGAGGTTAAGGTTGACCTATGGAGTCAGTTGGGTTGATCGTTGGATGCGGTTAGACCATTTTGACGAAAGTTGACTTTTGAGTCGAAAGGTTGACCTATGAGTCAACAGGTTGGTCATTAGTGCTAGTTTGACCATTTTGACCAAAGTTGACTTTTAGGTCATAAGGTTGACCTGTGAAGTCAACAGGGTTGGTCGATGGGTGCTGGTTTGACCATTTTGACCAAAGTTGACTTTTTAGGTCATAAGGGTGACCTATGAGGTCAACAGGGGTTAGTCAATGGGTCTGGTTTGACCATTTTGACCAAAGTTGACTTTTAGGTTATAAGGTTGACTTATGGGGTCGACGGGGTTGAGTCGATGGGTACGGTTTGACCATTTTGATCGAAGTTGACTTTTTAGGTCGTAAGGGTTAACCTATGGGGTCGACAGGGTTGGTCAGTGGGTCTGGTTTGACCATTTTGACCAAAGTTGACTTTTTAGGTCATATGGTTGACCTATGGGGTCAACAGGGTTGGTCAGTGGGTCTGGTTTGACCATTTTGACCAAAATTGACTTTTTAGGTCATAAGAGTATTGACTCATTGTAAAATGAGGTCAACAGAGGGAGCTCATCCCATTATTATTGAACCCCCGCTCGGGGGTAATTTTTTATCTAGACAAGTTAGTTTGGTGGGAGATGTTCGTATGTCTCTCCCTTTAGAAGAAGCTTCTAACCTCCTGGGGGAGGAATGGAAGGTGCATAAGTCAAGGCGTAGACGAAAAAAAGGAAGCTATGAATTGGCTAATCTTGGAATCAATACTGGTCTGGAAGCAACAAAACAGTACTATTCTAAAGGGGGAATTGGACACACCCGGACTAGATCTTCTAGCACGGGTTCTGTCTCCAATCATGTTTAACATTTTAATTTGGAATATTAGGGGAGTTGCGGATCCTCACTCCCTTGAAAGACTTAAATATTTAACTAGGATCCACAATATTGTTATTTTTGCCATTCTTGAACCGTTGATTAATTCTCCGGACCGTATTAGGGGAAAATTCAAACATTTCTCCTTTTTCAGTAACTCTTCTAACAAAATTTGGGTTTTTTGGCGGAAACATATCAATTTGGATATCGTTGTTAATGACGGGCAGTTTGTTCACTCATATTTTACTTTGGATGAATTCTCGGGGTGGTTAACCTTTGTGTATGCTAGCACTTTGTTTCCCGCTAGGTATGATCTTTGGAACAAATTTAGCATCCTGGGCACCTCTACCCCTGGGAATTGGATGCTGGGTGGTGATTTCAATTTGGTTATGCATGGCTCTGAGAAGCGGGGCGGCCGCGCTACTGACTCTTTTTTGATGCAAAACTTTGGGGAGGCTATGGCCCTTGCGGGGGTTTTCGATCTTGGTTTTGTTGGTTCCAAATTTACTTGGAAGAGAGGCAAGTTGTTTGAACGCCTAGATAGATCTTTTTCCAATAAGGATTGGATCACCTCTTACGAGTTTACTCAGGTCCATCATCTTAGTAGCTCGGGCTTTGACCACAAACCTCTGCTATTATCCTTTGACTTTTTCAAAAAGCCTACTCATTATCATTTCCAGTTCTTAAATGTTTGGGCTAAGCATGATGCCTTTCTTCAATTTGTTGCTAAAAATTGGTAAATTTCTGATGTTGGCAATGCTTGGTTCCGTCTCTGGAGACTCCATAAGAAGATGGCTTTGGCCTTTAGATCCTGGAATTGGGAGGTCTTTGGTGATGTTCATGCTAGGGTAACTAAGGCGGATCTCAGAGTTAGAGTTTTATAGGAGCTCGATGAGTCCTCCATCGATTCCGTTCTCCATTTACAAGAAGCGCAGAAGGAGTTGTTGGAAGCTTGTACTTGGGAGGAAGCTCTCTTACAACAGAAGGCCAGGGAGGTTCACATCTCTCAAGGGGATAGAAATACTAAATATTTCCATGCGTGTATCAAGAGCCGTAGGGCTTGTAATGCTATCATTCGGATTCAAGGTGAGAACATGAATTGGATCACGGATACCAAAGAGATGGGTGAAAGTGTCGTTAAGTACTTCACTGATTTATTTCAAGCTCGGGCTACTTCTGGGGTGGCGGACGCAAATGTTTTTAATGATGTTAGGGGTTTGACTGAAGGCTTGGATCTTACTGGTATTCCGACGCCATGCTATTTCTGACATTAATTGTAACAAAGCTCCTAGTCCGGATGGTTTCACTTCCACTTTTTATGTTAATTGTTGGAACATCATTAATAAGGACGTTGTGGAAGCTATTCAGAGTTTTTTTAGGGGGAAATCCCAGGGAGATATTTTTCTGCCTCTTCCATTGTGCTTATACCTAAGGACACTCATAAAACAACCTGGGAGCATTTTCGCCCTATCTCCCTTACTTCGGTGATCTCTAAAGCTATTAGTAAGATTATTGTGAAGTGGTTACAACCTCATCTCCAACTGCTTATTTCTCATAATCAATCTGCTTTTATTCAAGGAAGGGGTATCACGGATAACATCATGTTAGCTCAAGAATTGATTCATGATATTGATAAAAAAAATTGGGGTGGCAATATGGTAACCAAGTTAGATCTTCGTAAGGCATATGATTCCATGAGTTGGGATTTTATTTTGGCTGTTCTTCGAGCCAGAGGTTTTTCCACCCCCTTCTGTTTACTTATTTCTAATTAGCTCCATTGTAATCTTTATAGCATTTTGATTAATGGGGAGGCTCACGGTTTCTTCAGTGCGGGGCATGGTATTAAGCAAGGCGATCCTTTATCTCCGACCATTTTCATTTTGGTCTTTGATTATTTTTCCCGTCTCCTTAATGCCCTTTTCATCAGAGTGCCACATGTTCATTATGCCTCCAAATCTACGGTGTTGGTGTCTCATTTAGCTTACGCGGATGATGTCATTGTGTTTTCTAATGCCTCTAAAATTTCGATCAAGAAGATTTATTAATTTCTGCAGGATTTTCAGACTATATCGGGGCTTATCTTCATTGCTAATGAATGTAATTTAATTTTTGGCAAACATGCGGATGGTAGGAAATCTGCATGGGTTCTCACTATACGGGGTTTGCTATTTCCTCTCTTCCCTTAAAGTATCTAGGGGTTCAGCTGTTAAAGGGTAGGATGTGTCAGACTCAATTTGATGACGTTGTTGAGAAAATAAAAAATTGTATTCTTCACTGGAAGAATAAGTTTTTATCTTTTGGGGGTTGTATCACGGTTATTAGGAGTATTCTCCAAAGTTTACCTTTATATGGTTTACAAGTTTTACCCCTTAAAATTTCTACTAAAAAAATCATTGAGCGGTGTTTCAATAAATTTCTATGGGCTGGAGATTATGAAGGTAGGAAATGGCTTTCTTGGAAGAAGGTGTGCAAGCCTACGTCCACGGGGGGTTTGGGCTTTAAACTTTTAGACCATATTTCTGATATTAATCTTTTCAAACATTGGCTTAATTTTCGGAAAGGGGATTCGCTTTGGGCTTCATTTATGAATGATAAGTATTGCAAGGTTCATCATCCCTCTGTTGTTCGTTGGACGAAAGGGGATTCTAGTTTCTGGAAGAGGCTCCTCGATGCTAGAGGGTGGGCTAATAACCTTATTTTACGGGATCTGGGGTGTGGTAATATTTCCTACGGCATGACTCTTGGTCTCGGGTTCGGTTTCATCAGGAAAGCCGATGTGCGGGATGATCTTCTTGTCTCCGATACTTGGTTGGATAGTACTTGGAATATTCCGCTTCTTAATCAATTGGTCGGGGTTGATAATGCAAGGTTTATATCTACCATTACTTTTGATCAGGATATTCGAGATTCTCCTGTGATGAAAACTAACGGCAATGGGTCTATCTCTAAAACTGTTTATTTTTCTTTACATCATTTTCAAGGTATCCCTTGGGGTAAAAGCATTTGGTCACATGCGTTAACTCCCTCTATGTCATTTTTAGCATGGAGAATTTTCCATAAGGTGCTCCCTTGCGACGATATTCTTAAGCTGAAAGGTCTACATTTAGCATCTAGGTGCCCTTTCTGTATGCTGAAAGAAGAGACTATGAATCATATATTTCTTACTTGCCCTTTCTCTTTGTCTATATGGATGAAAGGTGGTCTTTGGTTTGGCATTTCGGTTATTCCGGGTCATTATTTAAGTGATTTATGGGTTCTCGAGCGGAGAGGTAATCATTTTTTAACAATCTATCCTTTCATTATTTGTTGGTTCTTATGGATAACGCGCAATGATATCAAACACAAAGGCATTATGGTTTCTCCTCATACCATATTTTCTTTTATTTTGGCTTATATTAATAAAATTTATAAGCTTAGTAATATGAAGCCCTCTTTCTTCTCGGGCATCGCCGTTTTTTATCATGAGCATCGATCCACGCCCTCCCCGCAACTCCCTATTTTGGTGAGATGGCGGCCGCCCAATTCTGGGTGGGTGAAATTTAATATTGATGGGAGTTGGAGGGAGTCTCGTGCTGGAGTTGGTGGCGTTGCTAGAAATTCTGCTACGAATTGTCTGTTCTATTTCTCCTCGCCGTGCATTACAGATAATTCGCTGCATTCCGAGGCTTATGCTTTATTGCTAGCGGTTTTGATTGAGGTGCGTTTAAATTGGCACAGTGTTGAATTTGAGACGGATTCATATATTTTATTTAATGCTTTAACTGATCGCACCAAGGTGCCGTGGGACCTTATGTATTATATAAATCGCATTCAGCGTGCTATCTCGCATATTACTGTTGTTTGGAATTTTATCTTTAGAGAGGGAAATAGACCGGCGAATTGGTTAGCCAATATCGGCTTTTTGTCTACCCGATTTTTTTGTTGGGAGGGTTCCTCCCCCGAATTTATTTGTGTTGTTAAATGGTGACATTTTGGATGCACCTTACTTGCGGATTTCTTGAGTATGTGCTGGTTTGATTTGGAGAGCTACTAGTTATTTTCAGGAGGTTTTTATGCGCATCTGATTTTCGGAGTTTTATGCAAGCAAGTTTATACAGGAATTTCTTTGTTGCATCAATAGTTGTTGTATTTATTTTTAACAAGGAAGTTTATGTCTTAATTTATATTTATTATCTATGGTTCTATTATCCCTACCGGAATTTCATGTGTGTGCTCTTATACATGTTATTTTCGGCATTTATAATTAGGGTTGCTGTTTTGGTTTTTTGGGATTTCCATGAGACGAGTTTGATGACTAACCAGATTTATAATTGTGGATTTATACTTCATGTTTCCATGTTTCTAACTGTTATATTTCCTGGCTTGGCTTGCATATGGGTTCTAATGACTATCGACGTCGAAGTTTGGGGTTACTCTATGGAAGTTCTTCTATGCATGTTGTATCTCTGCTTCATCGTAGGCTCTTTAGTTAGTAAATCTCTGCTGGTAGTGCAGCTTATTTCTTCGGCTATTTCCTTCAACTTTGTGCGTCGGCTCGACAGGTGTTCTGGATTTTTTTTTGCTGCTTTGTATCCTCTTTTTTTTGTGGTGTTTTGTTGCTAGGACTACACCTCTATGGGTTTTCATTTTCTTCTTGTTGCGTAGAGTTGTACTGTGGGAGGAGGAACCCTTAGGGGTTCGTAAAATTGTATTTTTATTTTCTTTAGCTCTAGGGATCCACCTCCCCTCCCTAATTTTGTATTTATTTTCCAATATTAACACGTAGGGAGCCACGAGTCGCTCTTTCCCATAAATATATATATATATATATATATATATATATATATATATATATATATATATATATATATATGTATATATATGTATCTATTTAATTTATTTATATATATAGATTTATTTATTTAATATTATTTTTTTATTTTAAATATTTTAGGTATAGTTTATTATTTAAAAATATAATTTAATCATAAAAATATTTAATAATTAAATAAATTTATATCTGTATATATATATATATATATATATATATATATATATATATATATATATATATATATATATATATATATATAATAATAATAATAATAATATTTTTTTATTTTTTTATTTATATAATATTATTTTATATAAATAATATTATTTATACAATATTATTTTATATATATATATATAAATTTATTTAATATTATTTTTTTAATTTAAATATTTTAAGTATAGCATATTATTTATAAATATAATTTAATTATAAAAATATTTAATAATTAAAAAATAATAAATAAAAATATATATAGGTATATAAAAATATATATTTATATATATATATAAATTTATTTAACATTATTTTTTTAATTTAAATATTTTAAGTATAGTATATTATTTTTAAATATAATTTAATTATAAAAATATTTAAGAGTTAACAAAATTATAAATAACTATATATATATATATATATATATATATATATATATATATATATATATATATATATATATATATATATATATTAATGAAAGAGCTACTTGTGGTTCCATTCGTGTTGAAATTGGAAAAACAGGTACAAAAAGAGGAGGGAAGGAGGATCCCTAACTACAACTAAACAAAACAACACAGTACTGCACCCATAACGGTTCCTCCTTCCAAAGAACAACTCGACGCGATGCAAAAAAGAAAAAAAACACACAACAACTAGAAACCCTAACCAAACATAGCCAAAACAGAGCATAAACAACACATATTAGGCCAAATGAAACATAACAGAATAGCCCAGAGATCTTCGTTGTCGCAAGGTAGACGAACTTGTTAGAAAATGGAACGAAGACGATGGGGCCACAGTAATGCACTGTAAATGCGATGCGCAGAAAAGATGTCGCGTAGAGTGGACCTGAAAAGAAAACAGACAAAATAGCCATCGGAGACAGCTCAGGGAGCCAAATCGCAGCAAAATTAAGTCAGAACAAATATATGTAAGTGCAGAATCATTCTAGAAGTGTTTGAATTAATTGAAATATAAGCTCTTAATGATAACAAGAACAATAAACAAGGTTTATCCAACCCAACAATATAACCTCCCAGAAGGTGAACTAGTCAACATGTCCCCAAGCAAAACAAAATTTCCAAAGACAGTTCCAGCAAAAAGAAGTTAAAAACTAAAAATACATTTGTGTGTGTGCCTGTATATATATAAAAGGGAAGCAAGAAGAGGCCTTATATATATATAAAGGAAGCTAGAAGAGGCCTGGAAGCCACCTAAACCAACCGCAGAGAGGGGGGAAGCTGGAAGTGTGAATATACCACCTCGAACCTTCCTCCAGCAATAATTAGCTACACCATATAACTTGGATCTCAAATACATAGGTATATATATAAATGTAGAACTCTATATATATATATATATATATGTATATAATTATAGAAATATGTAAACATATATAAGCAAGCAAACCGGTAAAGGCGAGATAGCGAGAAAACGAACAACCGAGCATGAAGGAACAGAAACCAGATATATAAAGATTGTTATACACACACACATGTGTATATATATATATATATATATATATATATATATATATATATATATATATATATATATATATGTAAATAAAAGAGAATCCAACGAAAGAGATGGAAAGCATATGAAGTCTATGTGCTGGGGAGAATGAAAGGGGCATCGATATTATCCCCATTAATTAAAATTTTTAAGGCAAGGGGCGGGAGCTTACCTGCCACAATTTGGTTACTCGACGAACTAAGCCTAGCAAGCCAGTTAGCGGATCTATTACCTTCCCGGTAAATGAACCGGTGGGCAATGTGGAAGTGAGCGATAATATATATATTTATAAATAAATATGTTTATTTATATATATATATATATAAATTTATTTAATATTATTTTTTAATTTTAAATATTTTAAGTATAATATATTATTTATAAATATAATTTAATTATAAAAATATTTAATTTTTAAATAAATTATAAATATATATATAATTATTTTTTTATTTTAAATGTTCTAAGTATAGTTTATTATTTATAAATATAATTTAATTATAAAAATATTTAATAGTTATGTAAATTATAAATAAAAATATATATAAGTATATATGAATATAGAAATATATATATATATATATATAATATTATTTTTTAATTTTAAATTTTTTTGTATAGTATATTGTTTATAAATATAATTTAATTATAAAAATATTTAAGAGTCAAATAAATTATAAATAAATAAATATATTTATATATAAATATAAATATATATTTATATATAAAAATGCATATATCTGTATATATAAGTTTAAATAATATTATTTTTTTATTTTAAATATTTAAAGATATAGTATATTATTTATAAATATAATTTATTTATAAAAAAATTTAATAATTAAATAAATTATAAATATATATATATATATATAATTATTTTTTATTATAAATATTTTAAGTATGGTATATTATTTATAAATATTATTTAATTATAAAA
Organism: Papilionanthe hookeriana x Papilionanthe teres; assembly: GCA_022702705.1. Lineage (NCBI taxonomy): Eukaryota > Viridiplantae > Streptophyta > Magnoliopsida > Asparagales > Orchidaceae > Papilionanthe > Papilionanthe hookeriana x Papilionanthe teres. The sequence goes on along the minus strand of CM040439.1, from coordinate 66,160,443 downwards.
ATATTTAATAAATAATTAAATTATATATATATATATATATATATATATATATATATATATATATATATATATATAAGTATATATAAATATATATATAAATAAATAAACAAATAAATATAGAAATATAATTTAATTATAAAAATATTTAATAGTTAAATAAATTATAAATAAAAATATATACATAGGTATATATTAAGATATTTCTATTTATAATTTAATTTAATATTCCTTTTTATTTTAAATATTTTGTGTATAGTATTTTATTTATAAATATAATTTAATTATAAAAATATTTAATAGTTAAATAAATTATAAATAAATAAATATAAATGTGTATGTATATCTATATATATATATATATATATATATATATATATATATATATATATATATATATATATATATATATATATATATATATATATATATATATATATATATATTATAATTTCTTATGTTAAATATTTTAGGTATGGTATATTATTTAGAAATATTATTTTATTATAAAACTATTTAATTGTTAAATAAATTATAAATAAATATATATTCATATTTATTTAATATTATTTTTTTGTTTTAAATATTTTAAGTATAATATATTATTTATAAATATAATTTAATCATAAAAATATTTAATAATTAAATAAATTGTAAAAATATATATATATAGGTGTATATATATATATATATATATATATATATACATAAATTTACATATATATAAAATATTATTTTATTAATTTAAATATTTTAAATATAGTATATTATTTAAAAATATAATTTAATCATAAAAGTATTTAATAATTAAATAAAATGTAAATAAAAATAAATATAGGTATATATTAATATAAATTTATTTATATATATATATATAGGTATTATTTAAATTTATGTATATATATATATATATATATATATATATATATATATATATATATATTAACTATATTCTATTATTTATAAATATAATTTAACTATAAAAAATTTTAATAGTTAAATAATTTATAAATAAATATGTATATATGTGTATATATATATATATATATATATATATATATATATATATATATATATATATATATATATATATATATATATATAAATTTATATAATATTTTTTTCTATTAAATAATTTAAGTACAATATATTATTTATAAATATAATTTTGTTAAAAAAATATTTAATAATTAAATAAATTTAATATATATATATATATAGATATATATATATATATAAATTTATTTAATATTATTTTCTATTTTAAATATTTTAAGTATAATATATAATTTATAAATATATTTAATGGTTAAATAAAATATTAATAAATAAATATATATCTTTATAAATATATATATATATATATATATATATATATATATTTATATTTATATTTATAAAGATATATATATTTATTTATTAATATTTTATACAAATATATAATATTATTTTTAATTATAAATATTTTTAGTAAAGTATATTATTTATAAATATAATTTATATTTAAAAAACTTTAGTAATTAAGAAAATTATAAATAAAAAAATATATATAGAGGTACAAAACTATATATTTATATATAAAAAAATAAAAATTTATATAATATTATTTTTTTATTTTAAATATTTTAAGTATAGCATATTATTTATAAATACAATTTAATTATAAAAATATTTAATAATTTAAAAAATAATAAACAAAAATATATATATAAAAAATTATTTAATATTATTTTTTTATTTTAAATATTTTAGGTATAATATATTATTTTTTAATATAATTTAATTATAAAAAATTTAATAGTTAACAAAATTATAAATAACTATATATATATATATATATATAAATTAATTTAATATTATTTTTTAATTTTAAATATTTTAAGTATAGTATATTATTTATAAATATAATTTAATTATAAAAATTTTTAATAGTTAAATAAATTATAAATAATTGAATATATATATATGTGTGTGTGTGTATATATATATATATATTCAATTATTTATAATTTATTTAACTATTAAAAATTTTTATAATTAAATTATATTTATAAATAATATCCTATTCTTAGAATATTTAAAATAAAAGAATATTATTAAATAAATAAATATATGTATATGTATATATATATATATATATATATATATATATATATATATATATATATATATATATATACTTATATATATATTTATTTATAATTAACTAAACTATTAAATATTTTTATAATTATATTATATTTATAAATAATAAACTTTACCTAAAACATTTAAAATAAAAAAATAATTATATATATATATATAATTTAATTAACAATTAAATATTTATATATATATATAATTTTATATAATATTATTTTTTATTTTAAATTTTTTAAGTATAGTATATTATTTATAAATATAATTTAATGATAAAAATATTTAATAGTCAATTTTTGACCTAATGGCCAATTAATTACCAAATAAGTCAATCTCTGACCAAAAAGTTAATTTTTGTCAAAATAATCAATCCTTCACCAAATGACAAACGCATTAACCCAACAGGACAACTTTTGACCAAAAAGTCAATTTTGGTCGAAATAGTCAATTTTTGACCTAATGGCCCCCTATTAACCAAATAGGTCAACTTTTGACCAAAAAGTTAACTTTGGTCAAAATGGTCGATTTTGACCCAATGCTCAACCCGTTGCCGAATTAGTCAATTTTGACCAAAAAGTCAACTTTTTGGTCAAAATAGACAACTTTTGACTTAATGACCAATTATTAGCCCAATAAGTAAATCCTTGACCAAAAAGTCAACTTTAGTCATATTGTCAATCCCTGACCCAATAACCAACCCACTGAACTAATAGATCGACTTATGTCTAAAAAGTCAATTTTGGTCAAAATAGAAAATTTTGACTTAATTACCAATTATTGAACCATTAGGTCAACTTTTGAAAAAAAAGTCAATTTTAAACCTAATGAACACCTCATTGACCCAAAAGGTCAACTTTTGACCAAAAGTTAAATTTGGTTAAAATGATCAATTTCTGACACAATGACCTAAATGTCAACTTTGGTGAAAATGTTCAATCCTTTATCTAATGACCAACCGATTGACCAAATTTGTTAACTTTTTACTAAAAAGTCAACTTTGGCCAAAATGGTTAATCCTTGACCATAATGACCAACTATTGACCCGATAGATCGACTTTTGACAAAAAGTCGATTTTGCTCAAAATTATCGATTTTTGACTCTCTGACCACCTCATTGACCTAAATAGATCAAATTTTGACCAAAAGACAACTTTGGTCAAAATAATCAATCCGACCCATTGACCGACTCATTGACCCGATAGGTCAAGTTTTGATTAAACATTCGATTTTGATTAAAATAATCGATTTTTGACTTAATGACCAATTTTTGACCCGATGAAACCAATCTTTGACCAAAACGTCAACTTTGGCCAAGATGGTTAATCTTTGACCTAATGCTCGACTCATTGACCTGATAAGTCATCTTTTGACCAAAAATCGACTTTGGTCAAAATGGTCAATCCTTGACCCGATAATCGACCCATTGGCACTAATAGGTCGACATTTGACCGAAAAGTCAATTTTGGTTAAAATAAACAATTTTTGAATTAATGACCCAATAAGTCAATCTCTGACCAATAAGTTAACTTTGGTCAAAATGGTCAATCCTTGATCCAATGATAAACTCATTGATCCAATAGGTTAACTTTTGACCAAAAAGCCAATTTTGTTCAAAATAGTCAATTTTTTAATTAATGACCAATTATTGACCCAATAAGTTAATCTCTAAGCAAAAAGTGAACTTTGGTCAAAATGATCGATCCTTGACCTAATGATAAACCCATTGACCCAATATTTTTATTTATAATTTATTTAATTATTAAATATTTTTATAATTAAATTATATCTATAAATAATATACTATACTTAAAACAATTTAAATAAAAAATACTATTATATATATATACATATATATGTATATATTTATTTATTTATTTATTTATATATACATATATTTATATTTTATTTATAATTTATTTAACTATTAAATATTTTTATATTTAAATTATAGTTATAAATAATATACTTATACTTAAAATATTTAAAATAAAAAAACAATATTATATAAATATAAATATATATATATATATATATATATATATATATATATATATACACACATACCATTTTGACTAAAGTTGACTTTTTGGTCAAAAGTTGACCTATAGGGTTAATGGGTTAGGTCAAAAATTGACTATTTTGACCAAAATTGACTTTTTGGTCAAATGTTGTCCTGTTGGGTCAATGTGTTTGTCATTGGGTGAAGGTTGATTATTTTGACAAAAATTAACTTTTTGGTCAGAGATTGACTTATTTGGTCATTAGGTCAAAAGTTGACTATTTTGACCAAGATTGAATTTTTGGTCAAAAGTTAACCCATTGGGTCAGAAATTAACCATTTTGACCAAAGTCAACTTTTTGGTCAAAAGTTAACATATTTGGCCAATGTGTTTGTAATTAGATCAAGAGGTTGACCATTTTTTACCAAAGATGACTTTTTTGGTCAATAGATGACCTATTGGGTCAATGGGTTGGTCATTGGGTCAAAAATTGTTCAATTTGACCAAAGTTGACTTTTTGGTCAAAAGTTGACCTATGGGTCAATGGGTGGTCATTTGGTCGAAAATTGATTATTTCGACCAAGATTGGCTTTTGAGTCGAAAGTTGACCTATCAGGTATATGGGTTTGTCATTGGATCAAGGATTGCCCATTTCGACTAAAGTTACTATTCAGTCGCGGATCGACTTATTGGGTCGATAATTGGTCATTAATTCAAAATTTTTTTATTTTGACCGAAATTGACTTTTTTGTCGAATGTTGACCTATTAGGCGATGGGTTGGTCATTGGGTCGATGTTTGATCATTTTGACTAAAGTTGACTTTTGGTCAAAAGATGTCTATTGAGTCAATGGGTTGGGCATTATGTCAAAGATTAAGCATCCTGACCAAACTTGACTTTTTGGATCGAGATTGGTTTACTGGGTAAAAAATTGGTCATTAGGTCAAAATTGACTATTTTTATCAAAATTGACTTTTTGGTCAAAGTTGACATATTGGGTCAATGGGTTTGTCATTGGGTTAAGGATTGACAATATTGACCAAAGTTGTCTTTTGGTCAAAATTTGACCTATTTAGGTCAATGAGATGGTTAGTAGATCAAAATTTGACAATTTTGAGCAAAATTGACTTTTTGGTCAAAAGTTGACCTATTGGGTCAATATGTTGGTTATTGGGTCGAGGATTAACTGTTTTGGCCAAAGTCGACCTTTTAGTCAAAAGTTAACAAATTGGGTCAATGGGTTGGTCATTGGATGAAGGACTGACCATTTTCACTAAAGTTGACATTTAGGTCATTGTGTTAGAAATTGACCATTTTGACCCAATTTGACTTTTTGGTCAAAAGTTGGCCTTTTGGGTAAATGAGGTGGTCATTAGGTCAAAAATTGCCAATTTTGACCAAAATTGGCTTTTTTGTTCAAAAGTTGACCTATTGGGTCAATAATTGGCAATTATGTAAAAATTTACTATTTTGACCAAAATTGACTTTTTGGACAAAAGTCAATCTATTGGGTCGGTGGGTTGGTTATTGGGTCAAGGATTTACCATTTTGACCAAAGTTATCTTTTTGTTCAAAGGTTAACATGTTGGGTCAATAGGTTTGTCATTAGGTCAAGGATTGATAATTATGACCAAAGTTGACTTTTTGGTCACAGATTTACTTATTAGGCCAATAATTGTTCATTAGGTCAAAAATTGTCTATTTTGACCTAAAAAGCTGACTTTTAGGTCAAAATTTGACCAATTTAGTCAATGGGTTGTTCATTGGGTCAAAAATTGACCATTTTGACCAAAGTTGACTTTTTAGACAAAAGTTGACCTATTTGGTCGATGGGTGGTCATTAATCAAAAATCGACTATTTTGACCAAAATTGACTTTTTTGTCAAAATTTGACTTATTGGGCAATGGGTTTGTCATTGGGTCAATCATTGACCATTTTGTCCAAAGTTGACCTTTTGGTCAGAGATTAACTTTTTGGGTCAATAATTGGTCATTAATTCAAAAAATTGACTATTTTGGTCATTAGGTCAAAAATTAATTATTTTGACCAAAATTAAATTTTTTATCAAAAGTTGAGCCATTGGGTCAACGGGGAGGTCATTATGTCAGAAGTTGACAATTTTGACTAAAATTAACTTTTTTGGTCAAAAGTTGATCTATTTTGGTCAAAAGTTGACTTATTGGTCAAAATTAACTTATTATTTGACCAAAGTTGACTTTTTGCTCAAAAGTTGACTTATTGGGTCAATTGGTGGTAATTCAGTCAAAAATTGACTATTTGACCAAAATTGACTATTTGGTCAAAAGTTGACATATTGGGCCAAAGGGTTTGTCATTGGGTTAAGGATTGAATATTTTGACCAAAGTTGACTTTTTGGACAGAGATTAACTTGTTGAGTGAATAATTGGTCATTAGATCATAAATTAACTAAATTAACCAAAATTTACTTTTCGGTCAAAAACCGACCTATTGGGTCAATGGGTTGGTCTTTGGGTCAATGGGGTGGTCATTGGGTCAGAAATTGGCCATTTTGACAAAAGATTACTTTTTGGTCGAAAGTTGATCTATTTCGACCAAAATTGAATTTTTGGTCAAAAGTTAACCTATTAGGTCAACGGGGTGGTCATTGGGTCGGATATTGATTATTTTGACCAAAGTGGACTTTTGGTCAAAAGTTGACCTATTTGGTCAATGAGTTGGTAATTGGGTCAAGAATTGACCATTTTGACTGAAATATGACTTTTTGGTCAAAGTAGATCTATTGAGTCGATGGGTTGGTCATTTGGTTAGAAATTGACTATTTTGACCAAAGTTGACTTTTTAGTCAAAAGTTGCACTATCTGGTCGATGAGTTGGTAATTAGATTAAGAATCGACCATTTTGATCGAAGATGACTTTTTAGTCGAAAAGTTGATCTATTGGGTCGATGGGTTGAGTCATTGTGTCGAAAATTGACCATTTTGACCAAAGTTGACTTTTTGTTCAAAAGTTGACCTATTGGGTCAAAGGGTGGTCATTAGGTCAAAAAATGACTATTTTGACCAAAATTGGCTTTTTGGTCAAAAGTTGACCAATTTGGTTAATGAGTTTGTCATTGGGTCGAGGATTGACCATTTTGACCAAAGTTCACTTTTTTGTGAGAGATTAACTATTGGGTCAATAATTGGTCATTAATTAAAAAATAGACTATTTTGACAAAAATTGACTTTTTAGTCAAAAGTTGACCTATTGTGCTAATGGTTTGGGCATTAGGTCATGGATTGATCATTATATTTAATAGTTAAGTAATTATAAATATATATATATATATATATATATATGTATATATATATATATTATTTTAAATGTTTTAAGTATAATATCTTATTTATAAATATAATTTAATTATAAAAATAAGTAATAATTAAATAAATTATAAATAAATAAATAAATATATATATATATATATATATATATATATATTTATAAATATATATATACGGATTTATTTATTTAATAGTATTTTTTTTATTTAATATATATATAGGTATATATAAATATATATATATATATATATATATATATATATATATATATATTTAATACTATTTTTTATTTTAAATATTTTAAATATAGTTTGTTATTTAAAAATATAATTTAATCATAAAAATATTTAATAGTTAAATAAATTATAAATAAATAAATTTATATTCGTATATATAAATATATATATATATTTATATGTATATATATAAATAAATATATATAATATTACTTTTTTAATTTATTATTTATATAATATTATTTTATATAAATAATATTATTTTATATATATATATATATATAGTTATTTAATATTATTTTTTAATTTTAAATATTTTAAGTATAACATATTATTTATAAATTCAATTTAATTATAAAAATTTTCAATAGTTAAAAAAATTATATATATATATATATATTTAATATTATTATTTTTAAATATTTTAAGTATAGTATATTATTTTAAATATTATTTAATTATAAA